>BPLQ01002620.1:600000-1112500 GCA_021605075.1 Caerostris darwini | reverse complement strand
TTAAATGATACTGTCTTCATTCATTACATCAAACGTAATGTATTCAATTGGCAGGCCGATTTTAAAATAAGCACCCTTTTTGTAATGATTCACTCCAACGATTGATGATACAACGCTGAGGAAATCAGATTCCGCTGTTATTCAAGCGAAAGTTCCTGAATCTTCTATTTACAGCTAAGAAGTGAGGGAAAAAAAATAAGATCATGTGTGATAGAAGACAAATTCTTCCAAAAGATGCATCACAAAAGAATTCGGCAACAAAAACCTTCGCTGGGAAGATGTATTATGGATTTTAAATTAACACTTACTGAGCCATGAACGACTCTATCAACTTCTGACCCAAATTTGGATAGAGAAACAACTGATGTATTTAAAAAAAAGTGGCATTTTTTTTATTCTTTTTTTTTTCCCCACTCCTATACGGATGGTCTGTGGAATAATGAATCGTTATAACAGGGTGGAGCATCTAAAAAAGAATGAAATGGAAAGGTATTGTATGAAAGTGTAAAAGGAAAGTTTCCATTTTCTTGCTTTTGTTTCTTTGAAGATGCCTTGCGGAGTTTTTTTTTAAACGTTACATACATAGGCAGTACTTGGAAAATAATTCTGTCCTATTTCTTCATTCGATATATTAAACACTGTTTCTATGGTAAAGTCATTATTTGTGTAAATAGGCTAATTTGAGTTGGAATGAATCCGTTTAATTTGCAATTGATAATGAGCGTGTAATTATTCATTTCCATGAAATTTGCATGGGCTTTTTATTTGTGTAATCAAAATATAAACTGGCCCAGTCAAGAGACAAGCGTGAAAGCATTTTAATTGAGTAAATTAGGATAATTCAAATTAAATCTTTTCAGTTGTTGTTGAGTTAAATAATGCAAGAAATCGAATTACTATAGGATTCGCTTTCTTTTATAATTAGTGATGTTCAAAGGTTGGCCAACTTGCTTGGGAAAATAAGCAAGAATATTTTTCAATTTCTAAGAAATTTGAATAAGTTGTTTAAGAATGGGGTGAAAGATGCATACAAGATACTTTCGTTTGTGTAAAGATTGTTCTTATTGAACATAAATAATTACATGATTGCCTATTTCGTGGGAAAATATGAACTGATTTCGTTCTTTCAGTTAACAAATTATTTTAATTTCCATGTCTTCACATTTTTATGTTTCTCAACTTCTCATTATATATATATACATTAAGTTGTTGGGCTATTTAATATTTTTATTATATATTTATTACTTTGTACAGATATTCAATAGTCTCTCAAGTTAATTTAAAAATGTTTGGAAGTTATTGCTTGTATAGAAATTTTTACTTTCCAATTCTATGGCAATGTAACTTTTATGAGAACTTCTAGAGATAGTAGCGGCCTGATGGCCAATTAGCTAGCTTTCTGGCCCTTGGTACCACAAGCTTCAAGTTCGAATTCTGGCGATGGCTTTGTGAGATTGTTTCTTTTTACATTAAATACTTTATCGGAAAAAAAGGGAATTCTGAAATTTCACTGCAGATGTCAGATATTTTTCTTTTCATGAAATCGAATAGAAAGTCTGTTTTTCTGTTTAAAATTCGTCTTAGAATTATTTTATAAATGCAAATTAAAAATATTATCTAGTAAAGGAAACAAACTACTAAATAAATTGAAGTATATAAGCTATTAAATTGAATACTAAAAAATACATAAACTACTAAATATATAATTTAAATAGCTGTTTTTTTATTTTCTTTAACTCTGTTCCTAAGCTTCTAACAAAAAAAAGTGGCTTATCTTCCCGCTGGATATCAAAAATGGCATAAAAAGGACAATCGCCTATTACATTTTTAATTAAAATGAATTAAAATATTGATTTCTTATCGATACAACTTTCAAAGTTTTTATAAAAAAATATTATTACCATTTGAATAAAATTTCACTCTAGGCCGAATTCAAAATTAAAGATTTTCAATTCATTAGACCCTTTTATTTTGTCTTTGCTTCTTTAAACACACGATAAAAAAAAAATTTGCAACTTGTCAGCCTGATATTTTTTCACTCTCCAAGCTATGTCAAAATCGTGGAAAAGTCTTTTTTTTAATGCCTTTCTCCTGGCATGCGTGACACATTCACACGTCAACATTGGAGAATTGAAAGCCTCTGTCTATACAGTTGACGTTTTTTAGTTAACAAAGTGTGTGTCAGGTATTCAAGAAGCTTAAACTATAGCGCGTATTTTTATTCCAATTATTTAACGCTTTGTGCGTTGTTGAGTGTTCGAGCTTTTTCACGGCAATCTTTCGTGTCCACTGCAACTGGAGCAAACTTTGATTCTATGCATGAAGTAATCTTCCTGTAATAAACGTATCCGGTTTAAGCTTTGAAAAGTTTTAAAAGAAATGTATAATGAAGATGCATTGGATTTGATGGACATGCTAGAGAGCTCGCAGGCTAATTTGCGTGCTTTTTGAGTGATTCACTGAAATAATAAATTCACTTTCTTTTTAATGAATATTTATTTTGAAATATTGAAAGGCAACTTTCTAGAAAATAATTTCATTTATAAAGATCTTGCTTATTAAGTTATCAGAATTTTTTTCTGTTTCCATCATGGCTAGATTATTTCAAAGCCAAACTTGAATCATAAATAGAAGCTCTTAAAGTAAAAATTTATGCATGAAATTGATTTTGTCGCTTATAATTAGATTTACTAGTTTTTAGTCTAAATAAGATATGGTAGTTACTGAATAATACTCTGTTCATGAATGATTTTGGAATCCTACTTGTGATCCATTGATAACACGGTGTAAGAAGGCTCAACTTCAAATTAGCTAATGGCGTCCATTTTCAGTCACTGCTTTTAGAGATGAGTAGATTCGATGATTATTGTGACAACGTGTATATGTTTCTCACAGGCAATTAGTAGTTCGATGGGTTTCTCTTGCATCTCACGCAAATGGGTAGCCACCTCTAAAAGTATTATCTTTATTGTTTATTGGTGGGCAGTCTGTGGTTTCAATTTTCTTATACACCTATAGGCCTCCATTTATGTATAATAACTAACCCCCTGACACGATAGTGGCCAAGGCCGTCTGCCTGCTGGCAGATTTCGACACAGGAGATAGCTTCTTTTTATAGGGTAAGGTTGCCAGCCCTATGCTTAAAACTCTAATCATATTAGACCAGGACCTACGGTTTAAAGTGGATTCGGGATCAAAACAAATATCCATGATTCCGCTGTGACTCGAACCCGAAACCTGTGGCACTACGTGCCAGATCGCTAATCCCTCGGCCATCAATATTGGCACTCTACATATAATAAAAAAAAAATTTTCTTTATTATAAGTCATAGAATTCGATAACCACGTACATTTATCATTCAATACCAAGCGATAAAAAGGTTTGTCACCGTGGCTCAATAAAGTTTGAATAACTGTATTTTAAAATGAACACTTTTAATTGTCTGCCTCAAAAACCTACAAAACCTTACCATTGTTACAATTTTTAATCCTTATGATTCACACAAAATGTAGGGATTTGTTACACTAAAATAGTTAATGAACTAATAGTGGTAATTCAAATCCGTCGGAAAACGAGTTTTTTAAATAATTAAGAAAATATATATGATTTCTCTAAATGTATTCAGTATTTTTTTTTTTTTTTTTTGTACGACGAAAAAAAAAAACATCTTTGGGATCAGTTTCTTTTTCCCAAATATGTTACTGAAGTGCATTAGCTTTTTGTTTTAAATTGTACTATTTCAAGTTACTGAATGTTAAACTCCAAATTTTGTTTGGGTTCGCTTGAAAGCGATTACAGGTGGTAACACTTTTGTGGTGCTTGTACACAATATTGCTAGAAATATTTAAAATACAAGAATTTTTTTTTAAAAAATACCTTTTTAATTTATTATTGTTAAGTTGCACGTAACAAATAGCACATTGAGATAGACAATTAAAATACATTATGTCATTAACTGTCATGTGTTGCTTCACTTGGTTACCACAAACATCTTTCACACATGAGTAGTCTAATTACTGGTTTTAGTGTGTTAAGTAAACATATAATTTACATTTGTTTTCGTGTGATTCAATACTTTACAATGAGCTCAAATCGATGGAAGTGGGTTTTCTTTAACTGGGTTGTAAAAACACATCTTTTTGAAATGGCATAGCACTTCAACTTATTTGGGATCTCGATTCCAATGATACTTGGCACTCACCTTTTATTTAATTCAGAGGTCAACTGAGTTTTGTTTTCATTTGTAGATAAGTCAAAAGACTAAATCCGATGTTGGTAATACTATTATGAAAGTTTTATTCATTCTGGTTAAGAAAATGTCTCTGAATGTATCCTTAAAGTCTGTTACTGCTGTTAAGACGAATAATTTTAGACTTTGAATAACATTAAATATTTCATTCAAACAAATATAAATGATTTTGTTTAAAAATAATTGATTGTTCGCATTAAATGTCCATCTACATTCAATTAAGTATATAGTCGTATAAGGCAATGCAAATGCGATTCAAAATTAAAATTCTCATGTTTATATTACGTAAACATCAGATATTTATTATACAAAGATCTTCATATACATTTTTCTCATGCATATCATTAGTGACCTGATGGCCTATTGGCTAGCGCTCTGGCCTTTGCTACCACAGTCTTCAGGGTTTGAATCCTGGTGATGGCATGAATGTCTGTCAGTGGTTCGGAATCTACATTAAACTGTAGGTCCTGGTCTAATTAGCCCAAAGTGTGCACAAAATGATCGTCGTCAAATGAACCTCAATTCACCTGAGTCGGATTGAGATTCATGGTGGAGGAACGATTGCTATTGCAACCTTATTCGAAGTAGGTCTTTTGGGTTCCTTCAATTTTGAACTAGAACTTACGGGAGAGGCATCCTGTGCCTCCAGCACATTTAGTATGTCTATCTCAGGGCCCCGTTCCACCAGGAACTTTAAGCTAGGTTTCGTTTGTCGTATTTAAAACTTTTGATCTCTTTACTTTTAGAACCTTACAAGCTGTCCAATACGCCATATAGCTCAAGCATTTCTACTACCATGATTATATTAAATAGTTTTCTTAAATGAGCGACTTTTTTTAGTCAAGAAGTTTAAAGTTGGATTTTATCTAAAAATTGTAAATCAATTTCTTTACCAAGGTAAATTATATAATTTACGTTTGTAAGCCTAAGGGTTTAGATTTTGCCATTTGTAATGCGTTTAAAGTTGAATAATATTTCATATTTTACAAAGATTAAACTAAGCAAAGAATTACAATTCAGTAATTACGGATAAATCGGCTGATTCAGTCATTTACTTAACACTTGATTGAATATCGATGCTGTGAACTGTATTTTAACGCGATGGCACATTTTTTTTTACGAGTCATTAAAGAACACTACGACACTACGGCGGCGACATCTACACAAAGCACACACAACACCTGAAGACTTTATCACTCGCCTCGCATACCTGATCAATTACTCCGATAGTAATCGTTGCCAACAACTTCTTTTACGTGTCGGCTTCCGAAGGTGAAATTGACCGCGCCTGATTGACCGAAGTAACCGCAGCTGTAATACAAAAGCATAACCAGAAAAAAAAATGCTTTTGTTCTTAAACTTCGAGTAAAGCTTCTTAATATTCTGGTGTTGCGTTCGAGTGTTTTTGTTTTCGGATTCCAGGTACGAGATCTTAACGTTCGAGCGGTTGTTCTCCTTGGAGTCGCAAGTTAACGCCCATCTGGTACAACTTCAATGGTTTATCGTCATCGGCCGCTGATCTGTCTGATTTCCTGTTCTAATTTGTTGGCTGGTATCTAGCTAGCATCGGGCCCACGCCGCATTTTTTTTTTTTTTTTTCTTCGCACCTTTGCTTGAATGAGATGAATGACATCCCAATGCTCTTTTGAATACCAATCTCGTTTTCACCCACGTGCCTTTGGCCATATCACCACCTTTAGAACGTTATTTTAGGTAGGAAAGTCGTCCATTTTAACCTTTTTAGGGTGGCGATACAATTTCAAAGTCATTTCTGTAGTAAGAATTTTCCAGAGTATAATGAGCATTGGTTAATTTTTCTTTTTTAACTCGTTGCGGTCTTTTGAATGGCATGAGTGCAGGTGGCCGGATTGTTTATGCATTGCATTGTCGGTTACTAGGTGTTGACCATTTAAAAACCAAGTTGTGAAGGCGTGTTTATAAAGATATTTGAGCCTCGACAGATAGCGTGTTGGGTTTCCAGCGAGGTATTTTTGGGTTTTTGAAATTCAACAAGTGATGGCGAACGGAAAGCTATCTTCCTTGTCCATACAGGGAATTCACACGATAAATTTGGCGGATATGGCCTTCTGTTGTTGGACTCAAGAAGGGAGTGGAGGAAAGTGTCTTCTTTGAAGATGTGGGCAATGTTTTACTATTGTAATTTTGAACGAACGTCGTTACCAAACTCTAATAGGATTTCAGATCCAAGGCCAGTTTAGTTTAGTTTTGAAGTTAAAAAGAAAATTATTAAAAAAAGTTGAAGTTTAGGAATTTTAGCTTTGAAGTTGGGATTATAAGAATAAGGAGTATGGAAATTATTTAAGGATTATTAAGTTTGATAAGGATGATTCCGAACTTTGTTTTCTTGAATCTCAAAGGTCTTAAATACATAAGCCCGTATGTATAAAACTTTTATAGTTGGAAGGCTGCTGATGTTTTATTTTTTGTACTTGATTACGCTATGTAAAATGATCTCTTCATCTTTTAACAGTTGGTAGCTGTAATATTTTACTAAAGAAAACGAAAATTATACAAGAATCATTATAAAATTTTTTAAGTCCGATGTAAAATCAGAAAACTAAGGCGTCTTTTTTCTTTAATCTAATTTATCAATAAAGACTTAATTTATAATAAAGATAATTTTTAAACTGTCCAAAGTGATTTGGATCTTTGCCTTTAAAAATACTTCAGGAAAATGTAATACAAGAATAATAAAAAAAAATCCTGCCGTAGATAATTTTTGAAGACTAGTTAAATAATTAAAATAATTAGGCATGTTTGGCAAAATAAATATTGGAATTTTTGTAAGCTTTGAAATGCATCGCTTAATAAATTCAGAATTTTTTTGAACTTCTAATTTATATTTTTTATGAATCTCAAGTTTATTTGATTTTTAATATTTTTTAGTCTCAAACTTAAAAATAAATATTTCCTTGTGAAATTCCAAATATTAATTGAAAAATTTCAATTCTTTGAATATAAATTTAATTTCTTGTGTTATTTTCTTTTTGAAAATGTTGAGGGTTCCTATAGTTGCACTTATTAATAAGATTCTAATAAATAAACAAATCCTTGATCTTAATCTGGATTTATATCTCAAACATAATTTGTTTATTGAAATCTTAAAAAAAAAAAAAATGGAACAGTTCAATTTAATTTTAAATATACTATTATAGATTTAAAATAATGTAGCGAGTCCGTGGGAATTATAACATTGACGAAAAATAGGAAATATCTGAACTATTTTTCCATTTTTTTTTATTTATTGCTATTCATCATTTTTATTATTATAACCTAATAGAGGAGTCTGAATTTATGAAGTATTTCTTAAGAAGGAAAGGGAGGCTTTATGATTAATTTCCGAAATTAAGTTGTTAGGTAATCACTGTTATTGATCTTATAAATATAGACATCATGCTTTCTGACGATTTGATAGGTATAAAATTTTTGTAATAACATTTCAACATTTAATTTACGTTATTTTTTAACAAGTATAAATTTGTTTTTTTTCTCTAAATTTTAAAATGTTTTTATAGAAGCTACTTCTTCATAGGCGCAACAGCCCCATGGTGGTTTTTTTCGTGTCATATTTTTTTTTACGGGGTAGAGCTGTCGGCCCTATGCCCAACGCTCTGCAGTCATATTGGTCGGGGACTTATGGTTTAAAGTGGATTTCGAACCACTACAAACATCCATAACACCGCCGGGACTCGAACCTGAAACCTGTGGCACCGAATGTCAGAGCGCTAGGTCGGTTGTCGCATTCGGTCTAATAAAAAATACTACTACTTCGGTCGCATAAAAAATACTACACAAGATGAAAACTTTTTGTTTGTTTAATCTGGGTATTTTTCTGAATTGTTTTATCTAGATTAAATAATTCTAATAAATGTGATATTTCAATTAAGATGAATCAGTTAGCATAAGGTTATTTATTCGCATAAAAGTTTTCTTCTTTTTAGCCAAAAAGTTAATCCAAACTGTGAGAACTTTCTGTGTGAATTTCTGGGACGTATAAAGATTTATTCATCTCACGGTTCCTTTTTTTTTTTTTTTTTTTTTTTATTTGTTTATTCAGACACGTATTTTTACTTGTAATTGATTTTTTTATCTGAAATGATGCATATCTAAAACCAAGGGTGCGTTTTTATGGCAATTTTCTGTTATGACAGTTTGTTCATCGTACCGTTAACTTGTCACAGATTATTTATTATTCATTTGACGTGAAGAAATCACAGGGGAAAAAGTGATTTTACTCATTGAAAGTTGGAAAAAAATTGTTTTTTTTATAAGATTATTTCTGCTTCAAGGGAAGAATATATAAATTTTACATCATAACTTTTAAAATACAGTGTTTTTAATCATGTTTTGATTGATATTTATGTATGAAAAGTAAAACAATAAAATGTAAATATAATTTTAAGAATTTCTTTTGACACTTCAATCAATCTGCTACGTATAGGTCACAATAGAATTATTCAATAAATAAGTGATTACATAAAAAAGTTATTAGTAATAAAAGTTGTCTAATTTTTTTATGAAAATTCTTTTAAATGTTTATTTTACGGAGTTCTTTTAAGATTAAAAACATTATTAATACTCATATTTTTCCGAACTTTTACATGGATTAGTTTTCGAACAATCAAATATTTAGTGTTTACAAAAAAATTATGCCCAATTCGTGGCTCAGCGGCAACGCGCGCTGCTGGTGAACATTGGGGTGGAGGTTCAATCCGCTGGCGGCTTTGTTGTAGACACTGTTTCAAAAAACGAGGAGCCTCGATGGTGTTTGGGATATTCATCCACTTGCATCATTCGTTGGACTACCTGGCGAGATTTTCCGGGGTTTCTCCCATAGGATACACAAATGCGGGGTAGTCCCCCTCAAATGTTCTCCTGGACGGCGCTACCCTCCTTTAGTGCTGCCTGATGGTCAATTTGCTAGAGCTCTGTTCTTTGGTACCACAGGCTTCAGTTTGAATACTGGCAGTGACATAAATGCTTGTTAGGGGTTCGGAATCCACGTTAAACAGTAAGTCCCTGTCTAATTAGCCTAAAGTGTGAACAAAAATGACCGTAGAACGACAAACCAAATTCTTCAGTGTCATAGAGCTACGGAATTTTACGAGTGCTCCATCACAGCAGATGCTGCATCCCCCCCCCTTCCCTTTTCCTCCTTCCATAAGACCCCACGGGTTCTTGAACTTGGTCTAGATGTTGCTGTCTACTAAGTGGGATAAGAAACAGCAAATAAAATTATACATGCAGTTGTAGTTGCTATTTCCAAAAAGTTTCTTTATTATCGCCATTTAGAAATATTTAAATAAAATTTTTTATTTTCATAAGCAAATATTTCCTGAACTTTTAATAGTTTTTACCAACTTCAAATCTTATAAACCCAAAAATATCTAACACTTATTTTTTAAATAGTCTTTAATTAGTTAAGATATATTTATCCATTGCTTATACAGAAATCACAAGTGCTAAAATTTATTACTTCTTTCCGTTTATTGAAAATCCTTAACTGAAGGAACCTGTAAAAAAATGAATGCTACTTCCGTCGATTAAAGTGTTGTTGTAGAAGACAAGATTGTGTCATAAACTATTAAATTCATATATAATTTTTAAATCATTGTATCCTAAACATTCAGTTACGTATAATTTATCATTAATCAATAGACAGCTTATCACTAAAGGTATAGAGAATGTTTGTTTAGAACTACGCCTTTAATTGCAGGTCATTGTTGTTTTTGCATAAGGAGCGCGCAATTTTCTCTTCGTCTGCTTAAACTACTCTCATATGCATAAAAAAAAAATAATCATATGCGTCTGAAGAATTCTCTACAGAACCCCTCCTTAATCTTAATTACATTCTATTCACCCTTTCTCGAATCTTTTACTTTTCACTTTTCCAGCATTGAAAATCCAAGTCATTGAACGGACTTGGCGAAATGGTGTCAATGTGAACGAGTGTGGCCCCAAGGACAAGATTTCGATTATTAATCACATAATTTTTTTCATTGTTTGGCGGTATCCACAGTCCATCTGGCGCGCTTTATGACATCCATTTAAAAAATCACCTTTCTTCGAAATCCAGATTAACATGTTAAATTGGAATAGGAAATAGTCCACAGAGTGTTTGTTTCGATATGAGTGATAGATCTCCGATACGATCGCAAGTTATTGAATGGCGGCGTTTTCGGTTGTCCATTATTATTCTAATTAGTGATAAAAGGCTTCCTGATTCTCCTCTTTGCAATTGGGTTAATTCTCTCTTCCCTTTCCCTTGTGGTCATGTATATATTTAGTAATAAATAGAAAAGAAAGAAAAATGACCAGTAAACAAATGCGAAGTTATTAACATTTCGTATTCAGTAATATTTTTTTCCCTGTTCCATTTTGACCTTAATGGTTTGACAACACGACTTGAACGATCATGATGAACTGTGTTCTATTTATTATGTGTGTATTTGTGATTGTTAGCTTATTAGCAAATTAAGTATATAATAAATTACAAAAATGATTAATAAATGTCATAAATGCTTGAGGAACTGACATGTTGAAATTTAAGAACAATTTTAGAGTTTAAAGTACCAAATTTAGTTTCGAATGACCATTGGCTAGCGCTCTGACCTTTGGTTACTCGGGCTTCAGTTTGAAATTCTGGCGGTGGCATGGTTGGTTGTTAGTGGTTCGGAATCCACGTTAAACCGTAGGTTCCGATCTAATTTACCTAAAGTATTGCTTGTCGCTCTACGGTAATTTTGTGCTACCTTCAAATGAACATGAAAATTATTTGTATAAATTTCAAGTTCTTTTTGCATTATTTCCATGATTTATCATTTTCAGTGTTTAGTAAAATATTAAGGAAGAAAGTATAGGAACTTAGATTGGGTATTTTTTATGGTAGATCAGTGCAATAATTGATAATGTATGTAATTATTAATACATTATTAAAATTTATTTAAAATATAAATATCTAAATTAATTTAAATACTTTTAAATCCAGAAAAGAATTTAATGTTATGGAAAAATTGACAATTTTCAGACACTTGCGTATCTACCGAGTCGTCAAAAAGTTGTTATTGTAACATATGGTCTTATTGGAAATTAATCCATTACAATAAGGATCACACAGAATGGAAGGAACAAGCGGAACAAAACAAACATACAACAAGACAGCAATTGACAATAAATTACACACCACAAAGTCAAAGGGGGAGAGATTAAATAAAGGGGGTAGGCAGTTTAATTTGGTCCATGACCCCTGGCTTCCCAATACAATTGCAAGATTCTCCTTGGCTCTGAGCTTCCCTGTTCAATCCTGGACATCATCAAAAATTAATAAGAGGGAAAAGGTTTATAAATTTTATCATTTTTATTTTTACATTTAATATTTAATTTTAATTGTTTTAAATAATTTTTAATAATTTTTTTTCATTTTAAATAAGTTTTATTTTAAATAAATTTTTTATCAATAAATTTTACCATTTTATGTCGCCCATTTAAGATTTAATTGTAATTGTTTATTGAAATTATTATAAACTAAAATTATTTTTTAATTTATTTGTTTAGTTTCTAAATGATACAGAATTATTATGTACTTTCCATTTACGTAATTAAACTATACATTATTAATAATTTGTATCTAAATTTATCAGCTTTCCAATCCTGACGATAACACTTTTAACAGTTTCTTTTTTCTTTGTGGCAATGTTTTCCCAAATCGCTAACGACAAGTGTTACAACCGCAAATCCTTTCGAGGTCAGTAAGACTTTGTTTATTAAAATAGTAAGGAAGAGAATATGGAAACTTCACTTGGGTATTTTTTATGGTAGATCAATGCAATAAATTTTAATGTGTGTTATTACCAATTTATTATTAAAATTTGTTTAAAATATAAATCTCTGAATTAAGTTAAACACTTTTAAATCCAGGAAAGCATTCAATGTTATGAAAAATTGACAATTTTCAGACACTTGAGTATCAACTGGGTCATCAAAAAGTTGTTGTAACATACGGTTTTATTGAAAATTAGTGCATTACAATGAGGATCACACACAAATAAAGGAGCAAGCAGAACAAAACAAACATACAGCAAGACAGCAATCGACAATAAGTTGGCCTCATACACCACAAAAAGTTAAAGGGGAAGAGAGTAAATAAAGGGCGTAGGCAGTTTATTTTAGTCCATGAGGATCCTGGCCTCCCAATACAATTGCAAGACTTCTCCTTGGCGCTGAGCTTCCCTGTTCAATCCTGGACATCTTCCCTTTAATTACTTTTTGATGAAGTTTTTAAATTTTTTTTTACGCCGCTCATTTAGCATTTTATTTTAATTGTTTATTGAACTTTTTTTAGGCTTAGTTTCTAAATGATACAGAATAATTAAGTACTTTCCATTTATGTAATTAAACTATACATTATTAATCCTTTGTATCTAAATTTATCAGCTTTCCAATCTGACGATAACACTTTTAACAGTTTTTTTCTTTGTGGCAACTCTTTGTTTTCCTAAATCGCTGCTAACGACAAGTGTTGCAACCGCAAAATCCTTTCGAGGTCAGTAAGACTTTGTGTGGTACATGAAGGACCTGGTGATCTGAGGTAAGGCAACATTTCGCTCTCCAGGTGACTCGGTAATCGGTTTGCAAACAAGAAAATTGGTGCCGGCTTTTTGGAGAGAATGGCACAGGCGATTCGTTCGATCAGTGGGGAGGCATCAACAATAAAGTACACTTTTAGATTGTTCTTTATTAAGAGCTCCTCGTAAATTGAATGTAATAGTGTGCTAAGTGCAGCTCGTGTTTTCATCAGTAAATCAATGTGTCGGTTGATGAACTGCAACGCTAACGTGCGAATTGTTGTGGTTATATGCGTCTACAATTTTGAGCTTTCTCGGTGAGAAGGATTGAGTTAAAATTTCAATAGGAGCAGGCAGAGCGTTAAAGCGTGAAGTATAATGCTTTTAAATGAGAAAGATGCGGTTTTGTGGGAAATTGGAGAATGGATTTTATTGCATTAATGCAGTTTTCTGCTCGGTAACGTTCACCGAAATAACTGAGGAAAGGATTGGATGTTACCTCCTCCAATATGTAATGATAATCAATTAAAACTAACAGAACTTTCATATTGCTATTTGATGTAAAACGGAAGATGGAAGTATGAAAAGCAAATATATTTAAAGACTAACATTTACGATTGAAAGGAAATTCTATTTGCCATTAATAAATCTTAATTTACCTTTAATGCAGAAACGCGTAAATGGTGTAGGTATGTTATCTACTTTTATAAATGTTATGCTGAGTTTATAACTGAATTTTTGCGTTATGTGAATTTACAAAGGATTTCATTTCCTTGTCCTTTCCTCTTCATTGTTACGCGGGGCCTGATGGCCAATTGATTAGCGCTCTGCCCTTTACTACCGTAGGCTTCAAATTCGAATCTTGGCGGTAGCATGGATGTTCGTTAGTGGTTTGGAATCCACGTTAAAACTGTATGTCCAGGTCTAATCTCAAAGTATGCACAAATGGCCGTAGAGCGACAAACCAAACCAAATCTTGATTGTTGCTTTTCGAAATTTGTTAATTACATTTTAATTTAAGGAAGTCCATTAATGATTTTGTGAACAGACATAGCAGATATGTATTCAACCAGACAGCAATTACTTGTTGTTTCTTATTTAATACATTTGTGGAAAATTATTATGAAATTATATGTCTTGCCTGAAATAAACTTAAACAAAATGCGTGAATGGATTTGCTAATGTTTTTCATATTTTGCAATTAGGATGAAAATATTTTTTCAAAAGCTTCGACACAGTGAATTTAGGTTCCTACAGAATTACGTGATAATCCCCCCCCCTCATTTTTGTATAAATTATATAATTTTTAATTTCTATAAAAAAATTTACCAGAAAATTGAATTAAAAGAATTACAATTTTTAAGAATTTACATTTTTTTTTTAAATTTAAGGATTATCATCCTGATGTAATCGCATATTAGTTTTTAAATACATTTTTTTTCTCAAATATTTTTTTCTTTAGGACTGTCTTATTCCTTTTGTATAGTGACTAATAGTTTTGTTCTATATTCACCATATATAAATTGCAATGTCCTTGACAAACCGGACTTTCCTGTTGGAGTGTTTTTTTTTTTTTTTTAAATGCCACTTCAGCGACTTTTCTAAATCGTCTTTTATAATTTTTACTGAAAGGGGGAAGGGATTCGTTTTCAGTCGGTTAGAAAACGGGAATTTCAGTATAGCAGCTAATGAAAATGATTCGAGAACAAGTTCGAGTGGGAATTTTATGGTCTTCACCTACAAATTTATTTTACTAGCCTATGCTTATAAAAACATTAAATTTTAAGCCAATTTCTTTTTATGACTCGTTTCGAGAATTCATTACATGTATTTTTGGATTTGATAATAAATATTCCAAGTAACTACTATTAAAAATTGAAGAGGTGTTCTATTAAGAGAGAAAAAAAAATTATATTTTAAAATGATTTACATTTTCTACTAGCTATTTGTTTATAATATTAAGTTTTGACAACTTCCTTATTGAAAATAAATTTATAAGAATTCACAATGTAGAATTGGGAATATAATAAATCCATTCAACATCGGATATATAAGAAACTCGATTACTCATTATATTTAATACCATGCATTAACATCATGCTATTATATATATATATGGTATGATGATGACTTTGTGACTTATGTCTGGAGTTAATTTCTGCTTTTCTTTAATATTTAAAATCTAAAGCACTAAAACTGAAGAATCGATCTTTCTTCTATGCTTTTCAGGTTTTTATACAATCGTGCAATTTTTTTGAAATCGTAAATCTTGATAATTAGGCATTTTTGTCAAATCGATTAAAATTTGGATGTATTTTATTTAGTATTTTGAGGGCTGTCGGCATCACAATATTCCTGCTTCATTCAATAACATACAACGTTCGGTTTTTGAATGAAGTCACCTTTTAAGATTGCCGAATAGGTTGTCGGTAAAAAGATCCATATTTGAACTCCAGAAGGCATGCTCCCCATTTAAAAAAAAAAAAAAAGCGATATTAATTTATTGCAATTTGTGTATTGGTGCATTGCATAGATTGCCATATTGACAACGTTGTTTATTATTCGTGACATTCAATAAGACTTTTGCCAAAACAGAAAGTGCTCAAACTAGGAAAAGTATAAAAAAAACTGAAATGTATCACCATTGATTAGTTTTAAATTCATAGGTTTAAAAATTTAATATCAATGAGTATTGAAATTGTTTTAAGGTCGCACTTAAAACCTTTTTTTTAATTGAATGTAATTATTTTGCTAGTAAACATGCCAATATATTTACAAAAATTATATTTTATAGATATTTTAACTTGGATAAATAGAATTGCTATCGCCATAAAACATGTCTTTGTCGTTATCGACACTGATAGATAAAAAGGGCTGTCTGTGAGATTTTTCAGGGATTCTTTAAAATCTAAGACACTCGTACACAATATCAATCTTTATCGAGTTTTACCATTTTTTATATCATTGCGACGTATTCCATGTACCAGTCAAACTTTTCCTTACCCATACTTCTGATTAACATTTTTGATGTTCTTATCATCTAACTTGTTTAAATCTTATTGGAATCTTCAATCAAGTTTATTCTCAGAATCAGATGTCAATTTGATTAATTTGTGATGAAATCTAACAAGATCTCATGATTGAACCTCAGCATCCCACACTGTATTAAAATAAATCGAGATATTTTCAAGCCACTACATGGCTGAAAGGGATAACCTAACTGGATCATCTATCAAATCTATTCCAAGAAACACACGTCCACCTGGATAGTTTAGTAATGTTATCGGAAACTAAGATCTCAAGATCAGATGCTTTTTAACTTTCTAAACTCGAAACGTAGGGTGGTGGGTGATGGGAAGGTGGGGTGAAAGGGATACGAATTCTCGAAAGTGTAGTCTCTGAACAGGAAATGCCACGCCTCATCCATTTCACCCTGAAGGGACAGTTTCTCTCTAATTTTGTCGAGTGGGTCAAGGTTATACGCTACAAAAAAAAAAGTTAACAAGACTCGTTTAGTCGCGTTGAAATTCAGTACGTTTTGTTTTGAATTAGCTTGGCAACATTGTTTCGCCACGTGATACAATGGATGTGAAATTAATGAAGATAGTTGTAAAAAAATAACGTTCTATTATATCAAAGCCAACAAAAAACTCTAATGTGTTTAATCTGTATTGTGATATACGGTTCTAGGTGTTGCGTTAGTTAAAGCCTACAGGAACAATTGAATTCTGAATAAATGGGGTATGAGATATCAAGGTCCTTCCCTTTAAGATCGTATCTTTAATATAATGCTTTTAATTAGAGCTGCCCAACCTGCAACATGTCGGTTATATGGTCAGTGTTATAGTGAACATCTTCCAAACTTCTGTAAAACTTTGCGATTTTTATAATAAGGTTTTGAAATTCGATTCATAAGAGACAAAAAAATTTTTATTTATTGAATTATGTTTTTATTTAATTTTTTTGTTTTGTTACTCTCTATTCACTATGTATTTGCTTATGCACTTCCTACAGCCATTTTTTTTTTTTTTTTTTTTTTTTTTTAATATTTCTCATTTCAATGATTACAACCTCTTGATCTGTCCAATAATTTTTAAGAATTTCTGGGCAAGTAGCGTAAAAAATAAAAGCTAAATTGTTGTATAATTTTTTTTTTCTCTGTAAATACTGATTGTCCGTTATTGATACGCTTTTTTTTTTTTTTTTTTTTAATGCTTTGCCCAAGATTGGTTTTCTTTTTTCATATGTTTAAGGAAGCCAAAAAGTTCATCACTATTATTGAACTTAAAGAAAAAATGTATAATTAAAATTTCTGAAAGTTAACTTATATTCTTTCGTCATAAGGGGATGGGAAATGAAACTTAAAAATAAAAAATTCAGTTTATATCAATTGTTATAGAAAACATTAACGCTATTTTTAGTATAATTATAAATTAACAATTGTATTCAAATTAAGTTAATCTAATTTTCTTACGAAAATTTAATGTTTGAGGCATCTCATTTTCAAATAAAATTCCTTTCATTTAGAATTAAACCCAAAGGAAAAAAAAAAAACATTAACTCTTAACTTAAATTTTTTAAAATATAATACCTACTATTAAAAGGTGAATAATTGCAGTAATGTGCAGTTAATAAATTTAAAAATAACATTTTTAGCGCTTTATATATGTTTGATGAAATATTTCGGGCAAAAAAATGGAATAGATATTTATTTCACCTTTCTTTTCGTGATTCACGGAAGCCATTTGAAAAAAAAAAATTTCTTGGGTGGCTTTCGGCATATTTGAAGAATGACTTATCAACGATTATTTATTGCTATATGCATATGCAAGACTTCTTTACAAAAAAAAAAATCTTATTGTGGGAAGAAACAGTCAAGTAACTGTAACTGTCAAACGACTATCTGTCTAGACTTCCAGGTCATGCGATTTGTAATTTTTTTTTATCTGTGGCACAACTATCTGTAACTAAATTTCTTTTTTAATGTACTTCTTCGGTAATAACAAAGCCTTTCTGTTTTTAAATCAAATTCGAATTTATGATTAGTCAACCAATTCGTAGAGAACAATGACTAAAAAAAAAAATCTATCTTTCAGATTTACTGAAAAATATTATAGCAAAACCCCACTCGATATTTGTATACGCTCTGGAGCGAACAAAATATTCAAATTGTTTTCCCCTACTTCTGGTTTGATTTCTCTTTTGTTTCCTATAACCACAAAAAATTCAATCCGCCATTATTTGATGCTGACCCTTTGCCCATTGTTGAATTGCATGCTCAACCTTTTTTCTACCATTGCAATAAAATATTCGACAGTTTGGAAGTTTCCTGGATTTTATGGGAGTTATTAACGGCCTTCCAGACGATTGGGTATTTTTTTTTTTTATATATCTATGGCCACACAATTAACCTGCTTGGAATTCCGGAAAATAGTTTGGGTGGCAGAATTTCGCGGAAGCATGATGGGAGACATCAAAATCTGTGGGCGGAACAATGGGACGTATATTAAAGAGGTTCAAATTCATTTCTTCATTTTATATTCTCAAATGCAGTTGTTTTGTTTTCCTTTGCGGAAGTTGGTTGACTTCCATTTTTTGATGGTCATGACATAATGCCCCGTAAGCTAAAGAGGTTGCGAAGAACAATTTCTTATTATTTTGTAAAATTCGTTTCGGGAGTATTTTTAAGACAGCCATTTAACTTCAAGAAAGTTTTTTTAAAAGTAAGAAAGTATTTTAAAGTTTAATTTAAAATAATTAAGCTATTCAGTATTGTAGAGAAAGGTGTAAAAAAAAAAAAAAAAAGTGTAGAGAAAGGTGTAAAAAAAAAGCAATTCAGTATTGTAGAGAAAGATGAAAAAATTAGTGAATATAGAATAACAAATATAAAAAAGGTAAACCATACAACATAAGAGGAGAATTTACAATTGAAACATAATTTATTCAGGACATACTGTTTGTTCTTTGCATCTTTCACAAATGCTTATCATAATTGCATCTTGACTGTTTTTCCTGAATACATTTCAGTGGAATTTTGGGTTCTAAACAGTTAGTGTAGAAACATTAAGTACATTGGCGTTCAAAATTTGCATATATTGTCGATTTTCTCGGAATACTAATCGAAAGAACAATGATTTCAATCAACGATTAAAATATCTAGTGTCAAATACATAAATCTATTCATGCATGTGGGTGCTGTATATAGGGTTATTGGTTCCAGAAGCCTACACGAGAGCAGATCTATTTGCAAGATCTGCTTCTCTCCCTATAATTTCTGCATATAGAAAAGCCTGTTTATCACGCAGAAAACATCGATTTTGAACTGGAGATAAATGAATTACCGTTGTATTCATCGATGAGTCACGGTTTACTATAATCGTTGATTATCTACATACTTTCGTCTAGAAAATCCAGAGATTTGCAACAGTTATTCAATTTCATAAAAAAAAGAGATGACACCGAAATTTGATAGTCTAGGCAGGTACGTTGATAGGCGCACAAACTGACATGTCTTTATCAAACGCCCTTTCAATGAAATATAGTGAATTCTTGGAGTCTTATGTTCGTCGTTTCAGAGTGCTGATTTCATTTTAATATGTAACGCACATCCCATAGTACTCATCTGATCGGCAGATTTCTGGAAAATTAAGATGTTCGCCAGATGGATTGGTTAGCCGAGTCTGCATACCTAATTTTATATGTGGCATGTCTGGGGAAACTCTTCGATCTCAATCTTTCTGTCTCGTAGCCTTATCCTGATAAAATTTGATACAGTGGGATTGCTTAGGTAAAGGATGGAATTCCTCCTGTAAAAATAGGTGTTAAAAATATTTCTGATAATAAATCGAGTTCATTTTGATATTTTTATTTTATTATTTTAAGTTTTCCATTATATGAGAGAATCTAGTATAATCATAAACCTTTAGCAAAACTTTCGTTGTTTTCTCTGGAGCAACATTTTAAGTCTTTCATTTCGGATTTTTAATCGATATTTTCCTAAAACAGTCAAATACATTCAAGCCTCAAGAATTGTAATACATTTCCATCTTTTTCAACTGCCAAATAATGTTCATATAACAATTCGCAGTTTTAGGATAAGAGACATGTTTTGGCGTTAGTCGGTGAACGTCTACATTGCTACATTTTTTAGCTACATTGAAATTAGATTTTATAATTTTTTTAGTTCTTGTAGAAATGTATAAAGATTTTGTGGTAGTTCTTGGAAGAATCAGATTGTCTTTTAAAATGACGTGCAACTTTAGATATAATAAGATGTGTATGCATCTTTGTTGGGTATGCATTTTTTATTCATTTTCCCAGTCAAATATAATTTTGACGATTTTTTTATAATTTTTACTAATTTTAGCATTAGAAATTTAAAATCACGCTTTTCACGATTTTTAATAATCGAATAAATGTTGCTCTTTGTAAAAAGCAAAAATATAGCCATTGATGTATAGCGTTTTCAGCGACATATTAAAGCAAAGAATAATTTTAATGATGCAGATGATAATTAAACCCTATTTCAAAATGATGCTATTTATTTTTTTTCTTATTTTCGCTCATTTAAATTTAAGTCAATAGAAAATCAAAATCATTACAAAAATGACAGAACACTCTCTGTATAAATTGTCAGTGTCCATGAAGAAATTAAAAATCTTTCAAAACTATCCTCCTGTTTTCAAAAGCCATATAATTCTGGTATCGATATTATTATATGGCTTACTTCAAAAGGCTAATTCTCAGAAGTATATGGCCCTTATGAAATATACTTTTGAAATTTTTTAAAAATATGTTTCAAGTTTCTTTTAAAGAAACAATCTAATTTTTGGCTTATTACATAATTTATATAAGATATAAGGTTGTTACTTCAAATCGAATCGTAAAAAAATTTTTAAATTTCCATTCTATGAGCAATTTTGTTAATCCTTTTTAATTTTCAGTTACTCATAGATGTTATGATTTGTTTCATGTACTGTTTATGAACATTTTCAAGAAATGTAAGCACTGGTAGTACTTTGGTCGGTGTATCTGACCCGAAATAGTCGTAACTTGGTGTCGCGGAAGAATGGTTGGCGACTGGTATCCATGGATCTTTTGTATAAAACATGGAAATTGTTAATTTCAACACTTGTAGGAGGTACGGTAATAGTTGAAAGAGATTTTGCAGATTTTCTGTAAAATATTTTGGTATTTAAGCTTTTGGAGTGTAAAATATCTTATTTCGGCAATCTGTATGTTGCAAATGTTTAAATATGCTTAGACTTTTGAAATTTTATGTGTTTTCGGTTACTTTTTTTAATAGTTTTTTTTTTTTTTTTTTTTTTATTAAATAATCTCTTTGTCTCTTTTTTAATTTTATAGAATCCTAGAAAATGGGCGATTGTGAATTATTTTTCGTTATCAAGAAAATCTGAAATCAGTTAACAGAAAATCCTATTGTGAAATTAAAAATTAGTCACAAATTACTTCTTTTTGCATTTTTTTTTATATTTCATACGTCTTTTTCATTTCAACTATGTGCATTATAAAGAAAAGATAAATTTAAATATATATATATATATATATATATATATTTTTTTTTTTTTTTTTTTGAAAAATCAACTTCTTTTTTAATAATAATAAAAAGCGGCCTGGTGGTAATTGACTCGCGTTCTGGCTTTTAGGTACCACAGGCTTCAGGTTAGAATCCTGACGTTGGAATGGATGTTTGTTAGTAGTTCGGAATCCACGTTAAACTGTAGGTCCCGATCTAATTGGCTTAAAATGTTGACAAAATGACCGTAGAGCGACAAACCAAACCTTTAATAATACAATGAAAACTTTTGAAAATAAAAGCATATTGATAAAAACACATATATCATATAAGAAAACAATCTTTCAAATATATCTTTTCAAAGAAAATGAATGGAAAAAAAATCACGTCCTTTAATTTATTCATTTAAAAACAGCGCAAAACTTTCACCCGAAGGTCTTAAAATAGCTAAAATGCTAATTAATCACCAATGATCAAAATCCATTCAAAAATTACAAGGCCAAATATGCCTTAACCAGTATCATGATAAATGAATTACTTAAGTATTGATGCCTTTGTCGTGCCACAGAAGCCAAGCTTTCGTGTAATTTCCTTAAAGCGAAGAACATATCTTCTCAAGGGAGAAAATAACATTTAGCATACAATTGCAATATCAGTAAGTAAAGAATAGCTACCTTCCATACAGTTGGTACGTAACTCGGAAGTGAAAAATGACCTTTTCGATTACCAGAAGGGTATAATAACTCCGGTTTTTATTAAAATGCCCGCTTCATTTTCGCTCTTTCTTTTCTTAAACTCTTGCTATTGTGCGAAATATTCTTATTACGACAAGACAATACTGAGAATCGGCACGGCTAAGGAAAAAAAAAAATTACGAGATCGTGATTCTTGCAGAGGAAGTAACATGGAAAATCTTGGGTTTCATGAACAGTTATTCGCTAACCACTTTGCACGATTTCATTGTAGATGGTGTTATCTCACACGATATGCTTTCGGTGTTTAGTTTATTATTTATTTTTTATGAATTAATTTGTTATCTAAATCTTGCACGTCCAGTTTCATAATTTTCCAATTTAAAAATTTAGTTCAATGTTACTCAATTATAGTTATTGAGTAACAGTTATGCTTATGGAAGAATGTAGTTAATAGAATTATAGCTATTGTTTTAAAATTAATTTGATTAAATAATTCCATTAAACTAATTATATTATAATTATTTTGACCTCACAATATTTAAACAAATAATACTTTTATAAGATTGTGATTTTTTTTTTTGCAAGTGAAGTAATATAGGAAGTCATCAGATTCATGAAGTCATTAGCTAACTGCAATGTGGGATTTTATTTTAAATGGAATTCAATTCACAAGACAATATTTGAAACTCGTATATGTATGTAAATTAATACCATTTAAAATTACCTTGTTTGCTTTTATAATTTGCTGTTACAGTGATTGATATACGTATTAATCCAATCCAAATCTTTGTATTTAAACCAAACGTTGTACATGAAAGGATTTTTACCATGATAATAAACGGAAAAAATGATTAATCCGTCCTCATGAAGGAAATCTTATTATATTATATAAAGTAGTTTAAGCACTGCTTAAAATTAAAATACATAAATTTAAAAATAGTTTCTTTTCTTTGTCCTGTTTCTTTTCTTTTGTTTGTTTTCCTACTTGTATTCGAATGAAGATCACCAGTTTGACATTTAATAATAAAAAAAATACGTCTAGGGTGTTTCGGAAATGATTGTTTGGTCATGCCAGACAGTGCTATTACTTTGTTTAGGTTTTCTTTGTACATCTCTACAAATTTTTTGACGCCCATCCATTGACATATTAGTATTTCAAACTAATGTCATATACTAGGAGAGAAGATTGAGCTCTAATTTTTCTCTCCTAGTATATGACATTAGTTGGATTGTTCCAAAGAGAACGTTTGCGGAGGTACCATGGTACTTTCTAGTGTTAGGGTGATATTACATTCCAATGACTTCTTATCGTTGTACCTAGTTTGCAAAAGAACAAACTAGCATGTATATTCATTTTTCAAAATTTAAGCGTATTTTCTTTTTATCTTTTTTGTACTTGGTTGAAGATCACCAGATTTGATGTTTAATACAAAAAAATCTATCTAGGGTGTTTCGGAAATGTGATGTTGTTTGGTCATGCCAGACAATACTATTAAGGTTTATTTGGGTTTTCTTGAGGTTATACATCTCAGCAAAGTGTTTGACGCCCATCCGTTGACACATGGGGGCCGTATTCCAAACAAATGTCGTATACAAAACAATCCGCGCCAAATCAAGACGTTTTTCAAGTTGGATTTATTCCAAAGAGAACGCATACCGAGGTTTCATTGTAATTTTAGGGTGACATTGCCTTCTGTTGATATTCAAGCACGTCCCTTATTAATTTTTATCGAATTTTAATACATTTTCAAAAGTACAGACATGTATAATAATTTTTCAAGAAAATTATATTTCTCTTTATATTTAATACATCAGACGATTAAGATTTAATTACTTTATAAATCATATATTACATATAAGAAAAGGTTATATGAAAAATAATTTCAGTTGATGCAAGTCCATATTAATTTACTTTTTTTACATAAAATATTCTCTTTTGACAATGCACTGATTTTTTTTCTTTTCGCTGGTAATCGAATTTTCAATGTAATGCAATACAAAATATTTTATAAAATGAATCCCAATCCTTGCAAGTTTTTTTTTTACTAATACCAATATAATTCTCACCAAATTTTTTTTTTTTTTTTTTTTTTTTTTTAATTGTATTAAACATTCTTTAAAATCAATTTTCTTATCAGCTTTTCACCTGAAACTATTGAAATTATCAAGTTTTTTTCTTTCAATTTTCATTTAATATTTTAAAATTTTTTTTTTTAAAAAGTGACTTGGTTTCCTGTGAATTTAGTTTTATTGAATTATCTATTTTAAACTTATAAGTGGCTGTTATACTCGCTGGCAACTATAAGTGTTAAAATTTTTAAAATCAAATCGTATAACTTAAATAATTTTTTCTCGCCTGTTTAAACATGACATTTGCTGAATTCGAATTTACAAAATATTTATTTCTGAAATAGTTTCGTCGCTAAATTTTTCAATGAACTTCATTATTAGTTAAGCAAGCTTTAATCATGAATTTTTTTTATTTTACTTATTAATTATAATTTAATAAGGAAAGATTTCTGGGTTCCTTTTTGGGATAGTTTTTCGCTAAATTTTTCAATGAACCTCATTAATTTATTAGTTAAGCGAACTTTAATGAATTTTATTTTACTTATTATTTTGTTCTCTGAAAGAGTAAATTGAAAAAGAAAATAGATTCAAATGCATATGTTTAAGTTGAAATAATATATATTTTGTTTTGAGAAAGTGCTATTGCGCCACTTCTATAATTCATTGAAAATGTTCAGGGAAGTATTTTCCTTTATACTTCAAAAAATGAATAGTTATTTCTAATTGGCATTGATTTTTTTACACCACACGCAGTGATAGTTCCATTTCCTTTCATCTGTTTTGAAAAAGCCTTGACCTTCCGTGTGAAGGCCTTAAATCACTGTCGAAAGCGCAACAGCTCTTTTCACAAACTCTGTCTCGCGGCTGTTTTTAAACCCTTATTTGCGGTTTCAGTAAAAAATCGGACATACTTTTATGTGTCGGTAATTTTAAAAGAAAAATCGGAGGAAGTATTCGATTTGCTGTTCAGAGATGGCGGCAATTGAACATGTAATTACAAAGTTGCAAGCTGTAAACTACCTGCGATATTTAGGAAGTGTTCTTTTTTTTTTTTATTATTGTTATGCAATTTCGGAGGCGATCAAGAGGAAAGATTTCTGGGTTCTTTTTATTCATTATGATGTTTTAAATAGTTTTAGAATTTTCTAGGAACCCAGTTCTTAATGATATCTCCATAGACTCAATGGCAGTATTTTTTTTTTTTTTGTTTTGTTTTTGTTTGTTTTCTACAGAGGTGCTGTGTGTGGTCTCGCAACGCTGAAGCTCCTCCACATTTCGCCGAAAATTCCTCTTAAATTCACCCGTTACTCGAATTTTAGGGCAGTGACTGAATATGTCTGTTGTTCAGTTTTCTTCAGATTCTTCTATTTTAACAATAGAAGACGCAGTGATAGTTCCATTTCCTTTCATCTGTTTTGAAAAGCCTTGACCTTCTGTGTGAAGGCCTTAAATCACTGTCGAAAGCGCAACAGCTCTTTTCACAAACTCTGTCTCGCGGCTGTTTTTAAACTTATTTGCGGTTTCAGTAAAAAATCGGACATACTTTATGCGTCGGTAATTTTAAAAGAAAAATCGGAGGAAGTATTCGATTTGCTGTTCAGAGATGGCGGCAATCGAACATATAATTACAAAGTTGCAAGCTGTAAACTACCTGCGATATTTAGGAAGTGTTCTTTTATTATTATTATTATTATTATTATTATTATTATGCAATTTCGGAGTTACTAGAATGACCTGAATGGCCATGTGGCTAGTGCTCTGGCGCTCGGTACCACAGGTTTCAGGTTCGAGTCCCGGAGTTGCCATGGATGTTTGTAGTGGTTCGGAATCGACTTTAAACCGTAAGTCCCGGTCTGTTTAGCATTCGTGCACACAAGATGACCGTAGAGTGACAAACCAAACCCAAATATATCGAGTTATAAATATACAAATACCTGTCATTCTGACTTGCTCTACTAGACAGCAAATAGGAGACACTATATTTCTTTATATCTCCTATTATATTTTAAGGATATTTCCCATTTTGATATAGAAATTTGGAACGAATATCCTCAGGAGTCAGCATTTGAAATGTTCGCACTGGAAGGACTTTTTGTCTATGCGTTCATTTCCGATATAGACACCGCAACATGTATTTGTAGATGAGTGTTCTAGTTTGGAAATCCAACATCCTATTCAACAGCCAATTCATTTGTTGATAGGAGACACTTTGTGGCAATCTTCACTGAGTATAAGCATTTTCTCAAAGCAGTGGCTGCAGTGCATGCATTCGGTGGTAATGGAAGTATTCTTTATTTGCATGTTAACTAGTGCACTACATCAATACCATGAGCCCGACTTGTAAATCAGTGGTAACGTGAGCTGCTGGTGAGTATTAGGGCTGAGGCCCAATTCGCTAGCGGTATTGTTATAGACACTGCTTCAAAAAATGAGGGTACTCGATGGCGTTTGAGATGTTCGGCATTTTGCCTCGTGAGTCGGACTACCTGATGGGAGTTTTTCGGGTTTTTTTTCTTTGCAACAGGCTAGTCCTCCCTAACTGCCATCCTTTTTTTAGCGACATGGAATCAAGTTAGACTTCTATGAGTACCTACTGGTACGGCATCACAACAGAAACTGCCTTTTTTTCCATCCATCTATAACAATACCATGAATAGTGAGTGATACAGTCAAATTGGAAACAAACATTTTGGGAAGGGATAAAATGGTTTGATTTACGCATTATTCATTTTGTATTCATTTCTTCATATATGTATATAGCTATTTAGAGAGAAAAGCATATATATATGTATATATTTGCATACCGCTATTTTAATATCGGGACATTGATTCATAATATCGATCTGTAAATATTGCAATTTTTAGAAAAATAAAGTATTTCTGGTTTGCAGCAAGTTATTTCAGTTGTGAAATTCTGTACTAAACGTTAAACTGCAAGCTAAATTTAGAGATACGCATGACATTGATAATGAATTTAATTGATTAAATATGCGTTAGGTTGACATATTAATTATTTTGTGCTAAAACGATTTATAATAGAATAAAAGGAATAAAAAATTTAAAATACAGGAGAACCATTTCAAAATAAATTTTCTTGCACTTTTAATTTAATGGCCCTGAGAATTGCCTTTTTTTTAGTAGGAGAAAGGCAAGTGATGAGTTGAAGAACCCTTACTGTAAGGCATTATACAAATACTCATTATTTTTTGCTTCAATTTTATTTTAATTTTACTTTTTAATCAGCACACAAAATAATAATAATAATTTGGAAATAATAATTCTAATTTCCCACAATAATTACATGGTTTTTAAAACTTATCCTTGCGTGATCTGTACCACAAAACTCTCATTCACACAAAGATAGGAAGTGGTCTTCCATTTCCAACCATGACCCTTGTAAATAAACTGCAATAACAACCACGTAAGCCATTTTTTTTCCATCTCCATCTCTTCGACCTTGGATGTTGTTTCTTTCTGGTAAAACATTCATTTCTCCGCTTCAATATAATGAGAAATTTTACTTAACCCATAGAATTGCGTCGGTAACATAAAGAGACAACGAAGGAGCGGGCTTTTTTTTTCTCCCTTTAAATTCTGCAAGGTTAAAAAGAATGCATGCTCGCTCATTTAATACCTCATTAATTTCCAAGCATTTCAATGGGCACGTTTTGTGTATGGTGAATGAGAATTTTTTTTTTTAGAAAGTTTACCTTGAAAGTTTGTTTACTGTATTTAGCTACAGTCTGTTGTAGCAGGCAGACATTACTTTCTCTTTCACTTAGCAACTAATGCTACCATGCGAGGGTGGAACTTTAAACCTTAAGACTTGGGTTTTCTAATGGTTCTGGAATGTAATTGGGGGGTTGGATCATCTGCTGGGATTTTAGGTAAAGTTTAAAACATTTTATTATGATGAAGTAATGTTTTTTTATAATTGTATATCAAGGGGGCTGTTAAGTGCGAATTTTAATTTCAATGTTTTGAAAAATTTTTCAATTTGCTGTACTTTAAAAGTGAAATTAAAATAAATGCATTTAAATCGCATTGCACAATTTCTTGTGATCATGAACTCTTGTACCCCTTAGTAAAAGCTTATTTTTTCATGGTTGATTATAATTTAAGAGATTTTAAAATTCCGCAGTTGTATATCTTAAGCGCAGTAGCGTAACAATACGGTGGCAAGATGGGCTAAGGCCCCGGGCCCGGGAAAAGAGGCTATGAGTGTAGGAAAGGCTTGACATTTATTATTAAAAAATAAAATAAAATTTATTAATTCTGTATTTAATAATCTCAAGTTAAGTGATAAATTTAAAAATGTGTATGAAGATTTTTGTTGAAAAATATATCATATTTGGTAGTAATAGAAACAGTTAAGCATTGGTTATCCCGGTGCTAGGGACTTCCACGATTTCTGGTTCGTGAATAGATACTTATAAAATAAAAACTGGGAATTACCGCTGTCACCCATATGACATTGGGACATTTTTAAATTCAATTGTTAGGGAATCCATCTGTCATTCCAGGGCCCGAAATTTGAACTTTGATATTGTCATTGACATTTTTGCTCATCAGAAATCCCGCAAAAAGAAATTTTAATAAATAAAAATTTTAATAAATTACCAGTAATTTAATCAAAAATAACACCTATTTTAGGCAGTACTTTATTAAAATGAAAATAGAATGATGAAACTTTGTATTGAGGGGCCTCCACTTCGAAAAATGTGCCATGGCCCTCAGATATAGTTACACCCTGTATAGCGTTACACCACACTAGTGTATATTTTCTTGGAAAGGGCAACAGGAAAGATTGTTAAAAGAAAATCATAACAAATTATTGGATCAAACCTTTTAAGGGTTTCTTGCCTAGCAGTTCCCTATAAATTTATTTTTTTGTTAATGTCTTACTTACTAACGTTATTTAAAACGTAAATTAGGAACACAGTTAATTACTTTTAGATAGCTGTTAATAAAACATTTACGAATAATAAATTTGTTTTTTTTTGTATACAAATTAAATAAAATTTAAAATAAAACAATAAAAAAACCTTTTTAAATCATCTTATTACCATCTTAACATCTATTTAATTGCTAAATTGATAACACTACGTAATTTAAATTAATCAATTAAACACTAGATTAAATTGGAGCTTATAATTAAAATAATGGAACACTCAAAATATAATCAATTTCACTAAAAAAAAAAACTTCAAGAAAATTAATGGGTGTGGCAACAGTCGCAAATAGCCCAAAATTTTATTTAATTGATCTATTCGGGGTCGTCTAGAAGAACTTCGAACATCTGTTTGAGAACTGCAAATTACTGCAATTTTTTTCACTACATGATAGTCATTTTATTTGTAACGTATGCATTAAATTAAATTCAAGTAATTTATGCTTATGTTTATTATTACAGTAGTAATGTTTTATCTTTAGCATATTGTAGTTTAGTTAATTAAAATGATAGTTGTTGCTAACATACAAGTCCTAAACTGTCAATGTTATACTGTTAATGTTCCTGTTAAAAAAATTTTTTTTCAATAGATATGATATTTTTATTGTCATGGAAAATTTGATGTACTTTTTGATAACGGAGTATCAAAAGATTTCTAACTAATAACTGCAAATTTTTAAAATTTCAGTCTGCAAAGGATAAATTTCATGCTTATAATTGTTATGGTTGTATATACTTATTAAATTAGATATCAAATTATTTAACCTTACTAAACCAAATCTTTAACCTTATTTCTGACCTTACCACATGCGAACTAAATTGCTTAAACACTATACATCGATTATTATAATTTTACTTCAGTGCTAAAGATAAAAGCATAATAACATTTGTAGTCTAAGCTTTTGTACGAAATAATGATTTACAGAACTTCAGTATTAAAAATTATGTCTTTTCTTGGTATCTTACAAAGATAATTTTTATTGTGTATATATAATATAAATACTGAATGATTTGCTATCCTGTAACATGAAAGTTCTAGATTAACTTAAAATTCTTCTGTGATATTTTTTTCTAAATCAAACATTAGTTAAGCAACTTGAATTTCTATTTGATCTTTGAAACTGAACTTAAATAAGTATTTAATCGTGAAAAACAACTTGTGAAATAATTTTAAAAACAAAGCAAACAGAGTGAGCTATTATACCACTTTCTTACATTCACTTTTTTTTTTTCTTGGTTAGTTTAGTCTTTAAAATCGTTTAATGTGCACTCGTAAATGTTTCGAAAAAGAAAAAAAAAACACTTGATTTTCAACATCTCTTGCGGAAGTTGTGTTATTCTGAAGGAGCTCAATTCGTCAAGCTGAAGTCCTGTTCGCTTTCAAAAGTAAGCAAAATGGTCCGAAGGTTTTGTTTGAAGTGCAATTTCTGTGGATTTAACCCACTTCGTTGTGCACATTACGGGCGGAGATCGACCTTGCAGCCTCCAGGCTACCTAAAAAAAATCTCATAACAATGAGTCACCACACGAGAGTAAGATATAATTTTATTTTAATGACTGTCTTTTTATGTCTTTTCCACATAATGTGCACTAACCCCTTTTTTTTTCTCTGATGAGAAGTATTAAAAAAAAAATACTTCAAAACAACAATTTTATCCTTTTCAACAACAACGGTTTTATATCCAACAATTTCCGCCTTTAAAAATAAATCGCAGAACTAGCTAGCATATACAGTGCAGAGAGTAATTTAAACTTTAAATCAAAGATAAATACAATTCTATGTTGAATGTCTTTTTCTTGAATACTTTTTATTATTTTGGCTTGATTTATAAGGTCTCAATAAATGTGTTATATGCATAAATAAAATAGTTTTACATGAGTGGCAATAAAGACAAAATAAATACAAAAGATCATATTGATTTCATGAAAAATAGAGGCCTGATGGTCAATTGGCTAGCGCTCTGGCTATTGATACCATAGGCTTTTCAGGTTCACATCCTGGCGACAGCATGGATGTTTGTGAGTGGTTCGGAATTAAAACGCAATGAGTCACCACACGACAGTGAGATATAATTTTATTTTAATGACTTTCTTTTTGTCTTTTCCACATAGTGTGTGCGGTTTTTTTCTCTGATGAATAGTATTAAAAAAAAAATACTTCAAAACAACAATAACAAAATTGAGCCAGAGCTTTATATCCAACAATTTCTACCTTTAAAAATAAATTTCAGAACTAGCTAGCATATATAGTGCAGAGAGTAACTTGAACTTAATTTCAAAGATAAATGCAATTCTATGTGGAATGCATCTATTTTCTTGAATACTTTCTATTTTGATTGGATTTATAAGGTCCCCATAAATGTGTATTATATGCATAATTAAAATAGTTTTACATGAGTGGTAATAAAAAAAACACGAAAAAAAAAAAAAAAAAACCACGAAAGAGCATAAAATGCGATTTTGCTGTTTTGATTTAATATTGTTTGCAATTCACTTAAAACATTGCAGCATTCGTGGATGTCTATTTTGAAAGAAATCTGTTTGAAATTAAGCAGCCTATTGGATCTGTTGGAAAATAATATTTTTCAATATCTCATTAAAAATGTATTTTACAAAACAAAGTAACATTCTAATTATAAAAAAACGATCATAAAAAAACATGATTTTGCTGTTTTGATGTAAACAATATTAAAATTTATTAAAAACATGTCGCTTAAACAGTATAGCATTCGCAGACGTCTATTTTCACAGAAAACTGTTTGAAATTAAGGAACCTATTGGATCTATTACAAAATATTTGTCAACATCTCAATAAAAGTAAATTTTACAAAAGATAAGAAGAAAACAGCATTCTAATTATAATATTAAAATAAAATAAAATGATTGTTTTATAATCGGAACAAATAATGATGTGGATATGTTTAATTTTGCATTAGAAAAATATTCGTAAGATATGTAGTTCGATAGTTATTTATTTTTCAAATTTATTAATAATAATCGATCCAGTATCACAAATTACCAATTTCCTTGAACTTCAAAGAACTGTTGTCATTACAAAGCTTTTCCTCATCAATATATTTTTTTTTACATATATAGTGAAAATAAACATTTGGCAACACCATAAGGAGTTTGAAAGAATTCTAGTAACGAAACGGGTTTTTCCGATGTAAAAGAGGAAATTTTGCCAGAAAATTTTTAATAAAATAATAGTAATATTTATTACTTATATCTCGTATCTCTATGTGCATTGATAAAATAGTTCCTGCAATAATTAGCGACATTAGCCAACTTTGTCATCGTTTATTATTTATACTGCATTATGTATCCTATTTTTCCGGGAATTTTTAGAACTTCTTACTTTATGTATCGTATATTTCAGAGAATTTTTAGAACTTTAGAAAGAAAGTTAAAATACGAGAGTTGACCTATATACAGATACACTAAATCAATCAAAAATTGCAAGTATCTGTTAATTTGACGCAAGTGATGAATCACCAAATAGTACTAACAAATTTTTATTTCTTTGATTTATGTCTGCCAGATTATGTTTTCTTTGATTTATGGGAAAAAATTAATTTTAAAAATGAGTTATATTCTCTAAATTGTTGATAATGCTGGTTTTCTTCATCTTTACGAGAATGAAAAATCTGATTGGAGAAATTTTTGCCGAACTTGCGGAAATATATTGAAACCCTTACTACAAACAATAATGCAATATTGTAAATTAGCACATAAAATTTACTATGGTAAAGAAAAATTACTTTACTCTTTTAACTTACTTTTTTGATATTTTAAATGCAACTTTTATGCAGAAAGGAAAAAAAGAACGCCATATAAATCCTTCAGTTTCTGAACAGTTCTCAACTTCACTTTCACCCAACTGTGATAACTGGATACATATCGTCATCGCTCTCAATGCTTCCCATACTCAAATTCATTAGTGTAGCAGAATTTGTCCTCATGGTGAGACGTTTAAAGATTACAGGATTTTTTCGTTTCGGCTTATATACGGAATTTGAAGAAAAAATACACTTATACGGTGATAGGCTTAAATTGAATATACGATATATTTTTATTTTTCATTTATTCAAAAATATGATACATTTCAAATTAAAATTAAGAATTGGGTAGCCTATTTGTGAATAAAATGAAACGCCATTTGATATTTTTATTGATGTCATTTCTCAAAGATCTGTTATAATACCAGAACGTCAATATCAGCAAATGTTGACTACGTAAAATTCAACGTAATATCAGAGAAAGTATTTGTAATGAAATATAATTGATTTGCAATAGAAATGTTTTCCGTATTTTATCATTAGGTGTTCAGAAGGGTTTATTTTTCAATATTTTCTTGGTAATCTTTTTTTTTTCCTTTCTTTATTTAATGTGTAAACTTTTGTTATACAAAATTGTATAATTTATAATATGCTGTTCCTTCATTTTATTTATGTCGTGATCTAACATTGAGAAATGGAAATGTAGGATTTTAAATAAAATATTTTCATCCGATACAACATTTTTACTTATAGATTATTTAATTCATATTCTACTAAATGTCAAAACTCTTAAAAAAAATTCTCAAAGGTAAAATAACGCAAAACCTTATATTCAATTTAAATAATCGTATTATATATAGATAACTTAATAATATCTTATTAATTTACATATTGCATTTTAATTGCGTACTAAAAACAGTCTTTAAAAATTTCTTTATGAAGCTGCATGCGGTGTAGTGTTCTCTAAGTCATAAATTTTGCTTTTAATTTTATAAAAGTTCTATAGAGAAACAAATAAAAATAAAAATAAAAACCCATTTTCAAAACTAAGGTTTATTTATTTTTCTTGGGTATATTCTACAAGAATTCGAAAAAAAAAATCAACTTAAACCAGAACATAGTTTAGTGCAGCCACTTAGTTTCACATTATAAATCTTTTTGTTTGCTGTCTGTAAAACAAAAGCAAGCGAATATAAGTATCGTTGAACTATCATAAGTTCAGAATACTGTTTAGGTGAGGCATAAAACTGTCTTTTGCGACTGAACTTTAATGCGATTCAGAATAGCGAACCCTTCATCACTAATAGTCTTGAAAAAAAAAAAAAAAAAGGGTAAGCATTGTGATTGTAGCATGTTAAGAGCGCATGATATTTATTTTTCATCCTGTCTCTTCGTCAGAATAAATTGAAAATTCCTTGGCAGTCCGCCCTCTATACTTTGCCATCCCTCTTTTTGCTGATGGCACTCAACACAGAAGTGTGCATAACGAGAAGCTCATGAAAAAGAAAGTTTGTTTATGCTGTGATTAGGGAGGTCAGCCACGGGAAGATCAACCAGGTCCTTTACCCTTTTCCCAAGTGTCCTTCCTCAAAAGTACATCGCCTTCCTTAAAAAAAAAAGTTGCAGACGGGCTAAGGCTTCTTGCAAATGAGATCCATCAATTCATCCATCCACTTACTGAATTGCTCATTTCACGGAGTGCCCCACCTATGAGGAAGGCTCATTTCTTTCTTGCATTTCCTGCTTTCTGATATCAGGGGCAAATGTCAAATGTGCTTTCCTCCTTTGAGTATATGTATGGACTTAAACAAGACCACGGACCATATAGCTATAAGTTTTATGAGATTTATTATATATTGTTCCAAAAAAAGATAAACTCTCATCAAATCTCGTTAAACTCCATCCTCATGTTTTACCATAAGACAGTTTTTCCTTTTCTTTTAATTTATATGAAAACCACGTTAAACCCGGACAATTTTTACGATGAAGCAGTAGGTTGACTGTACTGAGGAGGGTTTGCTAAGTTAATATTGTAAATTGTGTTAAATTAAATATTGATCAAACATTTTTCTGTTAAACGTCAGTGGGGATCGTATTCCAATTACGTATGGCACTCACAGTTAGCATGTAAGAGGGCTTGAGGTTCGAATTCGCAAGCGTCACGGTTGAAGTCAATGCTTTTAGATACTTAGGACTAGGTGGTGATTATAATAATGTGCGTAAAACTATCTGTCACAGATAAGACTGCCTTTTGCTAATTTTCCGGGTATTCTTCCATATGACACAAATGTGTAGCAATTATCCCTAACAATCCTCCCGGGAGCCACTGTCCTTTCTGTAGGTGGGCTGTTCGCGCTATTCACGAAGCCCACCCTCACCTTTACAACTTGTAAGGGGCTATATATCCCTAGGTTCGAAGATATGTTAAAAAAAAATATATATATGTATACCACGAAGAGCCCACTGACGGACTGTGAAAGAAGAACTCTGTAGAGTAACTTGTCTCGTATTTGCGCCATATTCCAGAAAATCTGGAAAACTTTCCTCAAAAAGCCTGACTATCGATGTGAGACGTTTTACAAATGTCAGTATCTCCATCGAATCTTAATTTTTGAAAGTAGTGACTGCAACCGATGTCAGTGGATACAAATCTGAACCCTCCTGTATTCTAGCTGCTCTGTTACCGCTAGTAGAGTCGCCAGATTAATATATATGGGGTGATTTTTGTATTGGCAAATGTAAAATCGATTCAAATTTTTATTTGTCAGTTTATCTTTTAGGTTTGTTTATATTAATGATTGAAAAAGTTTGTGCTCAAGTATAGACACATTTTGAGCATTTTGATATATTATTTATTAATTTTTATCTATGCATTATCGTGGAAGTTTTTTTTCGTTAAATTTTGCAAATTCTGTCATCATTTTACATGTTGATGACATCGAGTTTTATTTTTTTTTACTCGTGTTAAAATAAAAAATCCGAATATAAATTTGAACAGCTGTGATCTTACTGTTTGGAAAAAAAAAAATTTAATATTTGCATCGAATTATCAATCTATTGAAATACAATCGCATGAAAATGATGTTAAATTTTTCAAACACTTCCTTGTAATGAGTATATAAAGTTTTGATCATTATCTATCGTGTGACCTGTGTCTCACAATATACATTTTAATTTTGATATGTCGACTCACAAGCAGATCAACCGAGGGTCGCATGTAATCTGCCGGACACGATCTGCCCATCCTTAAAAGACATCAACGCGGAAAAGCCTTGGTGCAAGGTTAGTTCAAGTCTCACTCTATCGTTTAATCCTGTCAAGAAATTCAAGATTCGGTCAGAGGTATTCGGTTGCCTCGTACGAATTTCAAATGAAGGTTAATCCCTCATTAAGTCTATAATCTGAAACCTTACTGGCGGTAATTGCATGCCTTGTGTGCATGCGGGCGTTAAATTTTGGGAAACCTGTGTGTTTTAACGGTATTAAATGATAACATTCTGCTTATTAAATTGTTCGAGGAAAAAGAACATGGCTGTTATGAATCGTAATTGCTGTTGGCAAGCATGGACGAGGAAGGAAACGTACGTGCACCCTATAAAGTTTCCCAACATTGTTAAAATTGCTAGACCTTAACAGTATGCAGTTAAGACAACTTTTTGTTGTTAACAGATGCAAAAAAAATTAATCCTTTGTACAAAATTATATTAGAATTGTAAAATTAAATAAATAAATATATAATTGACCTTTTTTGTTATTGATTTTACATAAAAAAAATATGGTTATATTTCTGCAAATAACATTGATTTTTTTAAAGCCAAATTATTCTGTTTTTACTACTTTAATTCAGAAATTAACATTATAGTTTGCAAGTGGTCTGTAATCTAGTTTAATGTATTTAAAATTCAGTAATGTAGTTCAACTCAATTGATTTTTTAACCTCTTTTAAAGTAATATATTAGTGTTTATACAGAATGATCACATTTCAAAATAAAGAATATTTTTAAAACAAAAATCAAGTATATGTAAAGAAAACTGTCTTATTCAGAAATTATTTCTTGCTAAATATAATATAATGTTAAGTGCCTGAAAAATTTAATTCGAATTCAATTGTAAAGATGTAAAATCTGAGATTTCGGGGATTAAAATGCAACAAATTGTTAAATTCGTGCATTAAATATAACTTTTTTTTTCTAAAGGACAAATTTAAAAAAAGGTAAAATGAAATGAAATTTACATTCTGAAATGAACAAATTTAAATGCAAAAGCTATTTTATAAAACAAACTGTTTCGGTTGAAATGTTTTTTTCCTACTTTTAAACATGTTAAAAATCTTTTGTTTCTTAAATTCATCAAAGCGAAATACAAACTCATTGTTAAAATTGTCAGAATAGGAAATGTGCGTGGGTATCGTCCCATTTTTTTTTCTAAATATTTCCTTATGTATGTATAAAACTCATCTATACTGTAATATACACTTCCTTCCATTATAATACTCAATTTCAGCTGATGCTTATCAAAACATTCTTACACATGACGAAGCTCCCTTTCCACTCAAGTGAAGCCATTTATGCTACAAAAACAAGTTCCCAATATCTGGATGGATGTTTTAAGGATATAAGCTCATTACACTAAAAGAATCAAGAATGGAAATTCTTCCTACCCCCTACCCCTTCACAGAAATCGTCCACAAAAATTCGTCACAGGTTTTTGCGTCAGATAACCTGGAACAAGAAAAGAGAAAGGAAACAACAAGAAGAGGCAAGCATGGGACACAGTGGGATGCCATCGAATTTCATTACAGCGTTGCTGGGAACAAGGATGTAGCACACAAAATGAAGTAAATAAACAGCCCAACAGGTCGTCATCTGACCTTACTTTTCCTCGGACCTTGACCTCTCTGTGACTAACTCTCGATTTCATTTTCCTCTTTTTTGTGGTAGACGACAGAATTGTTTATTTTTATTATCGTACGAGAAACATGGCCGGCACCATCTTTCACAAAGATGGAAAGTAAATTGTTTGATGTTGACGAAATGGGAAAAGAAGGTCAAGTCTTTTAATCTTGCGTTAGTTAGTAATGCTTTATGGGTTTAGTTATGTTCTGGTTAGTTGAATGTTTTCAATTTCCTAGTATTTGATGTGTTTTGCTTTGATGTAAATTACAGATTATAAAAAAAAAAATGACATAATCTGATGCGCTTCTTCATATATCATTCGTTTACCTGTAATGTATTCAGTATACCATTCGTTAACCAACCCTTATTTTTCTCAAATATTTCGAATTTTTGATATATTTCCATAAAATTTTTTATAATTATTTTATGAAAGAATCAAAATATCATGCAAATAAAATGAAAGAGGAGAAAAAAATTTCTTAAAGATTTTTTTTTTCTTTTATGACAAAAAAAATAAAATATACGTTTAGAGATAAAAAGGTTTTTTTATTATTATTATAAATTGAGAAAGTTATGCTTCCTTTTGAAAAATCAATTTCTTTTAAAAAAAACAAAATGATGCTATTAATTTAAGGAAGATCTATGACATTAAATTCTTACCGAAATGGTTTTTCTGAAAATTTAGTAAAAATATAATATGTTCGATATAGAATTTAAGATAATTTGAATAAAAATACTTTTTAACGTACATCGCCAATGTCTTTTAATTCTTTATCTTGACATTTTAATTAAGCACATTATAAATCTGAATATTGATTTATAAATTTTAATACTTGCGTAATATTTAATATAAATTTATAATTTACATATATAAATATAATTCTTAATAACGCAGCGCAAATAATGCTATTGTATTAGGTTCTCATAGATTTTTATCCAAATTTGCGAAACATGTATTGATGGGTTTTCTTAATTTAAAGTACTTTTTGATAAGCTTAATATTATAAAAATTCCATACCATTTTGACGAATTTATATATTTATATTTTATATTTTTTTTTTTTTTTTTTTTTTTTTTTTTAAGATTAGGTACTCGATAATTTTGAAGCTTCTTAGTAGTTATTATCCCAACTAAATCCTTACTTTTAATAACATAAATGCAACAAATAACATATAAAATATCGAAGCAATGGGAAATCAATTAATAGATTTTTCTTTATTACAGCGAAATAAAAAATAGTTTTATTCATTAAAATCGGGTATGCATATATAACGCCCGTCTCGTGTGTAATTTACTTTCAAAAGGATGCTAATGATATTTTTTTAAAGTTCTTTCGATTTTTACAGTTTAAAGGAAAAGGAACATGATCCAACTTTTTTTAACAATAAAAAAAGTAAATCTTTTTAAATATTAGAAAACTTTGAATAAAGTTCTTTTATGGCAGACTAGAAAAATCGGTTTCATTGAAATAATGTGGTAGCTTAAGTGCACTATACCTATCTGCCTAATTTTATTTCTACGAATTTAACTGCCTAAAATATGTTGCATTTTAAAATTAAACTAACCAAAACAGATTTGGTTGATTCTACGATAATATATTATTGAAGAGAGCCTGCTTTTGTGCCTGCTAATGATCTGATGCTTGCTAAAAATATTTATGAATAAACATTTTTAATCACATATATAGAAAAAATTCGATATTATTTCATTAATTAATCACTTTCCTTTTGATTACTACAGTACTCAAATCAAGTACTAAAGCTTTTTGTAATATCACGCCACAAATACATTATGTACGTTTTATTATACATTTTTATGATACATGAAAATATTAAATGTATGCTAGATAATTTTTCGTGTGGCCTTCGACCAATTTATTGTGAGTGTGATCCGCGTCCTTCACATGTCAGTGCATCTCTCATTTAAATTCAGCATAATTGAATCTTAATGAACTTGCTTCATGTTAGAAGTTAGCAAAAAAAAATCAAGTTTCTTAACTAATTGGGGGGTACTTAAGAACTAGAATTCCTCGCCCATTTTTTTAAAAAGAAAATGTAATAAAAATAATAAATGAAATCTAACCGTTAGGATAACTTTTTTTCTGATGAACAGTTTAACATACTTGTCGCTGTGGCTCGCGGATATTTATAAGCATATTAATGAATTTCAAAGACAACGATCTTCGGAGATCCCATCTTCAGAGATTCTTGTTAATCTCCGCGCAATGTTTGTCTTCCTTTTTTGTCCTTCACCCTTCCCAAAGTGAAATCGTGACAAGTGCTGCTGAGATAAGACCGTCGCCACGTAACAGTCAACAATGCCTTTTTTTCCTTTCTTTTTTGCTACTTCAAGCAGTCTTTGTTTCCAGACGATGGACGGCTCATAAGCATAACTTTTTGCAATTAAGTTGACAATGGATGTACTTGATTTTGTAAAAAGATGGATGAAAATTGCCTCACAGATCCCATTAACCGCCTCTCGCGAAGACTGCAAGCTGGACTTTTGCAAGAATTTCTGTGTAAAAGAAAAAAAAAAAAATACTAGAGATGTTAGTTTTTTTTTTGTTTTGTTTTTTCTCCCACTTGAGTTGGTCCTCTTCGTTAAGAGTTGAAGAAAAAATTGGGCTCTTGAATCATTGTGGACATGGCACTTTTTATTGCTGTTAATAATGCTCCAGCAGTGAAACTTCTATTGTCCTTGATAAGTGATGATTTGCTTTTCTGGAATTTTGGTTGGCGTGGGTTAATCAGTGTGTAGTACTTCGTTTTCTGTCTTTGTATTGATATTTTACTAACATTATCCTCGGTATTTTTTTTCTTGTATACTTTTCAAAATCGTGATCATCTGAAAGGATCATGATTTTTTATGTCTAAAATGTCTGTCATTCAAATTAGTCCTTTTTGAACACTATTTTCTATGTTTATATTTAATTTTATACATCTGCCATTATAAGAGGGGAGATTAAAAGATTTAAATGTTGCAATAGTTATATTTTATCTATGCTTACTTGGGCTAAAATTAATTCTCTAAATGACTGAATGAATGAATTAAATGTGCTTAGTAATAGTAATTAAGTGGTGCACAAAAATAAAGTTTATACTAACGTAAAATCAAATTATTTCGTTACAACCTTGCTAAAATGTTTACTGAATGAATTGTTATTAATTTCTAAAGGGATTTTATTTTTTACGTTAGCTAACTTTAGCAGCAATATTAATCATTTTCAGATTCATTTTCATCTTTTTTTTAGTACTTAGTCATTCAATTTCTTGCTTTTCACAAAGCTATTTATTGGTTTTAATTCAAAAATATAAGAGTTCAGATGAGTATATCAAATGTGTGTTAAAATTGCATTATGTAAATTACCGATCTATACATAACATTGAGATTACCAAATGCTCATGCATGTGTTACAGTAGTCTCTTGTTGCATTTCGCATGTCAGGAAGCGAAGATAGCATGACATAAGAGGCAGCTTTATAAAGATGTCTTTGTAAAAGCGTTAATTGCTTGATTATTATTGAAACTTAATGCAATTATTACGTACAGAAAGTGAAAAATCGCAACAAAAAAAATTATAATTGGATAGAACGTGTATTTTAAAAGAAATTTCATCTTTCAATTCTGTTTAAAAAATGTTGGTTTTCATGTTTATATCGATATTCTGAAATTGATGACCTTATGAAAGTAAATATAATTGCACTTTTTATAAAATTAAATAAGGTAAACAGCTTACAAATATTAAAAGTAAACTATTCTGTTAACAATTTATTTTAACTATAGGTTCTTAGATATCGATATATAAAGTGAATCTATGACCAAAGGATATTACCAAACATTTGCAAGAAATATTTCATTGTTTTCTCTTTGAAAAATTACTTTTGTTTTCACTATTTTAAAACAAACCTGTTAGTGCTAGGTTGAAACACATCCGTTTCAAATTTATTACGTATACGTGATGCAATAATGTGAATTGCGAATAAATTATCTATATATAATATGTAGTATTCAGCCTCAATGAAGAAAGGCCTTGGCCTTTCTTCATTGGAGAAACTACTAAGCAAGCCTTTATAAAGAAAACGACATTTGAAGGACGCGAGAAAGGGAAAGCACGACCAAATTACATTTTAAGGAAAGAATTTACTTGAAAGTACACACTTTCACGGATTTTCTGCTAATATATGTATAATAATACTTCTTTTTTTTTTTCATTCATTTAACTAAAAGAAGGATTAAAGTTGAATAAATAATATATTTCGTTAATAAGCATATAAATTATGTATTATTTGTATGAATTATTTTTTAAAAACGTATTTTCTAATTATCATCGGGTTGTTTCCATTGTTCATTTCAGGGCATAATATAAAATCTTACATTCGTTTTAGTTAGTATTACTGTATTGTTCTATAGAAATAAACTAAAAAATCATTTTCTAAAACTAATATTTTTTCAATATGTAAAAATTGCTTTAAAATCTATTTATTTAAAATTAAAAGTGAAACTATTGAAATCGATTTATTTCTGTAAATTACAGTAAAAAAATTTATTGAGCTAACTGATTTGAAACCTTTTTTAGTTTGCTAAGAAATTTTATATCTGTATATAAAGTGCCATTTGATGCTGAATTGGAGTTAATATTACTGAAAATCTAACACCTAACACAAGAAAAGGCTCTAGGTTTGAAACCTCAAATCCACTTTTTGGCAAAAGGTTTCTATTTACATAATAGTAATGATAACTTGAATCGTATTGAAACAAACTTTGAGAATATTCAGATTCAACCAAAAAGTTTACTTTTTGATGAAGCTGATAATATTTGACTTTTTAGTTTGTACTATAATTATGGACCGTTTTTTCCTTAGTGAAATATAGAAATTATTACTCGGATGTACATCTTACAGTAGTCTTCTCCAATTATATTTTTAATGAGGTCGAATTATTTTATAAATCAGTTTTATGAATTTCAATAAAATTATATCTTAATAGATATATCAATGCAATTATGCGTGAGAAGGATGTCTTTGACGTCCGTCATAATATAGATATGACAAAAAGAACATTGAAATTTGCAAAATATGGGCGTAAATATCCGTTTCATATCTTAAAACTCCTATGAAATTCAGACATAGGGCGTTGTCAGAAACACACAAGAAAATACCATTTGAAACTGAACCTTAATTGGTTGGTTAAAAAAAAACACCCCTATACGAGCCAATAGATGTTGTAGATGAGTTTAGTGATTACAAAGTTATCGCTATATTTTTGTTGACTAAAATTTCTGGCTTTTGAACTTCTGGTTTTTGGGATACTTCATGAATCAGCTATGGTTGTTGAGCGTCCTGTGACTATTGCATCTGTTTGATTTTGTAATATAGTGATTAACTTTACTTCATGATTTAAGAATAAGTGTGAACTATTGTATAATTAAAAGTCCAATGAATTTTATGATTTGTGCCACCATGGAAGCGTATGTAATCAAGTTATTCAAGTGGAATGTTTCATTTCATTGGAATACTAGTACAATTTGAAAATGACTTATTGATGAAGAACCGTTGAATTTTATTATGGCATCTGATGAAAAATTTTCCAAAATAACTTTTTATATTCCCAATTGAAACATTATCATCATTCTAATAATCTGCTTTTAAGGAAAAGAGTTTTAATTTAAGTTAGCTACAGGTTTGCTACTAAAACAAAAATAATTATAAGGCAATAATATCTTATTCCTGAAGATCGACGATTTTTTTCAAACCGAAGATGTGATCTGTGACCGAAGTGTTATCAGTGTGATTAGATTCTGAATCATGTAATGGTTAATAAATACTGATATAAAAATGTCACCATTAATTTCTTAGTTTGAGTAATTGATTCTTCTTTGTAATAAAAACTCAGCGAGTTTACTGGTTGCTGAATACTTCATGTATCCCTTTCTCCTTCAATGTATACTCTACTTTCTTCATTGGCGCAATAGGCCAAGGCAAGGCAAGGTTGGCCAAGGCCGTCTGACTACTGGCAGATTTCGAGACAGGCGATGTTATCTTTTTACGGTGTAGGGTTATCAGCCTTACGCCTAACAGACATATTAGACTGGTACCTACCGTTTAAAGTGGATTCCACTATAAACATCCATAAAACATCCCAACCACTACAAACATCATGGTACCGTAGGGACTCGCATCCAAAACCTGAGGCAGCGAGCGCCAGAGCGCTAGTTACTCGGTCATCAGGCCCCAATGGATGGTCTATAATCAACAAAAAGAAAATACGAGATTAAAAACAAAAAAGGTTTTAAAAAAATAACTTAAGTTCTTTTGTGGCCATCCTGTACTTCATCAGAGTTTGCCCATCTTCAAGGAACACTTATCATGGTCAAGGTGCTTGAAATTCCAGTGTGAACAAACAACATTCCTCGGAGCAACATATGAAATGGTCACCTTCTATGTGTAACAACTCTGGCTTGTGAACAGAAAAAAAACAGCAAATAGTTCTTTAATGGTCGGATACACATTAGAAAAGACGTGCTTGGATTTTTTTTGTTTGTTTCTCACACACACCTTATACCGTTTTGGAAGAATCATTTAGAGCTTAGCTCTCACGCATAGAGGTGCTACAAATGGGTTTACACGAGTTCTACTAAACTAATTTCGCATTCTTGTTCTGCTCGTCTGTTTACAGTTGAACAAAAGAAAAGTAAGAAAAAAAGATAGCTAAAAAAGAGGGATAGCTTTTAACAGGTTGCAGTCTGGATCGTCTTAGAAATTCCAAGCCATCAATTACTTCATTTTGTTTGTAAGTAACTGTTATTTTTTTTAAGAAGATGGCGTGCACTTGGGATTTCCAGATCTTCTAATAACTTTGAGAATACCATTTGTTTTTTTTCTTGCCCGATGTTTTTCTAATATTACAGCATTTTTCATTTTTAACTGTAACCTGGGATAACGAGTTCACTTGTGAATCGTTGGAAAATGACATGTTAACTCTAGTCACGGAACTTAAAAGAACATGCACACAAATTGTATCTTTTTTTTCACCCAATCCAGATTTCCAACTGCCAAGTTGCAGCGAAAGATTTTTAAGTAATTTTTTTTTTAATGGGAAATTATGTGGAATATATTTTGGATGAATCGTATCGTTTTTAAATTAAAAAAAAAGTTTATCAAATGATAAATTAATACAGCAATTTTTTTTTTTTTTTCGTATTTGAAAATACGTAAAATAAAAAATACATGTAGTGTATTACAACTGTTTAGTACGTTCTAGAATATTTCAATTCATCATTAGTAATGTGAAATTTTCATGATGTATGTATCTTAAAGAAAATGATGGTATCTATATTAGTTTTTATTTGTAATGAGGTATAAAAAGTTTGTTGTAAAAAATAAAATTGTTTAATTTACAAAAAATATATCTTTATAACCTGAATAACATAAAATAAACGTATTTTATGTAAATTAAACATGTATGTATTAAATGCTTAAATTTTTATGGTAACTGTTTTAATTTTTACAAATAAAAACACTTTCATAATAATTATCATAAATATTAATAAATATTTGAGAAATTTTCGGAATGAATCTACCTTATATTATAATTATTATTTTATTGAATTTTTTTTCGCTTGTATCAAGTTCTGAAATATATACCATTAAATGGATGATATTTTGATGTAAATAGTCAAGTAAATATTTTTAATGCTAAGATAAAAAGTAGCAAAAAATTTGTAATAACTTTTTTTTTGTTAAAATGAGCGTTTAAGTTCTATAGATCTTGAAGTAAAAAAAGATATAAAATGATGCGTAAATATTTTTTTAATTTTACAGCAAAAAAAAAAAAATTTAAAATAATATTATTGAGTAGATTTATAAATGAGCTAATCATTATGTAATTTCTTAATCAAAACAAAAATTCATTTAACCTCTAAGAAAAGTATAAATTAGCAACTGAAAATCCAATTTAAATATTTATCTTCATTGTTTAATCTAAATTAAATGTTTTACAAATATACTCAAACTTTTCTTGCTATCTAAATTATTTTAAAGTTTTTTTTTTTTTTTTTTGTACTGTTGATGTATATCTATTTGCATGTTATTTTAATACACAATATCTTTAGTGACAACAAAGCAAAAAAACATTCACATTTCTTTTAACTTACACCGACATTCTGTTTTCTAATTTTGGAAACCGAATTAACAGAAAACTAATTACAAATCGCACCGATAACATCCTGGTGTATACATGACATCCGGAAAAACACAAAAGAACCTGTAAATAGTAACCAGCGGAGTGAAAATTTTAAAAGAATACACACCATCGTGGCAATATCCGTTCGCGTTTACTGACCTGATAATTGTACCATTTTCACGTGTTGCCATTCCTATTTGGTGTTTATCTAATTGAACTGAGGTAATTTACTTTCGCGCGCAATGATGTGGAGACAGGGGGAAAAAGAAAGAATTCCAATCAAAAATCCCAAAGCGATTGTTTTCTGGTGGAGGATGGGTCATGTCCCTGGGGTCAAGGCAAGGATCATCGAAGCCAAAAAGGAAAGGACGAGTGAAAACATACTGCACGCTCCTGCGATCACCGCGGTCACTGGCATCATCTGTCCATTGTGGAACAGACAGCAACGAGTTTCACTCTTGTTTGGACAGGATTTGGTTAATTGGAAAGGATGGACGGATTAGAACGCTTGCGCACCAATCATTTGCAGTCGGCGGAGTGCAGAAATACGTGAAGAAGATATGCAAAGTTCTTCTTTTTATTTATTTATGTGCTTTTTTTTTTCTTTCAACTCTTCAATTATTTTGACAGCAAGGCGTTGACTGTCTGCCTTTGATTAGCACATTGGCGGAAGAAAGAAATTTTTAATTACGTTTCTGTGATAATTAAAATGTAGATGCAAGATACATTTAATCGCAGGTTTTTTTTTTTTTTTTTTTTTTTTTCCATTATACTTTACGTAACTAATAACTCTTAAGAATATTAAAAATTTTTCATTAGACGCGACTTCATTTTTTCTGAATTCCTTTCTTAATATAAGATGGTGGAATCTTTCTTTTATATATATATTTTTTATCCTTGTGAATCAGATGATCTTTTGATGATTTTATTATAGGAATACTTTCTGATGATCCTTTGATGATATTATTATAGGAATACTGTTTTGGTGTGTTTGTTTTTTCCTTTTAGCATTGCATAGGGGAGGGTAAGGTAGGGAGTGTATCATCTTCGATAGAAAAAAAAATTAATCGAAATATAGCCGGTCTTCACAATTGCATGTCACAACTGAAATACCAGAAAATTATTTAGCAATGCGAGTTGATGTTACTGTAACAATTGCCAGAAATTCTATCTGTAAAACAGTTCTGCTGTTTGGATGTGATGCCCGAAATCGAATCGATCACTCATACTCTAAACCTGCTACTGTTTGACCACAAATTGTTTTTTTTTTTTTAACAAACCAAAATAATTTTTTTTAAATCAAAATTGACGATTACCTTCTTTGACGGAGTTAATTTTTTGAAAATGACTTTTAAAAAGTGTTGAATATTACATTTTTTTAGCTCCATTTTTCAAATCATTTTTATACATGCGGTATTCATTGAGGTAGGTTGGTTTGGCGCTCTGTGGTAATTTCGTGCACAGTTTAGACTAATTATACCGGGAATTACAGTTTAAAGTGGATTCCAAACCACTGACAAACATCCAAAAGAGAACTCGAGTTTCTTCAAGAAAGATTTTCAGCGGTAACTACACCATTTCCATGTTATATGGGATGAAACATAAAATCTCCACCAGACATACTGATTATTAATGCGAGATGCCGCTCATACAAGACGTTGAGAATCGTTGATGATCAAATGTTAAAACTCGTCAAATCTCTATTGTGAAGAAAACTCGGAATGGCGAAAGAATTAAATTAATTTCCTCTTACAAGTCAATAAACTTTCCTTATTGAATAATATTCAAAGAATGAAATTTTTAGAGAAATGTTTATTTTATTATGATTAGTATTCATTCCTGAAACATTTTTATCAACCCGTAAACAGTGTAAAAATGTTTTTATCCTTTAAAATTCATATAGAAATTGTGTCAATTTATGGAAATGATATTACATTTTATTTAAATATAAGTTTTTTGCCTGATTTAAGTGCATTTTATTACTTTTATTTAAACACGGAATTTATGATTATTATTAATCTTCATTATCTATTAATAATATTATTTGTTAAATTTGATTGTATTTCCTTTTTTTAATTCAGTACCATTTTAATATTCTTTATTTGCAAAGATTTGCAATTAACTTTCAAGAAAATTTTATCGAATTGTAAATAATTATTTAAGTACAAAAAAAAAATGTAACCTGACTTTCAACAAATTATTTTATCTGCAATTTATTTAACACATTTAATTGTTTATACAGTTGATTGTTATATACATTTGTCTCTTACACATAGAATCATTTTACTACTTTTTAACTGCATGAATAGGTATCCTTGAGAAGTTGATTGCACTTGTAAGCAAACAACTATTGTTTCATTTTTTTAATATTTTACGGATCAGTAAATTTATTTTTCCACCATCATTTTATGTTTGCATGAAAAATTTCCTTTCAAAATAACATCGTCTAAAATTATATGTTCAGTAAAGTTAATATTGAACAAAAAATATATCATCAAATGAGCACTTGCAATACTTAAAGTAGTTCCGAAAATATTGTATGGAATACTTTACTACTGTGCCCAAAAAGTATGACCAAATATTTTTTTTTTTCCAAAATTTTTTAATTTATTCTTCTAAATTTATTTCATCGTCTTCAAAGTAATCCCTTCCGAACACAATACACTTATGCCAACTTTTTTCCAATCCTCAATGCATGCTAAAAAGTCATCGACAGGGATGGCCTTCAAAGCGAGCGGCGATTCACGTTGAATCTCTTCAATCGTCTCAAAACGGTGTCCTCGGAGTGGTGAGTTCAGGGAATAAACAGAGTAGCCTAAAATGGAAATGACCGATCCTTTTGAAATTCCAACATCATCAGCAAGGTCTCTAACTGTAAATCGACGGTTTTCAAGCGCTAAATCTGTAATTATTTGGACGTGAGCGTCGTCGGTTGAGGTGGTTGGTCGACCAGAGAGCTCTTCGTCTTCAATGCGTTCTCTGCCTTCTTTGAACTGTTTTTACCACTTGTAAACATTTCTTTCCGATTTAGGAATGCTCACCGAATGCCTTCTGCAACATTCTATACGTTTCCGCAAACAAAATTTAATGCAAGTTCTTTGCTTAATTAATTGAGACATTACAAAAATCGCCGGAATCGGTTTTAGCGTCTCGCAAAACCAAGTGTAACTCAAACACTAATGAATATTTTGCCATCATATTTCATACAGATGTCAAGGACAGTGCCAGCAACCTAAAAAAGAAAAAAAATTGAAATTCTGTAAGTCCTGGGAATTTTAAATTGAAAATTGGTCTTAAAACACAGTAGTAAGTTCATTATAAATTTCAAGGAACCGAATTAATGAAATCTTTTGTATTTAGTACGTGGCCCAAAACAAAATATTGTGATGTGTATCAAAGTAGTTTTCATTTTTTAATTCATTTGATAGATAGTTTGTGAAAGTTCAGATATCCCCTTGTGTACAGCACTGGATCTTTTGCGCAACTGTAATTGCAAACTTCTTTTCATTCGAAGAATATAATTTGCGATTAACCCTACGATCCTCGGTTGTCCAAACCGACAATCAACGAAATTTTTGAAGAACTCTTTGCCTTAGGTGAGAGAACAATAAAAATTCCTTGGCGTGGACTTCATTTTGGAATAGCCGGTAATGACACAATATGATGGCAGCCAACAATGAAAAGCAATTTCGAGTTTTTAAGGTTTCCCGGTAAAGGCGTGAACAAGCAGGCCGCTGAAAAATTCGAATTCTTGGATTTTTTTTAATGCTGCCCCATCTGTTCAGCTTACTGGTGCCCGGCGGTGACTTGAATGGAAGTTCTAACTATTACAAATAATATCTCGGGAGATAAGATGGATTGAAAAGTGAAAATAAATAGTTATAATTTTACGTAATGCAGTGCCATTTTTCTTTTCTTTTTTTGTGAACTTTACAGTTTATATAAAAATATTATTTTTATTCTTTTTCTACATTTGGAATGAAAGTTTCTTTCATGATTTTAAAATTAAATTTCGAAATATCAGGTTGTTTTCTTTAATCCAATTTTTTTTCGTTTAGAAAATTGAAAATAACTTTCGTAAATAAATGTAATTATATATAAATATATATAAATTTTAAATTGTTGATATTCAAATTAAATTTATTTAATCTTAAAAATTCTTCCTGCTGATTTTTTCTGGAAATACAAATGGAATCGACAATTAATGCTAAGCATGTATTAATAATAAATATAATATCCTTTTATGATAATATATTTAAAGTAAAAAATATTTTACTACATATTGAACTTTTTTTTTTGTGATAATTTTTTATTGTTCAATAGCATCTTGTTTGTGAATATGAAGAAAATTTTATTATAAGCTTTAATATATTTATTTATAATATTAAAAATTATTTACTTGAATTTTAGTTTTAATGTAATTTTTAATAAATTATTTATATTTTTAATATAATTTATATTATAGTTTATAAAATTTTCTTTTATTATTTCTTAATTTATACATATCTATAAATCGAGTATAATTAATACTGTTTATAAAACAATTAAAAATACAATTATATTTTTTATTTTAATCTCAAATAATTTGTTTCAAAACATTTCAGAATACATTTGGTAAATTTCATAATGAAATAAAGGAAATGAGATTTAAAATCTTGATGCATTAGTTTGAAGAACATTAAAGCAGCATAATAAACTACCATCTTTAAAATGCATTACTTGGGATAAAGATCTTACAAACTACTTTAAAAGCCTTTTGATTATTCACGTGTCTTATAAATTATTTCAACAAAACTATCTCAAACAAATCTGCATGTTTTGCTTTATTAAAATGCACCTCCCCTAAAAGTTCAGCTGTTTTAAACACTATCTGATGATCACCAAATTCATCACCGAAGCCCTTTTTTTATGGAAGATCCAGCCCACATTGTTTATATACCATTTATTTCCCATTTTCATCGACTCATCATTACTGAAATAAATAGCCAAAAACCCTTACGTTAAGCATCATCGGTTCGAGTCATCGTCCCTAAATAACCCACAGTGGACACAGCACACGCGTTTTATGGTACAAAAAAAAACCTGGCAGGTATTAAAATTTAAAATATCTATCTTTCTATCTCTCTTTTTCCAACCGTGATGCAGCCACCTCCTCAGGAGGTTCTTGAAGCTCAGACAGATAAAACATCACTCGTGATGTTCGCCTCCTCCTCACTATAACACGGCTGAAAGTCAAGGGTGAGTGAAGGTAATGTCTAAGTACGAGGAAAAATATTGTATAGTTAGGTTTGTGTTTCTTTGGATGTGTAACCCCTTCTTACGGGATTTCCCCAAAGATGCTGGTAATAAGTATGGTCTTTTTTTTTTTTTTTTGGATCTCCAGGAACAAGTTGAAGGTTTTGTTCGGTGGCTGTGGAATGATGTGGGGATTTACTTATGGTAGACTTTGTTCCTCAGACGCTTGAGATTGTATCTTGAATCAAGAATGCATTAGGAATTCGTATAGAGTGGGTGTGTCAAGTTCAGTATTGTTTAAGTACTAATTTTAATTTCTACGCATCGTGCTCAATTTCAGCCTTAATTTTACATAATAGGTCCTCTCATTTAAATGTAAGCGGCCTGATGGCCAATTGGCTAGCTGTCTGACTTTTGGTACAACAAGCTTCAGGTTCTGGCTGTAGCATGAATGTTTGTGAGTGGTTCTAAATTTACGTTAAACTGTAGGTCCCGGTCTAATTAGTCCAAAGTATACAAACTGACCGTAGATCGACAAAATAAACCATTTAAATTTAAAGTACAAGTCAATATCCAAATGGTATTGACTTTAAAATAATATGCGTCTCATTTGTTATAAGTCATTGAAATATGTTTTGTTCTTCTTTCATCATGCCTGATCTTCAAAATGGTTACTAATGGTTTTGAGCATTGCATGAAAACTTCCCATTTATAAGTCTTGCATTGGATTTAAATTTTTAAATTTTTTATTGGGGACAAATTGTTTTTAGAAATATAACTTCTGAAAATACTTCATAGTAACACATTTGGGACACTGATTTTTTGAAATATTGCTTATAAAACGTTTTAAAAAATGTAGGAAAGTGATATTTTAAACTTCATGTCGATTAATTCCATATTCTTGCTAATTGGTGTCTAATTTTTATCATAATTGAGTTGTTAAATAAGAGAAATTCTTAATTGAGGCTGCAAAAATATGCAAAAGCTAATAAAATTTATCGATAAGAATATATTTCTGAAATATAACAGAAGACCATTTAGGGTTTGATTTAATTATTGCCTTGCCTGATACAGATAATAACAATGCAAGTTAGCAAATATATACCCACTATGCAAATGTCGTTAATGAAATGCGATACTTGGATAATGTTTTCGTTTTTAAAAATATTCCTTGGAAATAAATCATTAGTTCTCTCATCAACATAGAAAAAAAACAATACAAATGCAATTTTTTTTATATCTGTGTAATGTTTTAATTTCTATAATTGATAATTATATAGAGCTGAATTAGGTTAATTTTGCAGGTTATCTCCTCTGTAAAATGATCAAAGACGATTCAGCTTTTATTACTATTTAATAATTTAATTTTTTAAGTAATTCAATTTAAATAACAAAAAAAAATGTTAACTTAAATTTTAAAAAAATTCATTAAAAAAAATCAAAAAATTTAATATAAAAAAATTTAATTTAATTTCAATTTTTTTTAATTTAACAATAAAATTAAAAATACCAGAATTGAAAACTTCATAAAATCTATGAAGTTTAAATTAATTAAATTTAAAATTTTTAATAATTAATATAATAAATTTTCATTTCGAATAAAAGTAACAGCTGTTTTAAATGTTTGTTTTTTTCTTTCTAATAATAATAATAATAATAATAATAATAATAATAATAAAAGAAAATTAATTGAACTTTCTGTACCTCACACTTCATGAGTGATACAAATTATAATACTTTTATTGAAAGATTCTATCAATATTAGTGTAATTTTTCTCTTATTAATTAAACAAGCCAATGAACTTTCACAGATTTTTTTTTCGCTAACCGTGAGAACCCTAACAGTTCATGAACGTTTTCTTGTTTATTTTTTTCCAAACTGAGTGATAACTACACATTCGACGACGGAGGAATTCGAATCGTTTGAATTCGGTGGGAGAATGATTACACGCCATGGCAGGTTGTTCTTTTTTTTTTTTTTTTTTTTTAGTCAATACAGACTCTACCCCTGCGGCTTACAATATTTTTTGGGCACCAGTCTTTTTCAACAAATGCTCCGGATCTTCTCTATCTGTTGGGAAAATCTTTCAGCACTCTTTAAGAGGCACGAGACTTCTAAAGCTGCCATTTGTTCTTTTATTTCTTCGCCATTTTTAAACCGTCTTCCTTTTGACAATTCTGATAGAACAATGGAATCATAACTTTGCAGATGCAGACAGATGCTGCTTTTCAGCGTCAGATGATATCTGTTTACCAAGATTTGCAATTTAAACTACGTGGTTGTGAAACAAAGTACTATATTGATAGTTTAAAATTACTTGAAATTGTGGAATGGAGAATCATTTGTGCAACAATTTGTTCAATGGTGCATGCACAGTTGTAGTTACTGAATCTTTTTTTTCTCGGTCTGGTGAACGGATTATATATTCCTATTGCATATGAGTGAAACTACATACAAATGATTGAAAGAGGTGAAGGCACAAATCTTAAGTAATCTGATTAACTATACATTTTTTATATCTGTGGAAAAACATATGCGTGACGGTAGATTCACAGAAGAATTTTCTTAAATGTTTTGAATACAATTTTGTTATGGCGAGATAACTTTTACGTTAACTTTACTATTTTCGTTATACAATTGTTTAAGGTTTATTGTTCATTTTATTATTCATTTAAAAGTTAGTTTTAAAAAATTCTTCTTTGGAATTCATCCGAGAAATTCAATTATTTGCAAAATGTAATTTTAAAAAAAAATTGCATTCCCAATTTGTAATGTTTATTATTTCGTTAAATTGTTATTTCCGAAGATTACAGATCTGATACTTGAATTAGTGATAAAATTTAAATTGATATTTTATTTTTAACAAAAAATAAGTGAAATATCTCCATTAAATATCGTTTGTATTAAGAATTACTGTCGGTTTAAATTTAAAACAGCGATTTATTTGCTGCTATCAATTTTTAAGTATTTTGAAGAATAGAGTAATTTAAAATTATCTTTTGGATATTTTTTTACCCTTGGTAACGTTTGATTGTAAATACCATGATTTCAATATAAAAAATTCATTTTTACTATTTTCAAAAGGGTAAATATTTTTACTTGACGAATTTTCCACTAAATATGTGGAATCTTTCAATAAAAAAATTCACTCTCGCTCACTGTTTAAAAAGGTGACACGTTAAATTTACTCGAGAAGAGAAATTAAAGTTAAAAGTGGAGTTTCATATTATTGAAAAAAATGTCTCGAATTAATTCAATAATTTTAGTGATGTTTTTTATGTTAGAACATAAAATCTTTTAGTTTAATGCAAATTAAGATTTTTATCTTGAATGAAGTTTGCAAGGAATGGTACTATGGTATGGCGTTAGTTGCAAGGAATGGTACTATGGTATGGTAATAAAATTTTATTGTGAGCTATTTTTCACGTACTAATGAATTTAAATATTTTGAAGTCGTCTTAAGTACATCTTATTTTTTTCAGGAGTAGTATTTGCAAAGGCTCCCTCCCTACTTTTATTGTTGAGGGCAAAGGGTAACGTGACATTCTCGTTAGCAAAACTTCCAGAACAATTTGAGAACAAATCAGCGCGCTATTCTTTAACCACATAAAAAATATATATTTTAGCTTTTTGTACGTCACAGATGACATTACCCTCCTACGAAAAGGGTTATTCACAAAACATAGTCGTGCATATAAATTGTGTACTCTAAAGACAACGTATTCTGGGTTAGCAATTCAAGGTTGAAATTTGCATCTTACTATAACAGGATATAACTATTAAAGATATTCTTTTCGAATTTTTTTTGTCATAAAATTTTAGTCATTTTATTCTTCAGAATAATAATATATCCGTTGATTTCCATGCAATAAAAAATTTCCATGCTTTGCAAAATTAATTGCAATTGAACTTTTTTAAATGTTAATAGAGGTTAATGACTTTTTTAGATAAATTAAATTGAATTATTGCAGTGAAACTAATTCAGCTTTTTTATCGATTTAGTTTCATTTCATTTGAAATCATTAAAATTTGCGTTGGAATAATTTCATAAAAATTTTAATAATATTCTCACTTATGATATAAAAGAAGGAATTTCAGAATCAATTGATATATTCTAGCATTATTCATTACTATTAAAAGTATATACATTAATTGCACACAAAATTAGAGTTTTAAAATAGTGCTAAAACTGTGTTGAACATCTTTGATAATGGACTAAATTGATTCTTTCATACCCACCTTTATTGTAAGTACTTGCGCAAAATTCATTTAATATCAATTCTTTTTTTTAAAACATTATTTCGTATTTTGTTATTTAATAAATATTATACGCTATTTATGCAATGTTGTATATCTACTTCTTCTTTTGCAAGTTAGAAATATCATGTGAAAAGTAAAGACGATGTGATTATTATCGGAGAAAATCGAATTTCAAATATCAACAAGCTGGACACCCCTATTCTATAATATACCACCAAGAAAAAATCTGCTTGACAAAGGTAAAAAGAAATCAGTAAGAGATGAGATTCGATTGGAGACCTGGCCACTACTATTCTATAATCTAACGCCACCAAGAAAAAAATCTGCTAGACAGAGATAAGAAAAAAAAAAATCAGATGAGCTTCGATTGGAGACCTGTACACTACTATTTTATCATCTAGTGCCACCAAGAAAGTCTGCTAGACAAAAGTGTAAAAAAAAAAAAAAAAAGAAGAAATTAACTTTGATTGGAAACTTGGACACTAATGCCACCAAAAAAGTTTGCTAGACAAGGTAAAAAAAAAAAAAAAAAAGAGAAATGATCTTTGAATGGAGACCTGGACACGAAATGAACTTCGATATTGGAGACCTAGACACTACTATTCTATAATCTAATGCCACCAAGGAAAAAGTCTACTAGACAAGGGTAAAAGAAGAAGAAATGAACTTCGATTGGAGACCTGGACACGAAATGAACTTCGATATTGGAGACCTGGATACTATTATTCTATAATCTAATGCCATCAAGGAAAAAGTCTACTAGACAAGGGTAAAAGAAGAAGAAATGAACTTCGATTGGAGACCTGGACACGAAATAATGGAGACCTGGACACGAAATGAACTTCGTTTGGATACTAGATTCTATAATCTAATGCCATCAAAAAAAGTCTACTAGAAATGAGAAATGAACTTCGATTGGAGACCTGGACACGAAATGAACTTCGATATTGGAGACCTGGATACTACTATTCTATAATCTAATGCCATCAAGGAAAAAGTCTACTAGACAAGGGTAAAAGAAGGAAATGAACTTCGATTGGAGAAAATAATCAAGTTTGGAGTATAAAAAAAAAATCACGAAATGAGCTTTCGATTGGAGACCTGAACACTACTATTCTATAATCTAATGCCACCGAGAAAGTCTGCTAGAGGATGGTAAAAATAATCAAGGAGAAATGAGTTCGATTGGAGATCTGCACACTACTATTCTATCATCTAATGCCACCAAGAAAGTCTGCTAGACAAGGGTAAAAAATCAAGAAGAAATGAGCTTCTATTGGAGACAAGAATTTCTCTTCATAATTTATAGATGCTGTAAAAAATTTCTTCAGTGTTGACCATTTGACCCGCGCTTGAACACTCATTTGTAGCCATCCGATGGCAGCACCTGAAAACTTTATTTACTTGTTCTGGTTTATTGGTTGGTTTTAGTGTTCCAGAAAAAAAAAACGTGGAACTTTCAAAAGTCTTTAATCTTTATCTTGGATAATATATTATATTTGAATAAAAGGTTTTTATTTCTGAAAGTAATAAAAATGTTTAAAACTTTTTTATTGCTTGTCAGAATACTTCGTGACTTCCAATTTTATTTCATCTTGTGTGTTTTGGACATATATTTCAGAAAATAAAATTTGAGTGGGGGAAAAAATCAAATAGTTTTGATGGTAATGCCATTTGTAAAATATTTTTTGATTGTATTTTTTTAAAGGACAGTTTAATAATTATATGTATATATTTTTTTATGCATTTTATAGCTTTTTATAAATCGTTTTAGAATAAATAGTCAGCACTGCTCAGAAATGACCACATTGTTTTTTATATTGATGAGTAGATGCCTGCAGTGCTTTTTCAATAACTACTTATTTATGGTAAACAAACCTCCATAAAAAAAAAAAAATTGAAATAAATTCATAAATTAATAAAATTCATAAAATTTTCCTTACTTCACAGATAAGATAAAAACTGTACTACGCTAATATACAACTTTGAAAAATAATAATATTTTGCAATAATATAAATACAAAACGTTTTGTATTTATATTATTGCAAAATATTATTATTATTATTATTGTCTTTGGAAAAATTATGTTTATGGAATTAATTCTTCCACTCGCAAACGTAAAACAAATATGTTCGAAATTTCACATTTGCGATCTATAATTATATTTAATTTAAAATTTTTTTTTTTTACATCTACGTTATTTGATGTCATAAAATTATAAGTTCCACAAAGATTGTAGAAAATGGGACATTACTAGTTTTCATTATGACATGTGTCAAATTTACTCATATTTTTCACTAAATGATAAAACAAAAATATTGCAAATTCGTGCTTTAGATGTCTATTATCTTTAAGTCGTGCAGGTATTTTGACTTTTCATTTAAGTTGTTATCGATTTATTTATACGAGTAACTTTTCAATTTAACGATTCGTTGAAAACGAAGATACTCATTTTCTTTCTTTAAATACATGAACGAACAGTAATGTAATTTGGTGTCTACCTTTCTACTAAAACGAATCTTGGATTATTGGTCAGATCATGACTTTTCAATTTGTTCAAGTCATGAACTTTAATAATATATGAAAACGAGGAATCTACAAAGAGAAATTTTTTTCTTGGGATTTTCATTACTTTGAGGTAAGATATGTTCTGCATTTATCTTTTGATTTCGCGACATTTATTCTGTGAAAGGCATTGCCTTTGAGACATTTATGTTGCATTTAATTTATATATATCAAATTTATTTTTTAATTAATATAATACGGCTAATTCTTTTCATTTACTTCGGCAACTTTTATAATTCGTCTGGCAACGAATCAATTTGAATACATTCTGTGAAGTGAACACAATTGGGCAATTTTTTTAATTTCGCATGGCTAACAAAAAGATAAGACACGGAAGCAGATAATTTTTACGTTATTTTTTATTAATTTTTACAATATTTTGAGGATTAAAAAGAAAGCCATTATTTTCTTTTCTCTTGGTCAGAAAGGACAACCAGTTACTATGTAGTTTTTAACAGTTCAATAAAGTTAACTTCATTAAAAAAAAACTTATAGGCTTTGGTTGGTGTTGATTGATATATTTTATTAAAAATGCAGGATTTGATTTTATTAAAAATGCAGGATTTGATTTTATTAAAAATGCAGGATTTGATTTTATTAAAAATGCAGGATTTGATTTTATTAAAATTGCAGGATTTGATTTTATTAAAAATGCAGGATTTGATTTTATTAAAATTGCAGGATTTGATTTTATTAAAAATGCAGGATTTGATTTTATTAAAATTGCAGGATTAAAAAATGCAGGATTTGATTTTATTAAAATTGCAGGATTAAAAATGCAGGATTTGATTTTATTAAAATTGCAGGATTAAAAATGCAGGATTTGATTTTATTAAAATTGCAGGATTAAAAATGCAGGATTTGATTTTATTAAAATTGCAGGATTAAAATGCAGGATTTGATTTTATTAAAATTGCAGGATTAAAAATGCAGGATTTTGTTTTATTAAAATTGCAGGATTAAAAATGCAGGATTTTGTTTTATTAAAATTGCAGGATTTGATTTTATTAAAATTGCAGGATTTGTTTTATTAAAATTGCAGGATTTGCAGGATTTTTGATTTTATTAAAATTGCAGGATTAAAAATGCAGGATTTTTTTTTATTAAAATTGCAGGATTAAAAATGCAGGATTTTGTTTTATTAAAATTGCAGGATTAAAAATGCAGGATTTTGTTTTATTAAAATTGCAGGATTAAAAATGCAGGATTTTGTTTTATTAAAATTGCAGGATTAAAATGCAGGATTTTTTGTTTTATTAAAATTGCAGGATTAAAAAATTTGATTTTATTAAAATTGCAGGATTAAAAATGCAGGATTTGATTTTATTAAAATTGCAGGATTAAAAATGCAGGATTTGATTTTTTATTAAAATTGCAGGATTAAAAATGCAGGATTTGATTTTTTATTAAAATTGCAGGATTTGATTTTATTAAAATTGCAGGATTTTATTTTGATTTGATTTTATTAAAATTGCAGGATTTGATTTTATTAAAAAAATTTGATTTTATTAAAATGCAGGATCAAAAATGCAGGATTTGATTTTATTAAAATTGCAGGATTAAAAATGCAGGATTTGATTTTATTAAAATTGCAGGATTAAAAATGCAGGATTTGATTTTATTAAAATTGCAGGATTAAAATGCAGGATTTGATTTTATTAAAATTGCAGGATTAAAAATGCAGGATTTTGTTTTATTAAAATTGCAGGATTAAAAATGCAGGATTTGATTTTATTAAAATTGCAGGATTAAAAATGCAGGATTTGATTTTATTAAAATTGCAGGATTAAAAATGCAGGATTTGATTTTATTAAAATTGCAGGATTAAAAATGCAGGATTTGATTTTATTAAAATTGCAGGATTAAAAATGCAGGATTTGATTTTATTAAAATTGCAGGATTAAAAATGCAGGATTTGATTTTATTAAAATTGCAGGATTAAAAATGCAGGATTTGATTTTATTAAAATTGCAGGATTAAAAATGCAGGATTTGATTTTATTAAAATTGCAGGATTAAAAATGCAGGATTTTGTTTTATTAAAATTGCAGGATTAAAAATGCAGGATTTGATTTTATTAAAATTGCAGGATTAAAAATGCAGGATTTTGATTTTATTAAAATTGCGGGATTAAAAATGCAGGATTTGATTTTATTAAAATTGCAGGATTAAAAATGCAGGATTTGATTTTATTAAAATTGCAGGATTAAAAATGCAGGATTTGATTTTATTAAAATTGCAGGATTAAAAATGCAGGATTTTGTTTTATTAAAATTGCAGGATTAAAAATGCAGGATTTGATTTTATTAAAAATTGCAGGATTAAAAATGCAGGATTTTGATTTTATTAAAATTGCAGGATTAAAAATGCAGGATTTGATTTTATTAAAATTGCAGGATTAAAAATGCAGGATTTGATTTTATTAAAATTGCAGGATTAAAAATGCAGGATTTGATTTTATTAAAATTGCAGGATTAAAAATGCAGGATTTGATTTTATTAAAATTGCAGGATTTGATTTTATTAAAATTGCAGGATTAAAAATGCAAGATGAAAGGATAATTTCAGAATAATATGATTTAATATTTGTTAGCCAAATTAGCCAGCAATTTTTCACTTTTTAAAAACTTTAAATAAAAGAGGCTTTAAAGCACAAGTAGCCAGTGTAGTTCTCATTTTATGAGCACAGCATTCAACTATAACTAAAATGATATTGCTTTCTAGAAACTTGTATTGTCTGATAAAGTCCAGTGATAAAAAAAAATCTCTTTACAATGGGCAAAAAAGAAAATAAGGTTCATGGTACCTTTTATATTTTTTAAATTTCTGCTTCATACATAACCTGAGGATTTCAGATTCTGAAACATGAATGGCGTGACGCTTTGGCTGTTTTCTTTTGTTGGTGCCAGCCAGATCTCGCCAATCACTCTTTGGAATCACTCGCGGAGTCGGTTCCTTTTTTCTTTTTTTTTTTTAAGAAGTGGTGCACTTTGAACTCGTCAATCGAGTTGCTGAAAGAAGGTTCAACGAGACATTTGAGGGCCTGGAAGAACTGTTTACCAACCAAGGGAAAATACCAGTTTAGTTTCAAGTTTGCGTGATAGATTGCCGGGTAGGTATGTCATTTAATTTTCACTGTGCACCAAAAATAAAGGACATTGACATTGGTTACTGGACGGAAATGTTACCTTTAATTTTAATTGTCTCCTATAGATTGCTTGCGTTTCAATTCTTGTTAAATTGTGTCTTCAAAGATTTGTTTTTTAAGTAATATATTTTTAAATTTATAATTATTTTTTATATTTTTAATTGAATTCGGAATATTCCAATTTTTCTGCATTGATATATAATAAATTGACATTTAAATTTAGTCGGTTCAATTTTCCAAAAACAAGTAATTTTTTTTTATATTTTAGTTTAAAAAAATTAAATTTGTTTTAATGATTATAAAAACATTACAAAATAATTATAAAGGATCAAAATTCTAAAAGAATTATAATTTAAAAAAAAAAAAAAAAAAACGAATAATCTAGAGGGGGAAAAAAGGGGAATTCACGAAATTAATAGTTCATTGTTCAAAAGAACAATTTAAAAAAAATTATAAATGTAATGTGGGAATGTCTATGAAAATCCACAATTTAGAGGGGAAAAAATGCACCATCTAGAGGGGGGAAAAAGGGGGAATTCACAAAACTAATAGAACGTAGAACAAAAAACAAAAATTTTAAAAATTATTAATCTAAAAGAATATTTTTTACGAAAATATGCAAGATTACAGTTTTTCGTAGTGCTGTGGCTTATTTTAATCAATGGACTATATGGTAAGAAAGCAGGGTTAAATTCGGGGGTTGATAATGAAGACATCGCGTCTTCAAGAGGCTCGGAGGAGGAAACATTAGAAAATACAAATACAGGTAATTATTACCCTTGAGTGTCATATAAAGAAAAAACATGAAAATTCTATCTAGGCAGCCCAACTGTCGGTAGGAAACTCTTTCCAAAAATCTCTTCCAAATCAACTTTCTCCAAAGCAATTATTTTAACATGTATTATTAGTGATAATCAGCACCATTATTAGAGTTTATTAATGCGCGCATATAAATAAAATAACTGTATCAATAAAATTGTACAACGACAACATATCATTGTTCAAACTGCAAATTCAAATCGTCACACACTAATTTGTTTCTAATGTAATATATTACACCAATAAAACTCTTCGATCAGGTCTTATTGCTGATTTCATGCAATTGAGACGACCATTCGCTAGACAAGTCACGATGTTAATTTTAAATTTATAAAAAATTTCAGTATAATTTTTGCTTTAAATTTAGATATCAAACCCTTCTATTCTTAAATTCGCTAGAGAATTACTTCTTGGCATTTAAAAACTATCTCTGAAATGCACATTTATTTACTCCAGATTAGTGAGCAATATCTTCGAAAGGAATTTCTGACGTTGCATCGTGAAGGAATCTTACGACAATGCATGACCGCGAAAAGGCACGTAATTCATCCCCTCACGCCGGTATTATATAATGACCTAAATACCCGGGAAAAAAAGATGTTTTTTTGCAAAAGGAACCTTACAAGAGCCTCCGAGTAAATAAATTTTCTTAGATAACATAAAGAAGTATATATCAATTTGATTTTCAGGAAGGAATGCATTTAGTTTGCTTTTATAGATGTGACCTAATAATTTGTAAGGGATTTTTTTTTTTTCCTTTTAAAACTTCGAGTTATGATGGGTTTTTTTTTTATGTTTTAAATTAGAATAATATTCTAAATATTTTTCGTTTTGTCATGTACATTTAAAAAAAAAAATTGCGTTGTAAACTGATGTACTTTATTTTGAGGAAAAAAAATAAATAAAATGGGTTCAATTTTGTTTTTAAAAATGTATAACAGATTTAATATTTTTTTTTTTTTTTTTTTTGTAATATTACAAGAATTTCCCTTTCTTATAAACTTGCGGCCTGATGGCCAATGGGCTTGCGCTCTGGCCTTTGGTACCACAGGCTTTAGGTTCGAATCCTGGCAATTTTATCAGTTCATTTAATTCAGCGAAGATATTTTGGTTTAAGAAATAAGTGAATATCCCGATTTCGGAAGGAAAAAAAAAGATGTAAATCAATGTACTTATTCATTGATGTACTAACTTTTTTTGTTTGTAGTGGAATAAATAATTAAATTTTCATTTTTAAAAAAATGGGGAAACGTCGTATTTTACTCTCATCTCATGGGGAGACATTGTATTTCTTATTAAATATAATTAACACATTTTTTAATCTATTTTTTTTTTTGTCTTATCTAAACCGAGTCCATGAATCCATGTTCTCATGGAAGAAGGAAAGGGTAGCTTATGTTGTGAGGAAACCCCCATAGGTAGAATTCCTGACTTGAGTCTGTTTCAATAAAGGAAGACACTGCCTTCTAGAAGGACTTTTAGGAGAACTACCACGCATTTGTGTATAGTATAGGAGAAACGCCAACTAGTCTCTTCGTTTTTTTAAAACAGTCTACAACAAAGCCGCCAGTGAATTGAACCGCCGCCCTAATGCTTCTCAGCAGCTCACATAGCCGCTGAGCCACGAGTCGGGCTCAAAATTCTTATTCCAATTTTTAAAAAAAAAATGGCTTATTTGAAACGTTAGTGAAGGCAGTGCACCTTGCTTTTTTTTTTAAATCAAACTAATCTATTTCTTTTCAAGTAATATGCATTGATTGTACCATATTGTCTACTTTTTAAGCGATTTCTGCGCTTTAAAAAAACATCAAGAACTTGATCCGACTATAGAATATCTTTTTATTGGTCATCGACAAAAGAAATTGGGAACTAATGCTTTTTTCCCCTTGTGGAATGAATTGAAGCGATTTAATCCCCATTCCTACAATAGGACAAGGTTACTCTATACCATATCCGTCTACGAATTCAAAATGCTTAGTCATCATTGAATAAATCCGTGCTTTATAATACGCCTTTCGAAGGTCTGAGTCTTTTGTTGAGAGGTGTTATTATGTTTCAATGTTAAAAGCTGTTTTTTCCTAGCTTATATCCTCAACGCTTAAGTTTCGGGAACTGATCCTTTTAATGAACGGATTCATGGCTTTTTAGCGTCATGATATTACTTAATCCATAGCTTTAAGTATGACTCACGAGTTTTCTTAAGTAAATGACGTGTTTGGAACTTTTAAGGCCTTACGTAAACATAAGTAAATTGCAAAAGGATTTGATTCGTCAAGTTATTTTTAGCGGAATTTTTATTTGATCATATTTGAATGGTAATAGAAGCCTTGTCTTGTAGATGTATTTTTCTTTTTTACAATGAAAATATACAAATATACATACATACAATTTTTGTAACAAGCTTGGAAATAGCAAATCTAAATAAATTGAATTGTATTTAATGATTTAATATTATGGTTAAGTCACGACAAAAATATTTCCCCAGCTATTATACTTTACATCTTACTTTTCATATTTTTTGCATGTTTAAAATTTAATATTACATTTGAGATTGACTTCGTAATATCGTAGAAGATATAATTAAATTTAATTGCATTCTATTGAATTCAATTCCATTGAAGTAACATTTAACATCAATTTTCGTCACTTTAGTTAATATACATTTTTGTATAACGGAAATGTTTTAATTGAAAATAACTTCAAAGAAATAAATAATTTTGTAAAAAAAAAATTTTAACTAGAATAGAAATTTAGGAATAAAAAAATAGAACAATAGAAATGTTGCTAAACTGTTTTTTTAATTTTCTGAAGTAGTATTTTTAAGAAAACTAGCGTATTTACAACAATTTATGAATTATAACTTTAACAAATGTTTGTTTATCGAACTTGGTCGGGCCGATAGCAACATTTTAGACAACATCCATGAACCCATGCTATCTCATGGACGAGGGAAAGGGGGGGGAGCTTCTGTTGTAATGGAGTATCCGTGGGTAGAACGGACTTGGCTCTGTGTCCTTGAAGGAGGGCAGTGCTTTCCGGGATGACTATCCCGCATTTGTCTATTATATATGAGAGGAAACCTGGAAAATTCCCACTAGATATTCAAACTAACGAGATAAAATGCTGAACATCCCAAACGACATCGAGGCTCCTCGTTTTTTGAAACAGTGTCTACAACAAAGACGTTAACCGATTCAGCTTTCTAATGCTCACTAACGGCGCACGTTGTTAAGGCTCGTGCTCACCAAGGCGAGAAGATGCAAGCGAAAAAATTTGACCAATCACTAGCCTCACCGCGGTCGCCTGAAACCGGTTTGCAGTCCGCCGCTTGGAGTTGCCCAACTTTCAACTCGAAGCGGATTTTCACTAGGCGTAATGCTATTTCTGACGTTTCGCTGTGAAGGGGTCGAAAAAAATTTGTCGCTTGCCTCTTGAATCTTCACGTCTCTCGCCTCGGTGGGAACGAGCCTTTAGTGTGCCACGAATCGGACTGCAAACCAAATGTTGAATATTTGATTTTTACCTATATGAAAAAAATAATTTCTGAAAGAGAGGAAACGAAATGGAGTTGTAGCAAATTCCGAAATTGTTAATTATTTCACGGAATTGTTAATTTATTAAAAAATAAAACGAACTACGATAGAAGATGGTGAAACGTTATCTTTCAAATATTGCCTATGATTAATATTAAATTTCTTAAAAGTGCTGCAAAATATTTCTTTCTTTATTAACGAATTTAAAAATATCTCGGTAAATAATTTTTCTTGAAATTATATAAACACGTATTGTTCACAAAATACTTTTTCATAATGTTGAAAAATCTGAGATAAATTCGGAAAAAATAAAATAATTGTATAAAATTTCGTTATAAAATTATTCCCAAATATATTTAAAATTCTTTTCCGAAACCACTTTTAATATATTTATATTTTGAGAAAGTGTATTTTTCGAATTATTTGCGCTTTTTTCGGTTTTAGAAAGAGTATTTTAAAAAATGGAAGTAAATAATGCCTTGGTCACTGTAATAATTTTCCCATTATAAAGTGTTTTATTTTCAGTAATCACCCCCTAAAACTCTCACTATTATTAGTTGTGCCTTAACTCAAAGAATCATTTCGTAATAATTCGTATTTTTTTTCCGCATCTTTTTTTTTTCTCTCTAGATATAAAACTGTACCCAAGAAGTAATACCAATTTTTATTTTTTCAAAAACTCTTTATTTATTCTTCTAAATTTATTTCATCGCCTTCAAAGTTATCCCCTCCGGACACAATGCACTTATGCCAACTTTTTTTTCCAATCCTCAATGCATGCTAAAAAGTCATCGGCGCGGATGACCTTCAAATCGCACCGATTCACGTTGAATCTCTTCGATCGACTTAAAACGGTGTCCCCGGAGTGGTCTTTTGAGTTTAGGGAATAGCCAGAAGTCGCATCGTGGGAATACGGTGGTTGTGGAATGATATGGGTTTCATTTTTTGCCAAAAAAAAGTAAAGAATCAAACCTTCAAGCACCAAATCTTTAATTTTTTGGACGTGAGCTTCATCGGTTGAGGTTGAGGGTCAACTAGAGGGTCTTCGTCTTCAACACGTTCTCTGCCTTCTTTAAACTGTTTATACTACTTCTAAACATTTCTTTCCGGTATAGTTTGCTCACCGAATGCCTTCTGCAACATTTTATACGTTTCCGCAAACAAAATTTAACGCAAGTTCTTTGCTCAATTAATTCAGACATTTCAAAAGTCGCCGGAATCGGTTTTAGCGGTTAACAAAGCCAAGCGTAACTCAGACACTAATGAATATTTCGATGTGAAATTTCACACAGATGTCAAGGACAGTGCCAACAACCTAAAAAAGAAAAAAAAATTGAAATTCCATATGCCCGGGAAATTTAAATTGAACGTTGGTTTTATTTTTGGGGCACAGTAGTAATCCGAAAAATTCTTTTTAAGTGCATCTAAAAATCGTTATAATTTCTTTTTAACTTCAAACTTTTTTTTGCCGTTCCTACTACTGAACAGTTTGATAGTCTTTTGAGGAATTGGTCTTTTCTATGACTTCTTTTTTTCTAAATTGACCAACCACTATAACATTCAAAGAATTTTCTTTCTACCATTCTTTGCATTTAGCTTTTTAGAACAGGCTATATTTTTTTTTTCTCATGGTCGTAAAGCGCAAATGTCCTCGAAAGTGCGCGGACTGATTGCCAGGAAATGACAGAAAACTGCTCGGTACAACTTTTTAAAACTGTCGCTTGGGTGGTTTTCCATGCTTCATTGGAAATTGTGCAAACCAAAACAAAAACAAAAAAAACACAATAACTTCCCCAAAGAAGTATTGATTGCTTTTTTAAAAATTTCTCTGTTATAAATGAATACTACTGTCTCCAAAAAGTAAGACCAAATTTCAATTTAAAATTCCCGGGGCTTATGGAATTTCAATTTTTTTCTTTTTTATGTTGTTGGCACTGTCCTTGACATCTGCGTGAAATTTGACGTCAAAATATTTATTAGTGTTTGACTTACCGCTTAGTTTTGTGAGACGCTAAAACTGATTCCGGCGATTTTTGAAATGTCAGAATTGATTGAGCAAACAACTTGCATTGAATTTTGTTAGCGGAAACTTATAGAAAGTTGCAGAAGGCATTCGGTGAGCATTCCTATATCGGAAAGAAATCTTTACAAGTGGTATAAACAGTTCAAAGAAGGCAGAGAACGCGTTGAAGACGAAGAGCCCTCTGGCCGACTATCAACCTCAACCGACCAAGCTCACGTCCAGAAAATTAAAGATTTGGTGCTTGCAAACCGTCGATTTACAATGGTCGACCTTACAGATATTGGAATTTCAAAAGGATTGGTCAATTCCATTTTGGACCTCAAACGCGTCAAATCTCGATTGATACCAAAAACACTGAATGCACCAACTCTCACTGCATTGGTTCGTGACTTTTTCGCCGAAAATGAAATCCATATCGTTCCACAACCACCGTATTCACACTATACGACTTTTGGCCGTTTGAGTCGATTGAAGAGATTCAACGTGAATCGGTGCGCGCTTTGAAGGCCATCACTGCCGATGACTTTTTAGCATGCATTGAGGATTGGGGGAAAAAGTTGTCATAAGTGCATTGTGTCCGAGACGGGATTATTTTGAAGGCGATGAAATAAATTTGAAAGAATAAATAGAGTTAAAAAAAAAAATTGGTCTTGCTTTCTGGGCACAGTAGTATTGTAAACTAGTAAAATAACTGTTTTTAGCCGAGCTCCTGAGATTACCTCTAGAGGCTAAGGATTAATTAGAGCAGGGGTGGCCAACCTAAATGATCCTGCGGCCATTTAGAAATGCATCATAACTCCGCGGGCCACATATAAAATTATATATCCCTATATTAGATTTAGACCACTATAGACATGTTTTGGAGTGAAAATTTGAAACATAATGAGTTAGTTTTATGCTTACTATTATTCTTACATGTAAACACAGATAATATAATAAGGATACTAAACGCACATTGTAAAGAAATGTTTAACACTAAAAATAAAATATATAAACATCCACGAAATAAAAAATTAAATCATTAAAAAATATCTATTTTACTCAAGCGATATTTGTTCCTCCACTCTTTCACTTAGCTTTTGCAAATGCGTCTCAATTTTTGTATTTGCATATCGTAATCGGTGTTGCTGGTTAGCGTCTGTTATGTTTGAGCGTGTTTTGTATTTGGTCAATTTCATTTTCGAAAAAAACGATTCGCAAGTTAAGTTGAACCAAAAGCTCTAACAACTTGAACTAAGAGTCTGGTTTGCTCTGCTGTCAACAATCAATTGTGCGTATCTAGGGATGATCACTGAGGTCACTTAAAGTGGAACATAGATCCTGTTGGATTATGTTTCAAAATGCGCGGGCGTCATGAGTTCGCAGAATATAATTTAATTATTCTGCGAACTTAAATTATATTCTGCGTAACTTGTATATAAAATAGGCAGTATCTGTCCTATATTCGCAAGAATATTATTTTAAAATCAAAGTTAATTTTTTCTCATAATTTCGACGGTTAATATTTGAATATATGGATGCAAAAATAAAGTATTTTTTAATAGATTGGTTTTTACTACTTTGGCCGTTATAAAATAAACATATTTTTTTAAGAGTGTGATAAATCTCACGGGCCGGAAAAATATTCAGGGGTGGGCCGCAGATTGGCCACCCCTGAATTAAAGTTTTGGATTTGTTCCAAGAAATGGCCGTAGTAAATAATTTTGGTTATGGAACGAAAATTACGCAATTGTGTTTACTGTACCAATTTAGTTCAAATCATTGTCTTTGCCGTGCAAACAACAGAACCACAAAATAAAAGTCGTTTTCAAGCTGTAATTTAAGTGACAGCATTCAGAATTTTTTTTTCTTTCGTGTGGTTTTCTGTCGGACTGTGATTAAATTTCTTCATTTCTGAAATTAAAAAAAAACGTTATTGCATTTAAATAGTTGAAGCATGTTTTGAAAAGCATTGTAATGCGTTTTAAATAAATTTAAAAAAAAATATTTCCAAATCCATTTGGGCATATTCTTTGAATTCAGATTGATTTTTTTTAAATTCGTTTATGCGAAACGATTACAAAATCGATTCATCAAAGGAAATGATATTTGTTTAAGTGTAGTCTAATGTTTTGAATAGAGTCTGATTACATGTAATTGACGAACTTTTGCAAGTAATGGTAAGTTATACCGTAATGGTAAGCTTCACATGTGATTATAAATGCCATTGCCTCAGTATGTCTCGTTCATTACTTTCGTCACTGTAAAGGTATGCAAAAAACCTATTGCTATTTAAATCCAACTAGATAATGTAAACTATCAATGCGTATTAAAGTTAAAGAAAAAAATCTGTGCTGAGAAGGATTCTATCAAACTTGCATGAGGAGTAGTGAAGAGGATTAAATTTCTCATTATTTTAGTGATTTATTTCAATTTAAAACAAAAGAAATTGATCATTCCAATGAAATTTATCACTGGAACATCTTTTGTATTACTTGATTAAAATATCTTGATTATAAATAATTTCCTCAATATATTTAAATTATATATAGTTCGATCAACTTCTTCATTGGTGCAACAACCCTATGGCGTCAGCCTACTAGCAGATTTCGATACAAGAGTCGATTGTCTTTTTAAGGAGTAGGGCAATCAGTCCTACACTCAAGCTCTACAGTCATATTATACCATGGGGTCTGAATGGCCGAGTGTCGGGCGTTGGTGTCGCGGGTTTTGGGTTCGAGTCCTGGCGGTGTCATAAATGTTTGTAGTGGTTCGGAATCCACTTTAAGCCGTAGGTCCCGGTCTCGTATGATTGCAAGAACGTCACGGAGCCCAGTCAGACTTCTCACCCACATCATTTCCAAACTGTATAGGGGCAATTTAGCTCTAGGCACAGTGATGTGATGTAGTCATATTAGACCAGGACCTACGGTTTAAAGTGGATTTCAAACCGCTACAAACATCAATGACATTGCCGAGATTCGAACAGTAAACCTCTGGCACCGAGCGCCAAAGCGCTAGTCACGCGACCATCAGGCCCCAGTCCGATCAATTACCGTATGGAAAATTGGCAAATCTCAAAATAAGGGGAAAAATATTTCGGAAGTTTTTTTTTATACATTATTCGTATTCCATGTGATTGTGTTAGAATATTTGCAGTTTTATTGAATATATATACACTGAAGTGACAAAAGTCATGGGATACCTCTTAATATCGTGTCGGCCCTCCTTTCGCCAGGCGAAGTGCAGCAACTCGACGTGGCATGGACTCAACAAGTCGTTGGAAGTCTTCTGCAGGAATATTGAGCCATGCTGTCTCGATAGGCGTCCATAATTGTGAAAGCGTTGATGGTGCAGGATTTTGGGCACGAACAGACCTCTCGATGATGTCCCATAAATGCTCGATGGGATCCATGTCGGGCGATCTAGGTGGCCAGATCATTCGTCGGAATTGTCCAGAATGTTCTTCAAACCAATCGCGAACAGTTGTGGCCCGGTGACATGGCGCATTGTCATCCATAAAAATCCCATCGCTGTTTGGGTACATGAAGTCCATGAATGGCTGCAAGTGATCTCCAAGTAGCTGAACATAAGCATTTCCAGTCAATGTTCGGTCCAGTCGCACCAGAGGACCAAGTCCATGCCATGAAAAAACAGCCCACACCATTACGGAGCCACCACCAGCTTGAACAGTGCCTTGCTGACAGTTTGGGTCCATGGCTTCTTGGGGTCTGCGCCACACTCGAACCCTACCATCAGCTCTTACCAACTGAAATCGTGACTCATCGGACCAGGCCACGGTTTTCCATTCATCTAGGGACCAACCGATATGCTCACGTGCCCACGAGAGTCGCTGTCAGTAAAGGCCCTCGAGTCGGTCTTCTCCTGGAATTGCCCAAGAAAGCCAAATTTCACCGCACAGTTCTAACAGACAAATCCCTTGTACGTCCCACATTGATTTCTGCGGTTATTTGACGCAGTGTTGCTTGTCTGTTAGAATTTACGACTCTTTGCAGACGTCGCCGGTCTCGGTCGTTAAGTGCAGGCGATCGACCACTGCGCTGTCCATGGTTGGATGTTATGCCTGGAATTTCATACTCTCGGCACACTCTTGACACAGTGGATCTGGGAATATTGAATTCCCTAACGATTTCCGAAATGGCATGACCCATGCGTCTAGCTCCAACTAACATTCCGCGTTCAAAGTCTGTTAATTCCCGTCGTGCGGTCATCATCACGGCAAAACATCTTCACATGAATAACTTGAACAGAAATGAAAGCTCTGCGAAAGCACTGCGCATTTATACGTGTTCTACGCAATGCTACTGCCATCTGAAAATTTGCATATTGCTATCCCATGACTTTTGTCACTTCAGTGTATATTTTTTTTTTTTTGTGAATTTGTTCCATTTTATTAATAAGATTCTTTAATATTCCACGATAACTATTAAAATTGCTTTGCTACTCATCTTTTTTCCTAATAAGTAATTTTCCTTTACTCCGGGTGGTTTACCTTTCCAAAGAATAGCTGGGTAGAACTATACAAATGTATTTTTTTATCAAGTAACATTACTGCTTAGATTGTTAAGTTCGCTTCTTTATGCAATCTTAATTTGTCCAATTGCAACAGCGCGAATTTCCCTTTATACCTATCTAATCGAATTCATACTCAAAATAAGGGTCCATTGTTAATTTCGCGATATAAATATCAAGAGCGAACGAATTCTTTCTTGCAGCCTAAATGCTAACTTTAAGAATAAAATGAAAATATTAACGCATATTTTTGATTAATTTTATATTTTAAACCAACTGCTGATGTACTATTGATTAAATGCAAATTTTAAAACTGGACCAAATGTTTCAAATTTCATTGTAATCAGCAGTTCATCGAAATATTTTCTTTAGCAAGAATTAGACAATGGGTTATTAAATTAACTGCATGCGATTTGATAGAAGGTAGCATTAAAGTTACATTCACATTGTGTTACACTGAAGCTAATTCGTATAAAAAGCAATCTGTTTCCTATTGTAATCAATCTGGAATCGAATTTGTAAATGTGCCACATATTGTAATATATTTAACTGATGAATAAACTAGTTATGGAGCATACATTCATAAGAGTTTAGTTCCAAATGTAGAATCAAACTGAAAAGTATTTTAACTTTTTGAAGTACGATTTGTAATATGAAATGAAACTCATTGTATTATCAATTACAGTTATGTTAATATATCTGAAAATATTACTTTGCTACCAACGTAACATTATTAAAATTTATTGATTCGTCAATTGAAACTTTTATCTTTGATTTGTTACTAAAATGTTCTGAATATCAATTGTATTGATTTTGTATATTGCTTTTAAACCTTCTAACAAACGGATCATTAACTCAATTATTTCCCCTCAAACTTTTCTGTGAGTTTTGCAGTTGTAAAGTTGTCTCATATCAGTAACAGTATAGTTTGTCTTTTAAGAAAAACAGATATAGTAAATTCATCACATCAACGTTTCTACTTTAATAAGTGAATTATAATAGGCTTAATTTATCTATAATAATAATAAAACAAAAATGAAATGTTAAAGGCTTATTTGATTATATAATTATGAAGAAACATACTTATGTAAGTGGGTTCGAAATTCAAATATACAACTCTGGACTAAGTAAATTCAGCAAATAATTTGCATTTTTTTTAATAGGAATGAGTGCTACAAACTTGAAATGATTAATTTATGGCATTTCGTTTCATAATAAATAACATAATTCAAATCTGTATGTATGGTAAATGAAATTGGTAAAACAGTTGTATTTATGATGCATAATGTATTTTAGGTAGTGTAATGAAAATTTCGGCCTACCATTTTTTTGTCATTAGATTAAGCCTATTGTAAAAAAAAAAAAGTGAAAGTTTACTATATTAGTTCAATTTATTTTCTTAAGTATAAATTAACACTATTATATTCTTAAATATAAATGCGATCTATTTTATTTAAAGCGATTTATTTAAACCTTTAATTCTGCGCAGATATTTTTTCGTAATAAAATTTTCCAAAACTGAAAATGACTAATTTTCTGTAACCGAATGTTCTGTAGCGACGTCATGTTAGATACATGCAACTTAAATGTAAAAAAAAAACTAAAATTAATTAAATTTAATTACTGAATTAATATTTAAAAAAAACTATATTAACATCCAGTGTCATCCACTACAAGTTCAAAAAAAATGTATTTGAACTTTAGTGGATGAATAAAAAGTATTTTATTAACGATTGAAAATTTGAACAAGATATATATAGGGCGAGTGTGAACTAGTAAGAATTTAAAAAAAAGTATGCATTTTTTTTTTTTTTTTTATTGTATTTTCAGACAAATGCAACGATTGAATAATACAAAAAAAACTAAAAAAAAAATAAATAAATAAAAAATAGAAAAAGAAATAAAAATATCAGACATAACATAATTATGTTTTCACTTTCCCAGCGTACAGAAAAAGAAATCCAACTTTTCCTCTATAGAAAGTGAAAATGCAATAACCATAAAAACCCTCCGTTATAGCCTTCCATAATTCTCGCTCGTCGTTAGCACCTACAGAAAGTGCCCTTGATATCAGTCATAGACACCCCAGCGAGTGGGGGTACCTCCAGCAAAAAATAACCCCATCCATATTAATTGATGAACCGCAACCAACCTAATAAAAGCTGCTCCTTGGCCTATGTGGGCCTGTAGGCCAGTACCATCCTACTCGCATTTTGGAAGAACCTGATCCCACAGCGAGTGTGGGCTCGAAGAAATGTCTGTTGTCAAAGGACTCTCAATGATCCACCCATGGCTTTAATGGTTCCGTATGTTGCCGTGGAGATGGCTATCAGTCTGTGGTGTTAGCTAGTGAGAGTGGAACTTCTGCTTGAAGAATCGGAAAATCTGGTAATTATGGAATTGATGTAGAGGTACTACTCGAGATTGATGAAAGAGGTCAGCGTTCGAAGTGGGTGGTAGACGGAATGACGTCAAACGATCAGAATTTCCACATTTGTCCATAGATAGTTTACTTTTAGGGTAGTGCAAAATCGATTTTCTATTACTCTTCAACCTCTTCGATCCAGGTGTGCATCATGTGATTTTGATCGATTGACCTTGTTGTCCAGACATTTTTCCGCGAAAAACCTTGCAGACATGAAATTTTGCATAATTTCTTAAAAAGCAAAGAAAGAAATACGAGATGGAAATTATGTAAAATTGTCCTGAACTAAAATTGAATTTATTTCTGGCATTATAGAATAATTAAATGTTAATTACGAAGTTAGAATCTTCATTTTAATTTTTGAAGCAAATTGTAATGTTTCCGGATTTTTAAGTAAGAATTAGTGCCTACCAGTATTAAAGTGTGGCCGCATGCAGTTTCTATCTGATTAAATGTTCTAATATGGCCTTTTTAGCTAAACATTCTCGGTAAAAGTATAGATTGGATATTTTCAACGGTTTGTATCATTATAATCCTTTTTAAATAGAGTATCATGATGTTGACTGGTCTGGAAAATCATTAGTTCTTATACGCACGCGGTTTTGGCATACGAAAGGCATAAATGTCATACGATTGTTAAATATTCGTTAAAAACAAAACACATTTAAAACTGCTTTTAAAACTAAAATTCGGCTAACTTACATATCTAAGTAAGCAAATTTGTTTTGTAAATGAAGTCCTAAAATACACAGCTTAAAATCAGACAAGGACTTGAAGTAAATTTTAATCAAAACTACTTGCCGTTCTGGTAACTATGCAACAAATTGTTTTAATAACTCATAATTCGAATTATCTGATTTTTCCGAAGTAATTTTACCAGTAAAAACTAACTTTAATCTTTTAATCATTTGGGTTTTATCGATTCTGGCTTGTTTGAGACCAAATCCATTTTTCATATGCAATTTAGCTGTTTGCATTTTATTCAAAGTTCCTTTAACGTATTGTTATGTTTAGAAAACAAAGTGGATGTGGGAGCCGTTTTCATTGTAGATAACAAAAGATTAAAAGGCGAATAAATCCCCCAATTTCATATGTAGGTCATTGAACCGTCTGCCTTCACTCATATGTAGACGAGAGGGCGTCAGAATTTCAGCTATGGCTATTGTCCACGAATTGCCCAACGTGTATTCGTCTGCCGAGAATAAATAACATCACCATGCTTTGAGCATCGCTCTTCAGGTAGTGAGGAAGTTAAGAAGGGTCCTAATCTTGATCAAATAACTCGCTTCCACTCCTACCTTTTTCTTCGGGAGTGGGTGTCTTGAATGAAAAGTTTTAATGTGGACTCTGGAAAGATTCACTGGCAGTTTATCTGAATTCGCTGGCTTGTTTTTTATTTTTTTGGTAGATAAGTAAAAGTTTATTGGAGACAAGGACTGTAAAAAAAAAATGCTGTGAAATGTCTTGTAGCCTTCATGTAACTTCACGAGTTTTTATAACTATCATTAAAATGACGTTATATCTCGTTTAGTATACTAATTTACATATATACACACACCAGTTGATAGTGTAAAATTTGTCAGTGTCACTCTAACGAAATGCAAGAATTATATTTATCTGTGTTGATCTATGTTTAAGAATTTATTATTGTAGTATAAATTTCTACAATAGAGTACAAAAATTGTTTTCGTGTGCCTATTTTATTTTTTTGATTAAGTAATACCTAATTTACTTTAGTTTATAATACCTAATTGCTTCAAAATTTAAACAATGAATATTACCAATAGATTATTGAATAATAAAGTTATGTGATTAATAAGTAACATTTTGCTAAAATAAGATGGAAATTTAATTGACTTTTAAGGCAGTCTTGTATTTTTAAGTGCTATTGCTTGTAAAAATTATTGGAGTTATTAGAATAACATTTAAGAAAAAGCTGTACGTTTTTAATCTTATTGTACAGTTTTCTGATGTCTAAATTAACTCATTTGAGCTATTTTAACTCAAGCATAGTCCTTTTTCAAAATGTTATGTATATATAATCCTGTATAATTCGTTTGATAATCTGAAAAGTTTATAAAAAGTTTTGAAATTTTGGTTATGAACATATTTTATTAGTTTTTTAAATGAATCATCTGATAACATGCAAAGAAAAAGGTGATTTTGGTCCATTTTATTGAAATTTTGGGGTTTATTTTATGACAAAATTCAATATCAAATAATAAAAAAAAGTTTAATGTGCATATTTCTGTCCAAATCAATTTATTGTGTATTTTATTAATGAAGAGTTAGTTATTTGGGCATCTTTATTTCTATTGTAAAATTATTTCAATACTTATTCACATTAAAGTGAAGTCCATTTTGATTACATCAATGCAGAAATAGTTATAAATAATAAAATCTCCATTTTTCCAATAGAAGAATTAAAAATAATTATTTCAGATAGTTTTTCCAATAGTTATTTCAGAAGGTATTTATATAAGGACTAAAAAATGTCAAACAACAAATAAAAATAATTAAAAAAAATGAAAAGCATTATTTAACTACATTATTCTCTATATAATTTTATACTGTATTTGTTTATGCGATTAATGAATGTGAATGAATTCTTTTGTATTTTTAACTTTTAAATTAATGGCTTTTTACTATTTATCAACTTTTTAATCGTAGAAATCTTATTATAAATATAGCATTGTTGTAATATTTTAAGAAAGCTATTCTGCATCGTTTACATTAGATGCTCCCTGCCAAAAGAATGGTGATGAAGATGACCCAATTTTGTAAATTCTGGAAAATCTTTTTTAAATATTTCTCTTCATAAATTTCTCTTAACTTTTAAGGTCATGAAGAAAAATGAATTTCTCTATTGTTGAGTCCTTGTCCTGAGATCTATGAGCAAGTCTGATGACAACTGTTTATCGCCAACGGTGGTGTTTGAAATCTAATTTCCAATTTTTGCCAGTTATTCAAAAGTTGAGGTCTCTTCAGAAAAATACTTCTTTTGATTTTATTTTGTTTCGTTGTGTACGAAGCATTATGTCTTTGATACTGATTATTAAACTATTCTAGGATTGGTGTTCTTTTTGAATCTTGTACATTTCATTTTACAATTGAAATGGCAACATCTTGTCTGTTTAAGATTTCTTTTGCAAGCAGTATGAATGTGTACATAAATTCTTTAAATTCATTTTTGTTTTTGCCTGTATTTTAAAAGAATAATTTAGTATTTTTTAAAGATGTTTGGAATATTAATAGATATCTGGAAATATCAACTTTTCCTATCATTAATTTAGTAATTTAATGCATTTTAAAAAAATTTGTTCAAAAATTTCAAAATGTTCGAGCATTGAAAATATTTTGGAAAAGATTGAAAAGAATTTTTTTTCTCGCAACAAAATATAAAAATAAATAATATAAAATGTTACTTTCATGGGAAAAAAAAATTTTTATTAAGGAAATATGCCAATGTTTATTAATTTTGGATATAAATTTTATTTTTATATAGTTTTAATAGCAGTATGTTATTATATTGCTTGAAAAAATATTTAAAAAATGAAAAATTGTTTGTTCAATTTGAAAAAAAATGAAAAATTCATTCAATTAATTCAATTTTATTCAGTTTTGTTAATTTTTTTATTGAATTTATTTATAAGTATTTTTAGTTGATTTTTTTTTTTTTAGAATATATTCTAAAATAAATATATTCTTTAAAAATTGTCATTTGTTTATTGAAAATCATTTTACTTTCCCGCAAAAATAGATTTATATTTTAAAAAAAAATGTAAATAAATAAATATTTATGTATTATTTATTTATTTATAATTATAAAAAATATATAAATCTTAAATTTGCGAGATTTATATAAATTTTTTCCTTCAAAATTGTTTTGTTTATATAAAATAATTTAATAAATTTTCATTTGAAACAAATTACTTATTCACGAAACTTATTTTTAAAAAAAAAAAACATTTAATCGCATATAACTTTCCTTTCTTTGTAAAAATAATTAATCTTAATTAATTTATTGTCTTACAATAGCACAATAGTTGTGGATTTATTTAAAATACTTCATTGAAATTGAAAAAAATAATAATAAAGTAGTGAAAATAGAAAGTTTTTACAAATGAAGCAATTCTGCCTTTTTGAAAAAAATGCTTTTTCAAAAGTACAATGAGCTAAAAAAAAAATTAGCAAAACAAGGAAGTGCACAAACCGACACTGGATTGACATTTTGAAATCGCCGATTCAAATGCCGTGCCCAGTCGAGCGCCAACTTGTTTTTAACTTTTTCTTGGAACAAAAATATAAAACTCAAGACTTGTCACGAAATCTGAAGAATAAAAATTTATTCGGGCCAGCCTCCAATAATAATTTCGAAGGTAGAAATTTATTTTACGGGGAGACTAAAAGAGAAAAAAAAAAAAACTCGGAACAAACTTAAGCCATTGGAAAATTCTGTCCAAGATTTATGGACAAAATGGCAGATATAAAACCCGACCTTTTTGAGGCCGCATAATTTTCATACTCCGTCAAGCGGCTGCTGAAGTCTCTGGCTTTGATCGTAATGTTTATGAATTGCAACCGAAGTAAACGAACTGTGCTATCCATTTTCCATGTTGTTGCTGGTTGAGAAAGTTTTCGTTTTTTACTGTGTTAAATATGGTTTGGGGAGAAAATCTGCTCATGGCAATTGGTAAATGTACCTATCTAATATTTTGAATAGATGGACTTTAATGTCCTTCATACCAATTATTACCAAATAATTACCTGACTTCTAAGGAAAATTTTAAATAATTTTTTTATATTTATTTAAAAATGCTTTCTTTCTCTGTTCGGTAAATATTTTTATTTCTTCAGTGTTAAATTAAACTGTAGGTCCCGGTCTGTTTAGTCTTCGTGCACACAAGATGACCGTAGAGCAACAAATCAAATCAAATCAAACCAATCAATGACAAATTCGAATCCTGGTGGTGGCATGCATGCATGCTTGTTAGTGGTTAGAAATTGACGTTAAACTGTAGGTCCCGGTCTAATTACCCTGAAGTGTGCACAAAATGACAGTAGATCGACAAACCAAATCAATGACAACTTCCTATTTATATATGTTATATAAAACAAATTAGACAAAGATATTAACCCTTACAAAATAATTCAAGTAAATCAACTATATTTTCGTGTATTACTTTAATTTCTGTTTATATTTCATTAAATATGAATGCATTTAAATTTGTTTTTCTTAAAATTTTTACCATTTTATGTTTTGTCCAATGTACCAAATTTGAAGCAGTTTTTTTCCATGCTTTCAAATTTTACACCAAAAATTAAATAGATTGGTTTCACTTTTTTTTATTTAAAAAAAAATATATTACTAAACATTTATATTTTCATGATGTAAAATCCATGTTCTTAAAATGCTTGAAATTTATATTTTTGAATTAATAAATTTTTACAAATTTAAACAATCTTTTTTTTGGTAACTGTTAGTTTAAATTAATAGTGACAACAGATGATTGTTCTATTGTATATAAAGCAGGAATTGAATGCGATGTTTTTAGAACTAAGGGTTAGTTCTTAGTTTTGATTTACAGTGTTACAGGTATGCACAATTTTTTTTTCCCATCACTGCAAGGTTTTTCCATTGAAATATTACATTCCACCTGAGATTGAAATATTACATTCCTCATTAGCATCAATTTTTTATTATTCATTTTTGCAAATTTATCTTTGACATCAGTAATAATCATCAATATTGGCTACGAACTCGAAGTCAGTTAATTTTCTTAATAGATTATACACCTACCCATTTCTGTGGCATGTATATTCTTTGCTCATTTCATAAACAAGCACCTACTCGTATATTGCCAACGTTCATCACTCTTCATATACGTTCTGCTATAAACATTGAGCAATTTTCTGCTTCAGCATGTGATATCGCCTTGAAGAACAACATCTTGCCACTCAAACCGTCCTTTCAAGGTTGGTTTAAATAGCATTCATTAGCTTCTGAACTACCGTGGAAAGGCAGAAAAAGTGAACAAATGTTTAAGACTTCCCTTGATTTTCCTCAAGGCAGAACGGTTTAATACTTCTGAGCACTGGGTGGTCTAATTTATTTGTGTACTGAATCATGACACTGTGGAACACTTCCGGCAGGCGTTACTCTTTTTCGGGTATAGAACACCGCTGGGTTGCACCTCACCGGCACAGCAGCGCAGAGTGTAAATGACTTCGAACGCCCTTCAGATACAAAAATATTAAAAAATAAATAAAAATGGGTATAAAATAGCATAACAGAAACAGCCTTGTTGAAAAATAGTGTAATAGAGAACAGTATCTGGTTGTTATCGGGTATCTGATGTGAACTTTGTGGTTCTATAGTATCTTGGAAAAATTTAAGATAATACTGTTTTTCCAAAGATTTTATTATTTTTAATCAAACAAAGAATACAAAAAGTTACTGGTAATAAGTTTCAGTACATATAAAAGGTTTTTCTTAATGGCATTTGAGAAAAATAAATGACAATTGGAACATTAATTGTAAATTAATTATATTGTCACATATTTTTATATCATCAATTGCATCGTCATCAATTTAAATTAAATAATTTTAATTGAATGTCTCTTTCGGATTAAAATCGCCTTTGGTATCCACAGGCTTCAGGTTCGAATTCTGGCAATGGATGTTTGTTTGTGGTTCGGAATATACGTTAAACTGTGGGTCCAGATCTAATTAGCTAAAATGCGCGAAATATGACCGTAGAGAGACAAACCAAACCATAACAAATCCTGATTAAAATCAAATATTGTTAACCTGCTTATTAACAATAAGATTTCTAACTTTAAGTTCTATGTTCCTATAACAGAATCCAAATATTTCTGATTGTTTGTAAACAACCTAAGATGCATTTTCTGTTCTTCCAAACGAATGTTTAAAAACTTAAATAAGGGATTTTTTTCCCCAAAAAAACTATGCAACTATTTCAACTTCTGTTTGTAAATTTGTTAAATTTAAAATCTTTATGACATCTGTGATATAATAAACTACATTTTTTTTTTCCTTTCTTTATCTTTCTGTAAATAAGAGGTCAAAATATTTGACAATAATGAAACTTTTACGATGTTATTATTACATTTGAATTAATATTTCAGTTCCATATGAACATAAAATGAACACCATTTATATTCCTTTTTATGAATAATATATCTTTGACTATAATTCCTTCCTTGAGAAACACGTTTAACTGGCAAAAAAGCACAAATTCAAAAAATGCTAAATAATGGTCCATGTCTGGTAAGGAGACAGTCTTTTATAGCCACTTATTTATTTTCACTATCTAATAAAAATCAAAAACCTAAAACTCGACAGTAAATTTCACCCGTTCATTCATTCAAAATTTTATTTCTTTAAAACTTTCATCTTTTTTTTTCTTCCAACTGCCTTAACCCTAATCCTGTCTGCTAACCTAATGAATCCTTTTGGACAATATCACGCGACATCAATACTGAAAGGGTTTAAGGTCAACGAATGCAGCATCAGCAGATGTGGTGGGAATCTTCCCAGACTAACGACAGCAGCTGCTTTTGTTTAGGTTCTTTAACGCCACGGGCCACAGCCAAGGTGAAGGGATGCATTTCTGCCCAAGTGGGCTGTTCGTTCGAAAAAGTAAAGAATAGAAAAGAAAAGAAGGGGTCAAGATTGGAAAGTGAAGTCGAAAGCGAGATTTGAGAGGCGTTGTGTCACATTTTCCCTGGGGATGGTCTTTTTTTCCAAGTGCATTCTAATTTTAGAAAATGCATCGAAATCTTCTCACGTTTTTGATGTTTATCTGTAATAAATTGCTTACGATTAAGTAAGCTGTTTTGTGTGGTGCATTTAATGTATGGTTAGCATGCGTGAAAACCATGTTTTTCTCCAAGAAGTTATTTTTCTTAAAACTTGATTTCTCGGAAATGCTAAATACTATTTTTTCAGGAAATCCATGGTTTAAAAAGAATTCCTTTTGAGATCGTACGATTTCTTTTTTTCGTTTGATATGTTGTATTTGTGAATTTATAAATAATTTAATATACATAAATTCTGATAAGAAAAAGTTTCAGAATATGAAATATTGTGGAATTTTTATCTTTATTTTAATCTTGAATTTGAAACATTAAGTGTTTTGATTTAAAGTCCATTGGAAAATATGGTTTGAACCGTCTATTTTGAAATTATTACTTAGGTAATGAACTAGAATTATATAAACATGTATATTTCAATAAATTTTGAAAGAAATAAAACAGAGAATATTTTTTCTCATATTTTATTTTAACGCGACTGATATATATTTTAATGAGAATATATATTGACTATTCCAAATAGTCTATAATTATTTCAAATATTCTATATTAATCTGTAATATAGAACATTTACTCCCGCCTTTACAAGAAATATTTGTTGACAGACACGAAAACATATAACGAATAAATGGCAAAAAACAAAATTGCCGTGCGTCATCTCTGGCTTTAATAAACTTTTTTTAATGAAATTTTATTCTTTATATGCATTTAAACAATTTATATTGCCTTTCTGTTTAAAATTGACATTTGTTGTTTATCGAATATTCAACACGATTTAACAATATCTATTTAATATTTATGGAGATTTTGAAGATAAACTATTATAGAATTTTTCATCAAAATTCCCATAAATTTTAGATAGATATTGTTAAATCGTGTTGAATATTCAATAAAAAATATGTGAATGTGAATTTCGAATTCATTTAATTTAAGAAGTTGGTAAAATTTTAAGCGATTATAAATTTTTAATAGACATCTAGAAAACTGCATAAATTTTCTTGAAACATTTGGTAAAATGTTTTGTAATATATTTTTGTTTTGTTCTGAATACGATATAATATATGTGTGTGTGTGTGTGTGTGTGTGTGTGTGTGTGTGTGTGTGTGTGTGTGTGATCTTGATCATTTCAATCTAAAATCTGATATTTTTTCTATATTATTTAGCAATGAACCATTTATATATATTTTTTTGTTAATATAATATGGCTTATTACATAAAGCAATTTCTTGCCGTTTCAATCCGGTAAACTGACTTACAACCCCAGAAATTTTATTGTTCACTTTAAATGCTTTGCCGTAGATCTTTCCCAGAACTCGTTTAGAAACTTTAGTTTTGTTTTAACAAACTCGATATTCCTCTTCATCGAACGAGAGAGTGACTGAGAGAACTCTTCCAAAGAGGTAATTGATCGAACCTCTCATTAATCACAACCATACCCTTTCTTTCCAGCTACTGTAATCGGTTCCTGTAAGGTAGTATTATCTGAAGGTTAATCACTGGAATGGGCCCAATGGTATAGCGTAATTGGCCTAATGAACAGTACATTTTTCTCAGACGTCGCAATTTATGGGGGTTCTTCTTATCGTACGAGGTCTTTTTTGCATTTGGGTTTCAAAAACCCACCAGCCTATTCTTGATGCAGTGAGGAGGACGTTGACTTAACGTGGGTTTTGTGTTTATTTGGCTTCTATTATTACATCTTTCGTCCTAGTTCGGTTTGTGATTATCACTTGATGGAATGAAATTAACTCTTGATTAATACTTCTTCAAAAGTTTGTTTTATCTGTGGGATTCTAAATGTTTAATTGAAGAACAATGGCTCGTAAAATGGAGGCGGGATTGTTTCGTGATGTTTGGGTCATTAACAACTTTGAGGACATTAACAAATTCAAAACGCTGGGGTTTTTTAGTTCACTTTGTTAGATAAAATTTTAATAGATTTGTTTGAATGTTATAAATGATGCAATTGTTCTACAGAATTTAATTATACGTGTTTACCTTCTAGTGATGCATAATTGAAATCAAGATTTTGGGTCTGTTTGAATTCCACTATCTTTTTTTCACTATTTCTGATTGAGACTTAGTGACTTAAATTTTCTATTGATGAATGCTTCTAGAAATTATTTTATTTAATGCAGATTTGGTAATTTAATTGAACAATGGTTTGCAAGTGGGATTCTTTTCTGAATTGTGACTTTGGAACTATTAACAAGATATTAATGAATTAAAAAAGCTGATTTTTATAGATAAGTATTCCTTTTTAAATATCTTTGTAATAAACTTGTCTGAACATCATAACTCATATATAGTTCAAGTTTGTATGAATTTTCCATTGAATGATAATTGAATTCAAGGCTACTTGTGAACTAGAGTTCGATTGTCTTTTGCTCTTGTTTTGTTTGTAATTATCACTAATGAAATTGGTTTCTGAACGGTAATTTTAGAATGATTGACAACTATAAAGATATTAATAAATTATTATTATTTTGGAAACAACTTATATGAATATAATAAATGAGCTTCCATAAATTTGAATTATACAATTTCGTATTGACCCATGCAAAATTGAATTTTTTTTTTTCATTTTCGTCTGCAAATTAATTCATGTATTTAGTTTTGTACAGCATTTTGTTGATTTACAGATATTTAAAATTATAATTTTAATGTCAGTAATTAATTTTCTTGTGTATTATATATATAAATTTGAATTAAAGTGTAACATTTATCATGATACAATATGAGTTTGGGATTGCAAGGATTTTAACTATTCAACGACTCAATAAAAAATTAACAAATTTCTATCTCATTATGTATCGAGTTACAACTGAAAATTGAATTTTTTTAAATAATAATAAATAAATTCTTCCTTGATTTGAAATTCAAAAAAAATTCTTGTTTTTTTTTTAAATGTGTTAATTATATTTTTCTTCTATGTTTTAGAGTTTTTTTTTTATCGCTTCTCACTTTATAAATACACATTTAAAATATTTTTAATTTGCATGTAATGTATGTCTGATGCAAAATTACCTCTATAGGAAACTTTTCCTGTAAGTAATTGTTTTTGTATCTGAAAACGAAGTCAAATTTATTAATTATACGGGATGTAGTATTTTATAATATATTACATAATTGATAGTTATTTTTAGTAGTAATACTAGTGAATTATTGTTTATTATTATTATTATTGTTATTATTTTAATATTATTATTATTATTATTAATATTTTAATAATAATATTATTATTATTAATATTTTAATATTATTATTATTATTATTAATATTTTATTATTATTATTATTATTATTAATATTTTAATAATAATAATTAGTTGTAATAAATTATTACGAAATTACAAAATCATTCCCTTACTAAAACAAATAGGAAAGTGTTCAATAGTTCATAAAAAAGAAAACTAATTCAAATGATACATATAAATACTTTAAAATATATTAGCGACTTATTTTTGAATATTATTTATGTACTGAGATTTGTAATTAAGTACAAAAACATTTTAATTTGTTATTCTATTACTTTCTGAAATTCAGCTTGAATACAATGTCTGAATGTTTTTTGGAAAATATTTTTTAAAATTCACTTTCAGTTAGGGATGTGAAATTGTATTTGCATTTTTGACTCCTCCATCATTTAAACTTCACTGGGGTGTGGTTCAGATATCGTCAGTTCTTACAAAAGAATCCAATCTAGATGCAGAAAGTGCTGTGACATTGCTCGAGCTGGATAATTTTGTGAAGGTCGATTGTCTGACATCTATCTTCTTTGCAGATCTCTTTACGCTCCTTTCGATCGCACAATATATACCACCCGCGCGCCTTGTTTCGTCCGCTTAATGGGAAACATCCATCATAACTAAACCCAAGTTACACCTTGTTAAATGTTTATAAATAGCACCTTCGTATGGACAGGGTATGGTTCCTTTGTAACAGGATATGTTTGTATGGGATGTATTGTGTGTTCCACCCTCCCCTCCCCTCACCTTCGCGACCTCCGTTCACGTGACACGGGGATTTCTATAAATTGTGCTTTGGTAGTATCAGCCAGAAATTCCTGGTGGATTTGAGTGTTGAACTAATTTTAACTTGTGGTGAATTGGTTAAAAATCATTGGTTTTTTTTATTTTTACTTAATTTTTAAAATAAAGGCATAAATATGAAATGATAGTGGTAAATTGTATTTAAATAAAATATTTTTTAAATCGTTCCTTGATTAGAATATACTTTTTCTCTAATTGAAATTTTTTAATTTTACATTCCAAAACATTTTCAATGAATGATGCAATTTTGTAGAATTCTATTTGTAATTTTGATATCTTTGTTCTTTTTAACTCTATTAATTATCTAACTCTTCAAAAGAGTTTTGTTTAAAACAATGGATAATAACTAACCACATAATTTCTTCACTGTTTCAGAAATAGAAAATGGAAAATGAATTCCGACATTAAATTTTTTCATTTTTTAAACTTTAACGTCACTTGATAAGAACTTAAAATTATACCACACTAAACAAACAATTATTTGATATGAGGAATTCCATCAACGTCTATCAAAAAGTTTCTTACAGTTAGAATTCTTTCATAATTATCTTCCTTATGTATAAAATATTGTATTCACACTATGGAATTAATTTATTTCAGTATTACTCCAAATTTTCCTATTTTGTAGGAATATATATTTATAAAGTGGAAAGCTATTTTACTTTTACTTCTTGAGAATCTTTCACCATTAGGACAAAGAAGCTCACCATAAGGACATTCCATTTTTTTTAGAATCCCAGTTGAGAAAAGTATATTACATTGATTAAATTTCATTCTATAAGGCTGGGAGAGAAAACAATTCAATTACTAAATATCCATAATTAAAAGATAATTTAAAATTTCTTCATTAATAAATTTGTTCACCATATTTTTTGTGGAATACATATGTATTCATTTGTATGTATATATTAATCTGAAGCGTTACAATTCAGGAAACTTAATTTAGATTTTCAATAAGAAAAGTTTGAGATTTTCTTCTTACCAGTTTCACACCAGTTTCTTTAAAATTATTACGATACGAATGAAAAAGTATTGATGTCACACCGCGAAATGTTGCTGTCGCAAACATGTGAAATGAAAGTGCAGTGATTACTCAAATTCATTTGCTAATTAACATTTTTTCCAAGGGCAAAACTCATTCATCATATAATATTTGTGTGCGTGTGAAATTGAAAATGTAACTTGAAATTGACAATAATTAAACTTGTGGAACTTAACTGTGGTATAAAAAGTCATATAATCAACTCGAAATGCTGTGAAATAGAATATATTTATGAAATTGTTTTTCGAAATTCTTATTTTTGCAGCAATTCAAAGTATTCGCATTAAAATTTTCTAATGTTTAATTACAATTTTACGACAAACGAGAAATTGTAAATTTATTTACAGCATTACTTAAAAAAAATTTGTATGCACGTTGGCCTTTAAATTTATGGATAATATTGTTTTGATTCGCTAAAATGTTCTAATTTAATGGTTAGAGAGGGGAAGAGAGTGACTTCCAAAAACTTATCAGGAATAAATGCCCTATAATTATGGTTCTTATAGTTTAAACAACGAGGAGAAACTAAAACGACAATCCAGTTATGTTTTCTTTTTAATAACTTTAAATTATTCCATTAATGATAAGTATCTTGTAATTAAAATTAATAACGATTTATTGATGTAACGTATAACAAATTTGTTCATTTTATTTTTTCATTTTAGACCCATAAATGCTGAAATATTGAACAATATAATTTTTTTTTCTGTATTTTATTGCGAACAGTATCTTTAAACAGTTCTTTGAATCTTCTTAATCATTCACATGAAAATCTAATTATATTATGTTCAAAATTAACAAATGCAGTTATATATAACTGTATAATTATATTTAATCTTCTTTACAACAAATTTTTAAAAATATGTAATGGTTTACTTACTCATTAATAGAAAAATATGCGTTTTAAAAATTACTAATTTATGCAATATATATATATTAAACATTGCTTTTATTAAATAAAAATTAGTAGTTTATTATGGAACGAATCTTACATTTATTCGACATTTGTCAATTATATATTAGTCGTAGTTTTATTTTCATTTAAATTTTCTTTTTAAAATTCACATTTAAATTTTCTTTTTAAAATTCACATTTAAATTCTTGTATTTAAAAAAAAATTGCAATTTTATCATTGAATTAATTTTAAATTAAGGTTTAATCAAGTCATGTTTGAAATTATCTTTCGCTTAGAATTACATTTCTTCAGAAATATGTTGAAAGTTATTTCTTATCTATTTTGTTTTAAATTTACGAATTAATCAAAAAATATTTTTAATATCTTTTTCTTTATTGAAGAAAAATATTTTAAATTAACATATTTGTCGAGGTTTTTTATTTTTTATCAAAATTTTTCAATCAATTTCCTCATCTTACTGCATTTTTTTTTTCCTTTCTTTCTATTCATTTAAAAGGATTTAAATAAAACAAACGCTTTATTACACACAGAAAAAGTTCATTGAATCTTTCATTTATGTTCTGTACAAGGAATTTTGTCAAAGGTACTTTTATGATATTTAATAAAACTAAACTGCTATTCAAATAATTTGAAGGAAGACTCCATGAAATTTATCATTTAATTTTCTAATTTTCCGCTACGAATTTTCCAGCCACCAATTTAATAATATTGAAATAAAATTAATGAAACCTTTATTTCTGGCAGACTTAATTCTACACATCGCTATTATAGAAACTGAATTCTACACATCGCTATTATAGAAACTGAATTCTACACATCGCTATTATAGAAACTGAATTCTACACATCGCTATTATAGAAACTGAATTCTACACATCGCTATTATAGAAACTGAATTCTACACATCGCTATTATAGAAACTGAATTCTACACATCGCTATTATAGAAACTGAATTTACACATCGCTATTATAGAAACTGAATTCTACACATCGCTATTTATAGAAACTGAATTCTACACATAGAAACTGAATTCTACACATAGAAACTGAATTCTACACATAGAAACTGAATTCTACACATCGCTATTTATAGAAACTGAATTCTATATATAGAAACTGAATTCTACACATCGCTATTTATAGAAACTGAATTCTACACATCGCTATTTATAGAAACTGAATTCTACACATCGCTATTTATAGAAACCGAATTCTACACCTATTTATAGAAACTGAATTCTACACATCGCTATTATAGAAACTGAATTCTACACATGCTATTATAGAAACTGAATTCTACACATCGCTATTTATAGAAACTGAATTCTACACATCGCTATTTATAGAAACCGAAACCAAACATTCTACCATACTGAAAAAAAATCTTCATTGGAACAGAGCCTGTTTGACCTCCCATTGTTCTAAAAGCCCCCGCCCCCATGCTACTTTCTTTCGTATTTTTCAATACCTTCTATTAGCTCACACTCTACCTATATATATTATATATATCTTGTTCACATTTCCAATAGTTTATAAAATACTTTTTACTCATCCATTCAAGTTCAAATACATTTTTTTTGAGCTTGTAGTGGATGACACTTGATGTTAATAGTTTTTTCAAATATTATTTCAGTAATTAAATTTAATTAATTTTAGGTTTTTTTTAGCTTTAAGTTGCATATATCTACCAATAGATGGCGTCAGATAAACTTTATAAATAATTTTCATTCATTGTTTTTTTAAGGCCTTTTTTCAATATAGTGAAAAAAAAGTAGGAATTGACTTTAAAATTTTTTTTTTATATTACTTGTTTATATATAATAACCGCAAACTTAATACAAAATATATTAATTTTACACATCGCTATTTATAGAAACCGAAACCAAACCATACTGAGAAAAAAAACTCTTCATTGGAGCAAAGTCTGTTTGACCTCCCATTGTTCTAAAAGCCCCTTAATTCCCCCCCATGCCACTTTTTTTTCGTATTTTTAAACGTATATTGAGCATCGCCAGAGCAGTTACTTCAGATATGACGTAACTGAACCATTTGTTTATCCACGAGGTCGCATACCTGTAGTGAGCGATAAAGTTCGTCCACCCCCAAAGAAGTTCAAGTCATTTTTTTTTTTTCTAAATACCTTTTTTTTTTTCATGTCATCTTCTTGCTTCCATTCATCACCGAAAAGCAATAAATAGAATCTGTGTAGGACCGGTATTAATCAGAAAGACTCGGCGAATCACTTTCTTGCAGAAAGATTCTCTGGCGAAATGAAAAAAAGCCCAATTGTTGTTCCGCCGCTTCTATTGAAGGTCATATTGTGAGTCAGTTCCGCGGTTTTGTTGTAATTACTACCTCGGGTCAAGAATAGAAATTGGCTTTCAAGAATAGAAAAATGGTGAAAGTTTCTGAGATTCAACTATTTTTTTTTTCTTCCTGCATTGGAAATTAGTTAATAATTTCATAAGTGGTAGAGGTTGTGAACAATTTTCACTTAAATTATGTTCCTAGTTAAGATAGGGAAAAAAAAATATGAGGAATGGATATAAAGGTGGTACTTTTCAAAATGATACCTTTTATTTAAAATTTCAAACAAGAGATTGTGAATCTTCTAATAGATAAATTAATAGGATGTATTTATAGGACAATTTATTTAACTAATTACTAATTACTACCTCAGGTCAAGAATAGAAATTAGCTTTCGTATATGGTGAAAGTTTGTGAGATCCAACAATTTTTATTTCTTCCTGGATTGGAAATTAGTTAATAATTTTATAATAAATGGTAGAGGTTGGAATCAATTTTCGCTTATGTTTTGGTTATAGTAGAAAAAATTTTCACTTAAATTATAGTTAAGAATGGATAAAAAAAAAATGATGATACCTTTTATTTTAAATCAAACAGATTTTGAATCAAACATAAATTAATAGGATGGACAAGATTAGAATGAATCATGGACAATTTATTTAATTAATTTTTCAAAATGATTCAATACCTTTGGGAATTTAGTTAATAATTTTAATTTAAGAATTTCAAACTAGTTAAGAAGGGAAAAAAAATATGAGGAAGGGATATAAAGGTGGTACTTTTCAAAATGATACTTTTTATTTTAAATTTCAAACAGATTTTGAATCTTCTCAAACATAAATTAATAGGATGGACAAGATTAGAATGAATCATGGACAATTTATTTAATTAATTACTAATTACTACCTCGGTTCAAGAATAGAAATTAGCTTTCGTATATGGTGAAAGTTTATGAGATTCAACTTTTTTTTCCCTTGAAGCATTGCTTTGGGAATTTAGTTAATAATTTCATAATAAATAGTAGAGGTTGGAAACAATTTTCACTTAAATTATGTTCCTAGTTAAGATAGGGGGAAAAAATATGAGGAAGGGATATAAAGGTGGTACTTTTCAAAATGATACTTTTTATTTTAAATTTCAAACAGATTTTGAATCTTCTTAAAGATAAATTAATAGGATGTACAAGATTAAAATGAATTATGGACAATTTAATTTAGTAGCACTTCTCATTAATGTTTTTATGTAAATTGTTATTTACAAGGATTTTTTAAAAATTTATTAATGAAAGAACTTCCTTTGAAGCTGAAAATTGTATCTTTGTCAATTAAAAAGTTTTTTTATCTGCTAAGTTCTTTAAATATCTTGCATTTAAATTTGTTTCTTTTATCATTAATCGTATCCCAACTTCATCGGTAAGATTTTCTGTGGATATATATATTTTCTAGAGGAAAATGTGTTATAAAATATGTTCTTAACATTATTCTAAATGATATACTATTGTAAAAAATATTATTTTAAATGTTAAAAACATTCAAATTGCTTGTCAAACTAAAGTTTCACATAAATATACACTTGCAACAAATTCAAAGAACCCGATGTTATAAACGTTGTAAAAGCAAGCCATACTGGATAGCTGGGACACATTTTCAGATACAACGACACAAATGCAACTAAAAAAAAGTTACTTTTTCAACAATTGAGGGCCCTCGAAAAAGAGAAAGGCCTTCCAACAGATGGGTTGATTCAATCGAAAGGGATCTAAAGGGTCTGGGAGTCAACAGGTGGCGATCTATTGCCCCAGACAGAATTAGATTGAGGAAGCTCATGGAGACTACATATAGGCCTGCAACAGGCTGTAGTGCTGACGAAGATGTTTATGAATTTTCATTCAAAAAAAATTCAAGCCACTTTACAAAATTTTAGTTCATTCCAACTTATTATGATGCTTTTATGCTTAGCTTATTATGTACTTCCAGCTCATTAAAATGCTCTTATGGTTTTTGTTCTGAAAAAAAAATCGTATTGCATATTTTGTACATTAATAAAAAAACAACTTGTTGAAATTTAAAAAAAAAAAAAAAACTTGAATTAACAAAAATAGTATTTCATTTCCCGCTCTACTTTAAAATTGATTTATAAAAACATTAACTTTTTGAGGTTTTCGTCAAACTTTCCATAAAGTTTAATTGTTTCAGTGTGCCTGAAGCAATTTTATAAATAACAATGCATGTACTGAGTTGAAGAACGGCAAAATCTGAATTCAAAAGTATTAAATGAATTATAGAAAAGTTTTATTTAATTCTTAAAGATAAATATTTTTTTGCACCTGTGTAATTGTCTGAATGTGTTGTTGATGGTAATTTTATTCGTCTTTTCAGGCTGGCTAGCTGTGATAACCGAGGAAGGCCACACCGCCGGCTACTTCAGCAGCGTATGCGAAGTAGCTTCTGCTCAAGTGCCGTACTTCCTGTCTAGGGAACCGACCCAGGGCTACAAAGAGGCCGCTGACAGCAAAGGCAACACCAGATACGTCAAAGTCAAAGTGAGTTAAATCTTGAGTTAATCGTGTATTAATAGTGGCGATTAGACGTGGGCTGAAATCTTCTAGTGAGTTATCGCCAATAGTGTGAAAAAAAAACCCAGTAAATTATATGGAGATCGTGATAGTTTCACATTGGCAGTGCGTCTGCTTGGCTGACGTTTTTTTGGGTTTATCCAAGTGCAAATGCGAGCATTTTTCTAAAACGATTCTCTGGAACTGAGCTTGTATTTGCCATCATAAAACTAGTTAAGTTGTGGATCATCCATCAAGTAGGAATTGGGGAAAAAAAATTCCCAATGTTCATATATTTTTAATTCGCGAGAAAGTATTTCAATTTGAAATAATAAATGCTTTTTGCTGGTAGACTCGAAATGGAAAGCAATTTTATACATAAAAATGCTTAGTACATTTTTTTTTCGTAATAAATCTCTTAAAAAGGTAGAATTTAATATCATCAAGAGACAAATTTGCCTCTATAATAGTAAATATATCAGTATCGAAATTCTTAATATTATTTAATAACTCCTTGTTTTGGGACAAGCCCACCTGCATTCCACAGCAAAATTACTCTTAAAAACTATCTTTGAGAGCCAGATTAAAGGTCGTGTTTGTAGATCATTTTGCCATACTAGACGTTGCCGGGAGTGCACCACGGAGTGCAGATTTGCTCTCCACTTTGGCTCTTATTCAATTACATAGATGATCAGAGTGTTTCTCTAAAGAGTGGTGCTTCTGTCATATTTGACAGCAGCTCTTCATACTACCCATCTTCCTCTCTATCTAAAGATATTGATGAATGTGTTGACCTTGCACGATCGTCTGATCAAAATAAAGCAGTCGCAGTGGATCCTGGCCCACTTCGAAATAGGGAAAACGAGGCCTCTAACTTCCCAACAAAAAAAGAGGGCCTCTGTTTTACAGCTAATTAACTAGGAGATGGCCTATCACTATCATTAAGACGATAATTAAAAAGATTCTTAGGTGCTCCTTCTTTGAGGATGCTGCCGCTAGAAGCTGTCACAAGCTCTGGTACGATCCTATTCATGATATTCCTGAATGGCCTAGAGAAAAACTGTGGCATTGCTGCGGCTTTTCTGTGGTCATGATTGTCACCGCAAGCACCTTCATAGAATTAAACCGACTATTGGACCTTTCTGTCTAATGTGTGATGACCAGGAAGAAATGGATATGTCTCACCTTGCTTCCTGTTCTGCACTGCCTCCTGTTTCTTTATGGAAGCGTTATTGGATTGTCAAACTTAAGTGGATAAATTAACTGATATAATTTGTTTCTATCTTTTTGTATTATCTTCGTTATCCTGTAAACTTGCCAATGGAAAAAATTTTTTTTTCGTTATTAAAATTCTGTTTTTAATTGGATTATCTGTACTGCATGGCTGAATTAAATTCTAATAAATTCTTATGTGGTTCCAACTTCTAAAACAGGTTCTTTTTAAAAAAAATTTTAGTGTTTACTTCAACAATTTGAAGTATTTCCAGCAAATTATTGTGCATTGATATTACTAAAAATATACATTATGTAATAAATCTAATTATCTAATAAATGATCTAGCACCATCATAACTAGAATTTATTTTTTTGCGAATGAAATTAACTGCAATCTTCGAAATTTAGCGTGTTATTTCAATACGAAGTTTATCCAATATTCTTCCATGATCTGAATATATGAAGGTTGAGACTATACTTTGAATATCATGGAGTTAGTAAATAATGCAGCAATTTGAATACTAGATTTTCAGGCGCGTGTCTTTTATGCCAATCAACTTATTAAAATCCAAATCACATACTTGCTGCTGACAGAAGAAGCCCGTCTTTATTACACTTATAGTTTATGCAAGATGGAATGGTGATAAAGAAATGCAATAATGAGAAGTGCAACAGAACAAGGGATTGCTTACTCATTTTCTGCGTCCCGCCTTTACATGGAACACACCTTATTCAATTTTCATATTATAATTCAACTAATTTTGTATCTCGTCCGCCATTTTATCCTTATGAGGCCCTCGAGAGGGGTTTCCTTTCTTGTCTATGCATTCTAAATAGTGTTCTGTATATCGAATGATTTTATCTTTATAATGAAAAAGAACTACATTTGCATCATGGATGCAAGAACAAGGACCAAATATAATTTCTTGTAATTTATGGAGGACCAAATAAGGACCTGAAAGTTATCAATCACGTATTTTATTTAAATTTATCATATATTAGCAGTTATAATCCAACACTGAAAACATTTTTAGTTTTGATGAGTTTTATTTAAAAAAAAAATCTCTGTGTAAAATTAAGGGTTTTAGATTTGAAATAATTGGCTTTAAATAATATAATTTGGTTAAATATAGAACTCGTTATTTAAGAATTCCCAATAATATTTTTTCACCCAAGTTCATTAAGCATTCACCTAAACATTTATAACAATAAGCAAGAATATAATAAGTTAGTTTGGAAAATAAATTGAAAACTAATACTGAAAATTTTCTACCTTATTTTTCTACCAACTTAACTAATGGCGCCACTGGATTTTTAAGGCTGGCGCCATTTGATGGTGTGAAAATCTGATGGCGATAGAAGAATAAATTTACTGTTTAAACGAAACTTTATAAAAATGTTTTCGTAATTTTTGGAAAAAAAAAATAATAAATTCGGATGAAAAAACAGTCAGCTTTATAAAGTTTAGTTAGTTTTACCATGAGTTTTAATTTCAGCTTTATATTGTCTTAGAAACTAAACTTAACATTAGCAAAAAATGTTGAAACATGCATGTATCCGTTTTTATTTATATAGATTTTAATTTCATTTATTGTTATAAAGAAAAGAAAATATCAAGAGATTCAAAATGATTGCCCCGGTTATAAATGGCTATCTCTTTGCAAGCATAGATAGGGAGACAATTTTATGAACATAATATAAAAGGAAGCTCAATATTCTGTTTGTCATTCTGATAGTTACTCTTGACACTACGTGGACTCACAAATTACAACCAAGTGGTAGTCAATTCACCATGACACTGACATTACTCTTTTTTCAAAGAGATGTCAAAATTAACTACATCTTCTTTTTTTTATAACAGTGAACGAACTGAAGACTTGTATATAGATTTCAATGGCATTCATTTCGTCTGGTATAAAATGGATAACAATTTTAAGTTATCTGTATCCTCAAGGGTGATTTTATATTTAAATTATTTCTTTCCAACCATTGTTGATAGTACATTAGATGCAATTTGTCATCGGGCCAATCATCCTGCATATTGGTGTCTTTCATTGATTTAATAATTACTTTAATCTTTGGCTTGATTTTTGTACAGGACAATTGCAAAACTTAATTTTATAAATCCCTTGACTAATAGGAATTTTATTTGATTTGCAATTGGATTGTTTGAGGATTTTGTTCCTATTGTTTGAATTATTTAATAGTTATAGTATGTTTGTTGACAAAAAGCAATATATTTCATGGCAGCAATTTAGAATTATTAAGGACCCAGCAATCACTACTAATAAATTGCTTTAATTTAAAATTATTTTCACGTGTTTTCATCGCTTTATGTCTTTAAATTCCAGCTGTATTGATTTAAGTGCATTTCCGTGCAAAATAATTAGGTAAATCTAACGAGGATTTTTATTTTCGAAAATTACAAATTATGTAACAGACAATTTAGTCATGAGGAAATTTTCAAAAATATTTATCATTTAATTATTTTTTTTTAATCTTTTGATACAACACCTGAGAATAACTGCATGTGCATCTGATTTGCATACATCGAAATAAATATACATTCGTTTACATGATATATATAATTTGTGAATATCAAATATATTGAAAAACGAGTTGAAGCTTTATTTTAAGGAATGACTTCCCATCGCCTTCATAAATTGCACGAGGAAAATATTTTACAAATTGAAATGCTTTTTATATGAATTAAAATAAATGTGAAATAAGTTTCTTACGATAATCCTAATTTATTTTAAGCAATTTGATAAACAATTTCGAAACTTTTTTAACTCAGATTTATTCAGTTCTTTCGTTTCGTAATATTTAATTTCACCATTTAATTCATTGAAAATTTATATTATTACTAGTATTACATATTTTAGCTTTTACAACTGTTATAATATAAATGTAGAGAAAGGTATTGGGGAAATAAAATGGTAGAAAATAAATTATTAGAAAATGTTTAATACAAATCTAACCACGAATACAATAAAATAAAAATTAAAAAAAACTTGCTCGTATAAAATTTTTAAAAATTTCGTCCAAACCTATAAATACGTTTAATGGTGTACATTTGGAATTGCGTAAAAATAATAAAATCCAAACGCATTTTGTTGTATAATAATTTATAGCTGGCCATTAAGTAAGTCGTCTTCTAGGTGCAATCAAAAGATTAAATTCTTGTAAAAAAATTTCTTTCCGCTTGACCTTATAATGTTGCAATCAAGATGCAGTTTAAAAGTCGTAAAAATTGCTCTCTTTCTATCGGGATCTAGAAATTTGAGCCTGTTGGATTATGAAAACCTTGTTAAGGTTACTGCCATGGCCCTAGACTTCCTGTTAGGTTGTTGGATTTGTCAAGGTAAACCAGTCGGTCACTTGAGAAACACCATTGGGTGAGAATTTGGGGGTTAAAATTGGCAAGTGAAAAGTCAATTTTTAAAGAAAAAATAAAATTTTCAAAGATTTACACTGTTGGGTGAAAAAAAAAAAATCTGAAGCCGGCACAACTCTTTAAATTATTAGGGAGAAGATAATAGCATGTGAAATGCGCCATGATTTTCTTTTTTCTTTTTACAGATTTTACCACTTTCCATTAGGCAACAGTTGCGGTTTACTTTTTTCGTAAGATGTTATTCAACGTCCATAGAATTACAACTTCTTTGCGGTTACCAAAATTTCTGATATTGTAGTATTTTCTATTTTAATTAGAATGCAACAAAGACCAGACAAAATTAATGTTTATATTCTTGTAATGAGATAATTATAATTGTATAATTTATCAGTTAACTTTTTGTTGCACTTTAGGCCGCAAATTGGATGTACTTTTATTTTTTTATTTGTTCTTCAGAAAGTAATTTGTTTAAAACTTCTTAGTCATAAGATGAAATGAAGTAATTGTGAACGGATTGAGGAATGAACCGTTGTTTTATTTATGATAATAATCTATCAAAAAGCACGTTTTTGTGATGTTTTAATTTTCGAGCTTTTATAGAGATAAAGAATTTCTTGTGTTTTTTAGCTGTTGCTAGAAAGTACATTAGTATAAATTCATAATTCTGCGATATCTTCTACATGGAGAGAGAAAATGAATTAAAATCGAATTAAAATAAATTAAATGTACGAATAGGTAAAACTCGTCCTTTTGAGCATTATAAAACATCTTCTGGATCAAATATTAATTTTTAAATTACAAATTTTTTTATTGCATCAATTTTTACATTATATTATTTTACATTTTGTTAATTTATTATATTAATATCTTTAATATTCATACATTGATAATACCAAAAGTCATTGGATACAATGTGCAAATATACAGATAGCAGTAGCATCTCGTAAAAGTATAAATGAGCAGTCAGAGCTTTCATTTGTATTCAACTTATTGATGTGAAAAGTTTTCTGGCGTGATTATGTCCGCACAACGAAAACTGGTAAGCTTCGAATTCAGAATAGACACATGGTACATTCTATTTTGGAAATATTAGAGAATTTAATATTCTCGCATCCATTCGAGAATTTGATTTCAGACATTACTTCCCACCATGGACAACGCAATGGCCCGCCACATCTACTTAATAATCAATATACAACAGTGGATCAAATAACAACTACAATTAATGTGGGACGTACGACAGACGTGTCCGTGAGGACAGTTGGTGGTTAGTGCTGATGGCATGTGGCAGTAGCAAATCGACAAGAGTGTCTCTACTAACAACACATCGACTTCAGCGCTTTTGTTGTTCAAGTGAACGTATCGGCTGGACCCTAGATGACTGCATAAATGTGGCTTAGTTAGATGAGCAGTCGTTAAGAGCTGATGTTAATGTTCAAATGTAGCGAAAATCGCACGAGACCGTGGACTGAAGTTGTCAAGACATTGTGCAAGCTAGTGGTGATTCCATATTGGTGTATACTGTTTTTACATGGCATGGTATCTGCTGGTTCTTCAGCTGCTTATCATTTGCAACCATTCATAGACTTGTACCCAAACAACGATGTAATTTTCCAGGATTACAATTCGCCATAAGACATAGTCAAAACCGTTCGCTGTTAGTTTGAGGAACTTTCCGGACAATTTCAGCTAATGCTTTTGGCTACCTAGATCAATAGATATGCAACCCGTGGAAAATATGAGAGACAGGAAAAAAAAGGCAGTTTGTGTGTAAAATCCTGCATCGTCAACACTTTCGCAATTATGGACAACATGGCTGAATATTTCTTCAGAGGACTTTCAAGGACTTATTGAGTCAATACCGTGTCGAGTTGCTGCACTTCGCCGGTCAAAAGGTGGCCCATACTTTTGACACTTCAGTGTATATACACTTTTATGAATTCTTAAAACACCTTTAAAATTGTATTTAATTTATTCGAAACAGTGAAATCTGATATGTTCCATGCATTTGTTTTGTTAGAAAATATTTTATGAATCTTTTTGGAAATCTCTTAGTAAATTACTCATTTTGTATTGGCTCCAAATTTACTTTGAATCTTTCTTTACTCTTTCAGATAAAAGCTGGCGAAGTGTTACAGTTCCTAGGTGCCTATGAAGACACCACCTACTCTTCGAAACATTCCAAACCTTTGCGCTATGCTAAAGTGGTAGATCGACAGGGTGACTTGCTGTATCTGCCATTCCCGACTCCTGGCAAGTTCTTTTCGGTTGCTGGCAGAAGGACCCGAAGCATCAGCCACGTCTACAGATTATCTCAGCTACTGTCTGTAGCCAACCTTCCACTAACTGTGAGAGTCGTGAGTGGTGACAGACCCAGGAATGCCCGGTGTCCTTTCACCGGTCTGCTCAGGTTGGAGTGGTCAGAAGAGAGGCATGTCATCCTGGCGTGTGCCCTGAAAGGTGGCTTGGGTGGTGGTGAGCCTACCCTGTTGGAGGTGGATACTGGAAGCGAGTTCAGTTTTCTGAGGCCGCTAGATGATCAGAAAGCTAGGTTGTCCAAAGCCTTCAACCGAATGCTTCGGTGAGTATTTCTATAGTGTGCTCGAATCCAATGTACAAGTAATTTAAATGCTCTTTGATTATTAAAATTTTGTTCAAATTCCGTTAGACAAATGAATACTAATCCAGAATTATTGACTGCTGCATTATTTTGATTTTGATTAAACTTATTTGTTAATAGGTATTAAAAGAATGCAACAAATGAAACGTTAAACTTTAAAAACTATTTGAGATATATTATGGAAGATCATTCGAAAATTGATAAGATTTTTTGTTGTTGTTGTTGTTGTCGGCGAAAAACCTTAAAGAAAAGTATACGTAGTTACTTACGAAAGTATTTATTAAATTTTAAGATATCCACTTGTTGAATTAAATTATATTTTAGGTTAAATAATTTAAAACTTGTACATTAATTAATTTTCATAGTTATATAATCTTTTCTGATGTATATTTTTTAAAAATTAATATTGGCTGTTTGTTAAATTTTTTGCATTTTTATCTGATGCTTTGTAATTCAATTTTCATAAGATGGAAAAAAAATGATTTTTTATTTTTATTATTAATATTTCCTTAAGTTTATGCTATTATTCAAATTTCTGTATTATATAGAAACTAATTCACTTTGTTAACATTTTAAAATTCTTTATATCTTAATCTGGTATGCTCAGTTTTTTTAGGGATATCTTAAGACTTCCGAATATAAATTATTGTAATCTTAACAGGTATTGTAGTGAACGAGGTGAAAGTTGGCGACAGCAGATCAAAGTAGCTCATCATGTAGTCCCAACAATGAAGTCCTCGCAAACTGGTGCTGGTTCTAGTGGTGATACCTATGAAGATGAAGATTCGGCTGTCAGGTAAGTTGACGTGATTGAAATTTGCATCTTAAAATATCATTTCGTGTGCTATCGAGCTGAATTAATTCCTTGACATTTTAATTAAATAATATTGATTTTTTAAAAATATTATTTCGTTTTCGGTCGTCAATCGTCAAATAGCAAAATATGCACGGAATACTTCATAGCAGAGTTTATAATCATCAAAGTAACCGCATATATTATTCCTATATCATTTAGGATGTCTCGTATTTATATACAACATCTCAATTATTGAAGCCTTTTTAGATAAGTCTAAAATTGCGTAATGCTTAATTACCAGAATTTTTGCCAAATGCTTAGTTTGCAAGTTCTCCAAAGATGTCGCATTCGTCGGCAAAGACCAAAGATTTTTTTTCTACAATATACGAATACGTTGGCATTATTATTAAGTAGTAAATATTTTCGAAGCAAATCTAACAATTTCATTTTTAAATAATTAAAAAAACATAATTATTGAAACTTAAATAATTTTGCATAAACGAGAAAGATAACTTTACGTATTTACAATAATTATTTAAGGATTATTGTAAATTATTACTATGGTTAATATATCAACCACTTAATATCAAGGTTCGTAAATTATCATTAAGTTTCAAATAACATATATTGTTATGTTTGTGTTAATTTTAAACAAATGCAATGCAACTAACATTTGCCAATATTTCTATAATTTTGATAGTTACAAAAATTACCATTTTACGGTTTGTTCTTAATTTTAAAGCAAAAACAGCTTCAACACTGCTATTACTGTGTAGCAATTTTCTAGTTAAACTATCATTAATTGTATTTATAAAATATAACATTTATGATGAACTTATAAATCAAAGAGTAGTTTATCTTTTTATTGCTTTGTAATAGTTATTTGCAACATCGATATGATTAAAGAGAGATACAAATACACACATTAAATATAAATTTAACTACATACAATAAGATAAAAATTATATTGCCTTACGTTAGTAAAAAATCTAAAAGAATTTTTTTAAAAAACACAAGCATCAATCATTTAAATTTCAGAATTACTACTTTCTGGTGGATAAAAATGTGCCGCCTTTAAATCTAACAACGTTAAAAATTCAGAATTGTTTTAACAATGTATTTACTTAACCGTAGGTGTTTGCTTGAATATTATAAAATCGCAAGTATTTCTTTAACCTAAAGAATTTTTCTTAATGTACTTGAAAATCACTTCTTAACAAATAGATCACCCATTTTATTGATGACCTTGTATTAAAAAAATGTGGCTATTTTTGCAATAAAAAGTTAAATATTTATTAATTTTAGTGTAGTGAAATGTACCAATAAATAATTACAAAGTTTTAAATATTTATGTTTTGAGTTTAAATTTCTGTTTATAAATTACTAATTTAAAATAAATTGAATAAAACATCAAAATTGGTGACCAAAAAGATAAATTGTCGATAAGCATTCGCTTGCAACAATGCTTACCTTTTCTGAAGAAAGTAAAAATTTGAATATCATTGAAAAGTTAACATTTCTTATAAACCTGAAATTGATAATATAGATTATTTTCAAAAAGCTATATTCTCATACAAAAAAAGATAAATATTCAAGAAAATGCAAGTTATTTCCCAAACCTAATTGTCTAAGGGATATTTTTAAAATCTTCAGAGTGAGGAAAAAATCTTAAAAATTTAAAAAATAAATAAATAAAATATCATCAGAGAAGTTCAAAACGGAAGAGAGCGTACATTTATTTACGTATCAAAAAGATAATCATTATGGATGTAACAATTTGCGAAAGAAATATTCAGTATTTTTCAAGTATTGTTTTCAAAGATTTATAAAACTGATAAAAATATTACAATAGTTGGCGAGAATAGCAAATTTTTTTATTATTGAATGAAATTTGTTTTAAACAAAGAAGCCACAACTTGCATTGTCTTCTTGAATCAAATTACTTGGCTTCCATTTATTAAACAAATATGAATCTATTCTGTGGCGATAATGGTAGCATTAAACACATGTATTCTATTGTCTACACGGAAGTGAAAACACAATAACTTCATTACATTTTATTTTGTTTTACAAGTGCTTATCAAAACAGTATATTTTCTTGTATTCAATATATATAATGTAATCAAACAATTCGTCGTTTGTTTTAAATGATAATCTCCTGAATTATACAGATTCAAGAATTTTTATTTTTGGTATTGTAATGATTATATTATGTTATTCCATTAATATTTTTATACTACTGAAAAAAAACTATAATCCTGCTTAATGTTTGGGTAATTCAATACTAGAACCATTGACAGACCAATTGATTGACCAATTGCTAGATCTTACTGATTAATTTCTGCATGACCTTGGACTATATGCTCTATGATCCAAAAAAGTTCTTTTAGGATCGGAAGGAAATACGAAGTCATAAATTTTCTTGGTATTTATTTGAAAAATCAAGATTTTAGTCGGTCATACGCGTCCTTATGATCGTAAAAGAGTCAATTCCAGAATCTTTTTACGAAAGCAGTTGGAATTGTGAGCCTTAACTTTTTTTAATGCAATCGGAAAACAATGAAGCCATGTTATCCATGTTTTAAAACTTTTGAATATGTAGTAATCTATATCTAATGTTTTAATTTTTTTTTTTAAATTTATTATTTTTGTTCTTGGAATTTTTCAAAACAATTATAATATGTTGTGAGATATTTAAGTTAAAGGTATATTATACGTAGTGTATAGTACATTTTACTAAGTTTCTAAAAATGTTATTTAATTTTTTTTTTTTTTTTGTTCCTGTTATTAGGTACTGGTTTTTTTGCTCAAGTGCTACGTTTCTTGTTAAGGCAACTTTATTCGAAAAAACAAATACTTGAATTGATAAATGTCAAATTGAAATGTTCTTGCTATTGTTCTTTTCCCAAAATAGTAAAAGGGATAATTCAAGTACTATATTAATGGCGGCTTGTGAAAGAGGAAAATAGGGTTAATATTGATGGACTCAAATTATATAATAATTATAATTTTAGTTACATGCAGACAAGCATTAAAAGTTAATAACAAAATACAAAAAAGTGAGACATTCAATCTCAAAAAGACATTTTTTAGCCACTCTTAAGGAAGTTCTTCACAAGCTCAACACTTTGCTGATCCAGACTGTTTCAATCACGCGCCACTTCCAACTTCTTCTGTCTATAACCACCCTTCTCCAATCCTTAAATTTTAAAATTTTAATGCCATCTAACCTTCTAGTCAGCGGTTCTCCATTAGCTTGGGATCCCTCTGGTTTTATTGAATGTCATTTTAGTGGGATTATCTTCGGTGCTTCTCCAGACATCGCCCAACCATCTTAATCTGTTATTACAGATGACTTGTATGATTTGTGGTTGTCTGTAGAGGAAGTTCAGTGACTATAAAGAGGGCGCTCCTGATGCGCTGCAATAGGTATTGCCAAATATACAAAAGGAGCTGTTACAAGTTAACTTTAATATAGAATATGAACTTACATTTCTAACCAATTCTTGCTTATTTAACAATTGTGTCTAATCTAATTGAAATTAATTTAATAAAACAAAAGCAGTTTTAATATTATGAAGATATAGCCGTAATCTAAAATGATCTTAAAATAATAAATCTTTAAAATTATTTTAAATTCCTCAGTTAAGAACTTAATTATGATAACATTATTACGTATATAAAATTAAAATATTGAAAAAAAAAAACAGTATGAAAGTAAAATCTGAAACAAAAAAATACCTTTGATTATAGTTTTAAATGAATCAAAATTCTTAACACATTGTTTCATTGTTACTTAGCAGACAGTTTTGTATACACATTAAGGTTCTCATGTAATTATAAAATATTTCCTTTTTGCAGGTCATCAACCGTTAAGTCCATGTCCTCCACCAAATCTTCTGCGTCTTCCAGACTTTTCAAACGCCTTCGACTTCTGCACCAAAGTTGGAAAGGTGGCCTTCATCGAAATGGCAGCAACAATGCCAGTGGCAGTGACGACAGTGGCATTCGCAGAGACAGACTTCCGCCATCTACATCGGACTTCCACTTGTATGAAAGAGTTCGAGATGCCAGAGGTTACGCCCAAAGAGCCAGTTGGGGAAGATCCTCTATCAGTACAGAGATCCTAGATGATGATGGATATGTGACATCGGACTTTGGCGGAGAAGATTCATCCACTTATGATTCCGTGTGCTGACCATAGCTTATCATATGATCTTCTTGTAGGTTTTTGATAATGGCAGTCATGACCGAGCTGAATTTAGTTCTTGTTGAATGGATGGCTAGGAATGGAATTTAAGGAATAGTGAATAGCGTTGAAGGAAGGCTTATTTGTGGCTTACGGTCATCGAATGCCATTTTGTTGTCTTTCGATAAATCGATCAAACTTCTGCTGCTGGAAATGGGTTACAGAATGACATGTCTGTTTCGACATTTAGGAATACTTTTGCAGAAATGCTAGTCTACTTTTTCCGTTGCGAAAGAAAGTCTGTAGTCATTTGATATTTTAAAATCATATTAAGAATTAATGAGCATATAAAATTAATGTTTTCATTAAATCGGTATCTTGATTAGACATTTCGTCTCTGTTTCTATGTTTAGTTGAAAATATCATTCTTTCCCCATGAATCACTGAAGAAAAAGCTTTTATCTTAATTACATAAAAAGTGAATGAAATTTTGCTTGTCTTGATTATTGTAAGTTAATAATAACATGGCAAAATTTTTAATACTTCTTTTTTATGTGTTTAAATAGCTTTGACAATAAAAGTTCTTGATTGTTACTTGTTGATTCGTGCTTATCATATAGGCTTCGTTTTTAAACTAAACGGTTGATTTTTAAAATAAAGTTTTTTAAAAATTCGACTGAAGGGAAAAAGAAGTTAAAAGAATGAGTTCTTGGCTCCGTGACGGACAAATTGTATATTTTGTTGTTGTTGAGACTCGTTGTTGCTGATCGAAATCAATTGAGAAAAGTTGGTTACTTTTAAGGTTCTTAGGTAAAAACAAATTTCTATTGTAAAAATAATAATAAAAAAAACAAGGTTCTGGTGCCTTAAATTATTTGTGATTATTGCTTTAGCTTAAAAAATGATTTTTTTACTGTGAACATATTTCGTTTACTGGGAGGCAAAGATAATCGTCTACTGAGAATCTTTCCTGTTGTTTTTATACCTTTTTAAGTGTATCGCATTTTATACAAACATGCGAGTTGAATCGTCATAATAAAAAAAAAACCTGAAAAAAATGTTAAATGTTATTTACAAATCCAATAAAGCAATTTTTCGCTCCTATTTCCTGTGTTTCATATTTTTATTTAAAAGTGTTGTTTTTATGTATTTACTTCCAATGGCAAGTTTACAGGACAACAGATATAAAAAAAAATACAAAGAACAAGATAGAAATAAATGACACCAATTATCCATCCACTGAAATCTGGCAATCCAGTAACGCTTCCATAAAGAAATAAGAGGCAGTGCAGAACAGGAAGCAAGGTGAGACATATCAATTTCTTCCTGGTCAACACACAAGACAGAGTGAGTCAGGAGTGATTTAATTCTGTGAATGTGTTTGCGGAGACAATCGTGACAACAGAAAACCACAGCAATGCCACCGATGATAATGGGACAAGCCACGGCAGAACTATATTAGTGTTCTACTGAGAGCCAGACTGAGCCAGGCCGTGTTTGTTGATCATTTTGCCGTATCAGACGTTGCCCGGAGTGCGCCACGGGGAGGTAGATCTACGTTGCACACCGTGCTAAGTGTTATTTTAATAATATAATTCTTGAATAACAATTCTAATAGCGTACTTTCTATTTAAATTAAATAGAACTAAATCAATCAATGCACATATTACTAATAATTCAACGTTGTATATAAATGAAAAGTGCTGTCCTTTTCAATGACTTGCTACAAGTTCATTTTGATTAGAGATTCAATTCACTTGAATTTGTTTCTAGATAAGATTTCAAAACTAGGAAATTTGTGACATTGATGAAGGAGAAGGGATAGAGGTAATTATGATGGGCCCAAGTTGTATAACAATTATTTATTTTATTTTTAATTATACATGGACAAACATCAAAAGTTAATGACAAAAATTGAAAGGTAGGACATTCAACCACACAGGATAAACCTTGACAACTACTAAAGAAGTTGCCAGTATAAAGAGACCGCTGCTTATGCGCTGCAGTAGGTGTTGCCGCATATATGAAAGGAGTGGTTACAAGAATTTTATAATATTTGAAATGTCAAGTAAATTAAAATTGCAACGCGAAAATAAAAATACACATCGTTCATTTTTTTTTATATTAACTCGTTATTTTGTAGACATTGTATATCTTTAATTTTATTTTTAAACATCTGATAATAAACCACTAATGCCTGAATTTTTTGTTTATTTAAAATATATCCTTCAGGATGAATTAATTTCAATTGCTATTTGATATTTTTAACAATTGTTTTTAGCATAAAATTTACTTAAAAACCTCAGATAACAGTTAAAGAAACAAATAAAATGTCGAAAAATAACGTATTAAACTTCACTGATAATTGTAATTCTCACAAACGATTTTCAAGCGAAGATAACAAATTTAACCTAATCACCTTGTCATATGAACGCCATAAGGAAATTTTCTCAGAAATGTAAATGAAATTGAATTGTTCTCTAGAATAATTGGAATAAAAATTAAATGTCAAGATTACAATATCAAGAGACTTGCAACACATCCAAGATTGAAAATTAAGGAATTCAAACCGGCTCTATGGAATTTTTAAATAAACTGTACCATTCAAAGTCATAATGACCAAGAAATTGATATCATTTGTTTTGTTAAGATTTTTACAATGATCAAGGGAAGGGCAAATGAAAGCGATCCTATCATTTATACTTTTCACAAATAATATTTAATTTTTAAGTTCTTTTTTCAAAATCCCCAATACTGAAAATAAAGTTTTCTAAAAAAATTAATTACTTAAACTGCAAAAAAAAAATGTAAGTGTACACTTGATTACATTTTAAATTACACACAAAACAAATGATATCAATTACTTGACGTTAGTATCTTTAAAAAAGTAAAATATATCCTACATCACATGGTAATAAATAAACAACTGATATTGAAGAAAAGCAAAATTGTGAAGCATCTTTCTATATTCTCTATAATATGTATAGACAGACAAATCTCATCTTTTGCAAAATAAGTGTATTAATAAAAAAAAACTACCACATAGAAGTTTTGGCTTTTTGTTTAATAAAATGAAACGCTTTATTATTTTTCTCCACCAGATGGCACACGTAACTTTTATAACAAGAAGAGAGTTGCAAACGGCATAAATTTCATGCTTTCTTATTAATATTGTGATTAATTCTTTTATATATATAAAAAATAATTCAGACTGATATTTTACACTTGACGCCATTATGATATTTCACCCTGGTCACTTTATTGCTTGTTTCGTTTTTCATTTTCAATGATATTTGGGACCCGTGACTGAGATTTTAAAATGTATGGTTTTTCTATTTGTTTGTTGATTTTCATATGAAATTTTGGTAAACATAATAAGGAAATCCAAGCAATTTATTTCTTTATTTAAAAAAGTTTATGGAACTGAAAATATTGTATTTTTTGTAACCTGTTATATCTACTAGTAGGCATAATAAATGACAATATTTTCAAAATTCCAAAGCTTTTCTGACAAATTAATTCTAATTTTAGTTTCATTAAACAATATCTGTTATGATTAACTTTTAATTAGTTTTAATTTTTTATAGTCTAATTTATTTCCAGTTTTTCCCTTTCTTTTGTTTTTTAAGCAATCACGTGTTACGTCAAAAGAAAAAAAAAGTATGCCTACTGAATTCTGATGAAAAAGATCAGTAGACAAAAACAAAAGGCCGTAATGGCGCGATGCGCGTAACAGGTGACGCAAAATTAGAACCGCCATGCAAAAGCTGGTGGAAAAAAAGAATGAAAGAAATGTCTTCCTCAAGGTTGAAGGCTTCGAACGGGAATACTTTTCTGTTGCTTCAGAACAAAGCGTAAATAGATGACAGGTAAATTACAAAAATTTGAAGCGAGTAAATACGGCTCGGTTTTGGTACTCATCTCGATTCTTCAAAGGATGCAGGGTTTTTTGTTTTTCTGTTTATTTTCAAGGCGTCATGTCGAAATTATGTAATTCTCGCTACATAATTCAACTTTTGGTTGGATATTCCCGCATTTCTGTATTCATGTTTTTCGGAACCTTGATATTGAATTACTTCCATTTTGGTTTCATCAAAGAACAGATTCGTCGTAAAAAAATATAAATAGCGTGTAGTTCCTTTTTAGCTTATTCACATAATAATTGTTGAAGAAAGGAAGATGTCAGTATAAAGTAATAAAATTCCTTATTTACTTTCAGCTACAAGTTGAAAGTACAGAAGGAATTTTTTTATTCATTTTAAGTTCTTCTATTCTTTAAGTACTTTCATTCTTTTTTCCGGCAGTTTTTGCATTGCGATTCTAATTTTGCATAACCTTCTGTTTTTTAATTGGAATTCAGTAGATATAAGCATACATTTTCATTTTGCAAACGAAATTGGAATTAATTCATTAAAGTTATTCATTTCAGTTGTTAATCGAGTGAAAAATCCATTATATAAGTTAGACTTTCTATACCTTAAACTGCGATTTTCATATTCCATGTTTGTTTCATGTGTCTTTAATTTTTTAATTTAGAATTCAATTTTTATTCATCACCTGTTGAACTTAATGTCACCTAAACTTGGCCTGATAGCTAATTGGCTAGAGTTTTGGTCTTTGGTGCCACAGGCTTCAGATTCGAATCTTGGCGATGGCATGGATGTTTTCGTGTGGTTCGGAATCCACGTTAAACCGCAGGTCCTGGTCTAATTATCCCAAAGTGTGCACAAAATTACTGTAGAAGGGCAAACCAAACCATATCATACATGTGGCCTAATGGTAGTGAATTCTAGCTGCAATGAATGCTTTGAAAAGCAACTGTATTCAATGGAAAATGTTGCAGTGTCTTGCCTTGACAATTGAAATACAGGAAGTTTTAAAGGTTTCTATTAAATAACTGTGCCAACCAGCTATTTCTAAATATGATTCAGAAGAGCCTTATTAACCTTAAATGGCGTTCTAGACGATAATATATCCAGCACAAAAAAATGACAACAAAGCAGGTCCATTTGTCATGTGCACAAAAATTAATTTCTACTGGAAGCTGCTCCAATTTTAAAATTTCAGTTGGAATGTCTCGCTTACAAATCTGAAGTTTTCGCGCACCAATCTCTAATCTGCAGATTAATTAAGATCAATTATAACTACCAACTGCCACTAATCTTTGCTCAACGCCTGTCAAATGAACCTGCTATATTCTTGTTGAAATTGTGCACATGAAATAAACACTACTGGAAGCTGCTCCAATTTTAAAATTTCAGTTGCAATGCCTCGTTTGTAAATCTGAAGTTTTTGCGAACCAAGCTCTAATCTGCAGATTAATCTATAACCAGCAACTGCCACTAATCTTTGCCCCAACACTTGTTCAACAACAATAAACAGGCACGAAACCATTTCGCCACTTAATAATCTTAACAAAATCAAACAATTCTGCACACGAACTCGCATTGTCTTGGGCAACGCATCGCCTGTCGGGCCTTTTTCAAAGGATTAAATTGCAATGTCGAACATTTCCGATAAATGCTGAAAGAGAAATTAATGAAAAGAAATCACTATAGTCAATAACTTTTCTTGTTTGATGGGTTCGATTACTTCGGACAAAGGAACGGTATTTTTGGCTTCCTGAAGAACTTTTAGTTTTCATTTTGATGGGTTCATTGTTTTAACTGAAAGTTGTTTATTTATGAATTTATATGAAGTTTATTCTTTTCTCTCCAAAAATAGAAGGGAAAACAATTAGGTGGCTAAATAAAATTAAGGAAGATCTGGTCTTCTAAACAATTTTGGAATGAATAAATTCTAAACAATTCGTGTTAAAATAGAGTGCTATCTATACGTATAAAGCAGAATTTATATTCTATTTTTAATGATTTTTCACTTGCGTTATTTTTCTCATAACAATGTTTGGAGTATAAATAATAAATGTGAGCAACAAAAACGGTTGATATTTAATTTAGTTTTCTTATTATTATTCAAATTCATTGTAGAATGCGGAAGTTATTCGGTTTGAATATATTTTGATTTTAATTTCTTTTTAAGATGTGTGAAAATATACGTTTCATATCTTTGCTGTTATTTTATCAAACCTGAAATGTATTGTCAACACTTCCTTTTTTAGCTGTTGAATATCGTTTTATATACAAAATAAAATAAAATTATAAAAACAAACAAACCAAGCAAGAAATATTTTGCATAAGTAGAGATAGAGATCGTAGGCTATCAAATATATAAAAAAACGTTGAGCATTATAAATATTAGTAAAAACGGGATTTATCAACGGGAAGGAACAAAATTTTTCATAATTATTTTTAATCAATAAACGTTGTTGTATCTTATCCCACTTGGTAGACAGCAATATCTAGACAGAGTCCAAATATCCATGTAGTCTCATGGAAGGACTGCAGCATCCTGTTATGATGGAGCACCCGAATGTAGATTTGGTGTGGTTTGTCGCTTTACGGTCCTTTTGTGCACACTTTGAACTAATTAGTACAGGACCTACAGTTTAAAGTGGATTCCGAACCACTCACAAACATCCATGCCACCACCAGGGTTCGAACCTGAAGCTTGTGGTACCAATGGCCAGAATGCTAGCCAGTTGGACATCAGGCTGCCCCCGTAAGTAGAAGTTTGACTTGGCTCCGTGTTGCTGAGTTTTTAAGGGGCAGGGTTGTCAGCCCTACGCCCAACTCTCTACAGTCATATTAGACCGCGACCTGCGGCTTAAAATAATTCCGAACCACTACAAACATCCTTTGGTACCACCGGGACTCGAACCCGAAACCTGTGGCACCGAGTGCCAATGCTAATCACCCGGCCATCAATAAACCCTTAAATATATATTGGGAAAAAGATATTTTTGCTTAAAATGAAAATAAATGTTAACTATAAAATGTTTCTCTTGTAAAAGGTTTAATAGTTTATTTTAAATAATACAAGGGTTTTGTTTACAGAACAAATTATGGTAAGCGTTGCATGCGCTATAGCATGATGAGATATATATGTTAAAATATGTTACCGTGTTAGTTACGATATGAATAAAATCTTATTCTAACGTCATATTTACTATATTATGTTTTATACATCTTATTTATACTGAAGTGTATCCACTAACTAACGTCGCAGTTGATAAATCTGAATATTTACTATTGCGCAGTACACAGACTTGCTACTTAACATTTTAAATAATAATTTAAAATCTGTCCTTCATTTTTATTCACATATTTTGCATCTGAAAAGTAATAGTTAAGAATACTGAAGAATTGCATGAGTGAATTGAATATTTAGAAAATTCTACGAATATAGAATTAACTTTTGAATTTTAATTTTTTTGTGAAGGTCGTTGCATTTTATAATGAATGAGTGTGAAATGAATTTCCGTAAAAACATATTTACGAAGAAATAAATAATAAAGACAATGTTTATCTGCTTCGTTAAATTGCTACTTTTTATTTTATTTGAGCTCAGTTGCAAATGATATCCTTGACTTTTTACTCCTTTTATCTTAAACTGGATTAGATGAGATTTGAATGTCGTAGAAATGATTATTTTTCTTTGAAACAAATCATTTTTACAAGGTTTACGAATTTTAAAATGGGATATAAAATATATTTCGAAAGAACATACATTTTTATTGAACTTAATGCGTTTTAATATTTAAATATAATTTACGCGGAAAGAGATTTAAAAGTTCTTAGTTTTTATCTATTCGCTTTGCCGTTAAAAATTTGATTTTTGGAAAATAATAAAAAATTAATCAATTCTTATCCCTGAATTTATTTAGATCTTTTCTGAGAATAACAAAATACATTAAAAGCTAAGCATATTTAAATATCTATTCCCAGAGATCTTTTGCTATAGCAAAAGATAAAAAATCCTTGTAGGTTTTTATATCAAAGAGCCATTATCTTTTATTATTCACGGATATGATGAAACAATTATTGCTTGTGGGGCCTGAATGGCCGAGTGTCTGGCGCTCAATATGTGGCCTAGCGCTCTGGCTGTTGGTACCACGGGCTTCAGTTCGAATCCTGGAGGTAGCATGAATGTTTGGTAGGGGTTCGGAATCCACGTTAAACTGTAGGTCCCGGTCTGTTGTGCACAAGATAACCGTTGAGCGACAAACCAAACTGGAGCTCTATGCCACTGGTTTCGGATTCGAGTCCCGGTGGTATAATGGATGTTTGTAGTGATTCGAAATACACTTTAAACCGTAGGTCCCTGTTCTAATATGATCGTAGAGAATTGTCTTGAGGTTTAGTCAGTTTTCAGACCTCGTGGTTCCACGCTAAAATTGAAGTAGCGTATTACTCTTAACCATGGTCTTTAAATATTATTTAAAAATTCCCAATAATCCTTCTAAAGTCACCCAGAAGGATTATTTTCATTTTATAAGAACTTCGTATCCAATTTTGCTTTTAAGAAAAACATTAAATGTTGCAATTCCATGTTACCATAATTATTAAAATTGAACTTATTGATGCTTGGAATATTTATGCTGTCGTAATCGTATCAAAAATAGATCTAATTAAATATGAAAAGGATTTGGAAATTTAAACTCTTATTCAAGGCTGGCAGAACGTATTGACTGCTCAATGCACGCGCTTTCAAGGTAAGTGCATACATTTACCAGAGTGACTTTGTGATAATTTTTCACGCTTCTTCTTTTGGGTAATTCCAGTAATACAAAGCGAAGTTTATTATGACAACTGTTGTTTGTTCATTCTACAACAGTTCAATACAATTTCGTTAAAGGAAAAAAATCATTTCATTTGAAATAGAATGGATAAAATAACGTCGTCGTAATAAGTTCACAACGATTTTAAGAGAATAAATGATTCTAAATATCATGAAATTTTACTTTGTTGCAGAACTTTTTTAAAAAGCTCTACTCGTGATTCGATGGCAACATGCGTTACTGGTAAGCATTGTTGTAGACACTTTCAAAAACAATGGGACTCGACAATGTTTATAATGTTCAGCCTCTTGCCTCGTTAATAGACTGCCTGGTGGGAGTTTCCCAGATTTTCTTCCATACAATACGCAAATGTACCCTCCCCTTAAAAACTGCTCTGAGTTGCTGAAGGAGGGCAAAGTTAGACTTTTCCTATGGGTGCTCTATTACAACAGAAGCTGACCCTTTACCTCCATCCATGAGTTGGGGCACTATGGCCAATTGGCTAATTCTGGCCATTGGTACCACAAGCTGTAGGTTCGAATCCTATTATTGACATGCATGTCTGTTTGTCGAAATCCACATTAAACTGTAAGTCCCGGTCTAATTAGACCAAAGTGTACAAAAATTATTTCATTTGAAGTAAAATGGATAAAATAACGACGATCTTATGAGAATAGAATGCTCATCACTTTACCACTGAGCCACGAGACGGTCTTTTTCAGAATTAGTTCAGCAACAAAATGAAATTGCATGATATTTAGAACCATTTATTCTCATAAAATCGTCGTCAATTTATTACAAGGACATTATTTTATCCATTCTATTCACAGAGTGACAGACCAGACAAACCATTCATGAATTGACTACTCATGCGATGTCCGTCCCACGCTACAGGACACTGAGGTTGAGTCACAACAACAATTTAGAAAAAGCATCAAGAATAAGTATATTGACCTAATAATTTAAAACTACTAAACAAGAGAGTATATCTTTCTACTTTTTCGTTTAGTAAAACAGAAGATATCTATTTGCAGGCATTTAGAGGATATGATTTAACATTTGACCAATTTTGAATAAGTTTAGTTTATTTTGATAACATTTTGTTGAAAAAGAATAAAAATTAGACTAAATAATGCTTAGAACATTTTGTTTCTGGAATTTTCATTAAGTAACTATTTTTTTCCCAATGATAAATTTATAACAGAAACCTGACCGCAAGCTTCATGTGAGCCACCGCAATCATATTTTCAATTAAAAAATCCAATTAGAATTATTGAAAGATTTTCAGATTTTGATGAAAAGTTAAAATATGGAATAGGATCCAACTTTAAATGAAATATTTAGTTTTTATTTCATTATTACTGACTATAATATCCCATCTTTTGTCAATAGTGATTTAGCTTGTATGCAAGATCTCTGTCTACATTAGTTATTTTCGGCAATAATCAGAAAACCTTCCATTTTAAAAATACTCTTATTTCTAAATAATGCATTAAAATAGGCAAGCATATTAGGATCAAAACATCTCATTTTTAAGCCTAAATTATAAAAAAATGCTATAAATAAGAATCATTTGACAAACAAATTTTTACTTTTCGTTATGAAAAAATCGAAGCAATTAATAAACTATTTAAACTTCGGGCATCGGGAAATATCGGGCATCGCGAGTAGCGACCTTCATAAGTCAGAGCACCTAAGGTTTATAAAATTCTTTTTTAATCTAGATATTTGCTTGACGTTATTTCTCTATTGTATATTATGGTATTTTCATTAAAATGGTAAAATTATCATCAAAAATACTTGGAATTTTTAGAAAACGGAAGTTAATATTTAATTTAGAATATTCTATTTTATTCTCCTACAAATATGTGTCAATGAATTTCATTTTTTCCAATGCTTGACTATCGGGTAACTGAGTAGATAGTATAAAGCAAGGAAAAGTAATGCCTTCTTCTGCAGTAATAAAATTTGTGAAAATGAGGTCAGGATTTCATATTAGGATATTAACATCAAATTATCGAAAATTTAAATGATACATATTTGGAAATTTGTATGCATTTCTAAACTTCCTCGCAACTGAAATATGATGGTTGTGAGCGGCAAGTATATAGTACTTCAGACAATTTAAATAGGTTACAATTGCTCGAATTAACTATTTACGTAAAATTATTATTAATAATTCTTAAATTTACATCTGAGTTTTATTAAATAAGATATATTAATTTATTTTCTCTTTACGTTTCTTTTAATCGATTCAGGTTTCTTCTTTTAATCGATTCAAAGTTCTAAGAAATTCTTCATAAATGTAAAGGGCATCGTCACTACTTTCCTGGGTGGCAGTGATAGAAAATGATGTTTTCAAATTTCGAGTATTTAAATTTCAAGTCATTCACCTGGGTGTGATATGAGGAATGAATATTCATAGGATGGAATATATCTACAGGATTCTCCTTTTCCCCTTGTCTTAAAATATAAAAGAAATTTACTGCTAAAAGATTTATCGCATATTCACGATAACTTTCAGTTCAGCTTCATTTGACGGATTTCGAATCGAGCTTGTGCAGTTTAGAAACTCGAATCACTACCCACTACATTTCCAAATCCGAAATAACTTAAACCAAAAAGAGTTATAATTCTTTGTTAGAATGATATCAATTTTGATGTCTTTGAAAGAATTGAATACGTTCCCATTTGTTATAATTTAGATGCTAGTTTTTGTCTGAGGATTAGTCACAAAAACGACAGTGTCTGGCAGCGCGGGACGGACACCCCATAAGTAATCTACTCATAGACATAGGGGTAGGGGGCAGCTTCAGTTGCGATGGAGCACTCATAGGTAGAAATCTGACTTGGCTTCGAGTCGCTGAAGGAGAGAAGTGTCTTCCTGTAGGATCTTTTAGAGGAAATTACTCCGCATTTGTGTATAGTAAGGGAGAAAACTTGGGAAACTCCCATCAGGCAGTCCGACTCACGAGGCAAGATGCTGAACATCCCAAACGCCATTGAGTCTCCCTGTTTTTTGAAACAGTGTTTACAATAATGTCGCCAGCGGATTGAAGCTCAGACCTAATGCTCACTAGCTGTGCACGTTACCACGGTGCCAAGAGTCGGGCATTTGTATTTTTCAATTAATTTTCTTTATATTAAAAGAGTATAAGGAATTCTACGCTTTCATATATATTGGGCGTTCACTTGTTGTATACATCATTTTCCATTTATGTATACCACGAATAGACCCCGTAAAGGTAATGAAAGAAGTCATGCCTACTGGGAAGACCTTTATTTGAGGCTGCCCGGTCATTTGCGTGATGTAAGTTATGCAAACTAAAAAACTTCATCCGCCTTTCTTCTCATTAATCCTGATGTTGGTGCGGGATATTTTTACATACAATCTCTATTGAACCACCTCCTTTCTGAAAGCAATAGCTGTAATGAATACCACCGGCACATTCAAACGCAAGCCCTCCTACTTACTAACTACGCACTTTATCACTGAGTCAGTCACTAGTAGGGCTTTTCATTATTTTATTCCGTAAATTTACGCTTGAGAACTATAGTAAAATAAATAATTAAACTTTGGGACAGTTCGACGATTTTCCCTTAAGAAAGTGTTTCGGGATATATATCCTTCTTGCTATCTAGATGTATATTTTAATTTTATTAATTAGTTGATTATAAGATATATTCAAGTGAATCATGAATAAAGAAGTAATTATGCTAAGTGGAGATTTAGGCAACGTATATAGAGCCTCGCATAGACAATAGTCTGACGGTACTCGCATGGACAATGATCGCCTGGTATGAGTTTACTGTGTTTTCTCCTATACAACACAGAAATACCTGTAAATTTCCTCACCCGTCGGTGGGTTTTTGTAATTACTACTGTGTCCAAAAAAGTAAGAACAATTTTCAATTTAAAATTCCCGGGGCTTATGGAATTTCAATTTCTTCGTTTTTAGGTTGCTGGCGCTGTTCTTGACATCTGTGTGAAATTTGACGTCAAACCGACGTCGCTTGGCTTTGTGAGACGCTAAAATTGTTCCCGACGATTTTTGAAATGTCCGAATTAATTGAGCAAAGAACTTGCATTCAATTTTGTTTGCGGAAACGTATAGAATGTTGCAGGAGGCATTTGGTGAGCATTCCTATATCGGAAAGAAATTTTACAAATTGTATAAACAGTTCAAAGAAGGCAGAGAACGCGTTGAAGACGAAGAGCCCTCTGGTCGACCCTCAACCTCAACTGATGAAGCTCACGTCCAGAAAATTAAAGATTTGGTGCTTGCAAACCGTCGATTTACAATTAGAGACCTTGCTAATGATGTTGAAATTTCAAAAGAATCTGTCAATTCCATTTTGGGCCTCACATGCGTCAAATCTCGATTAGTACCGAAATCTCGATAACATATACACTGAATACGCCAGACAACCACCGTATTTACACCGTGCGCCTTCTGGCTATTCCCTAAACTCAAACTCCGAGGACATCGTTTTGAGTCAATTGAAGAGATTCAACGTGAATCGCCGCTCGCTTTGAAAGCCATCCCTGCCGATGACTTTTTAGCAGGCATTGAGGATTGGAAAAAAAGTTGCATTGTTTCCGGAGGGTATTACTTTGAAGGCGATGAAATAAATTTGGAAGAATAAATAAAGAGTTTTTGAAAAAAAAAAATTGGTCTTACTTTTGGGGCACAATAGTATACATTAAGCGGTATACGTGGCCATCTGAAATAAAAAAATATATATAAATGAAACGGATAATAAAGCATTCAAAATATACTAATGCTAATACACAAGATAATTTCTTCGAAATAACTTTTGCAAGTGAAATTATTTTGAGGTTTAATAACTATTAACGTTTTTTCTCATTAAGTAGGATATGAGGCCAACTGAAATAAAAGAAATATAAAGCATTCAAAACATATCAACACACGTAATGTTTTAAGACTTTCAAATTTTTTTTTTCTTTCTAATGCAGCTGGCAAACACTTAGACAGCTTGGTCTTGTATGCCTTAAGGCAACCGCTGCACAGACGTACTCACTTTACATGACCCAGAGGGCCCGTGTAACTTGAAGATAAGCCACGGACGCGGAGTAACAATGCCCCCGCAACGCTCTGCGATCCTATTAGACCGGGACCTACAGTTTAAAGTGGATTCCGAACCACTACAAACATCCATGGCACCGCCGGGACTCGAATCCGAAACCTGTGTTACCGAGCGCCAGAGCGCTAGCCACTCGGTCATTCAGGCCCTCTTTCAGGCACTTTCAAAAATTATTTCACTCATTTTTTACGTTATCAAATAATAGTGTAAAAATAGAAAGGCCCACTGAAATAAAAATATAAAAAAAACTAAAAATAAAGCAAAAAAAAAGTATTCAAAATATATCATATGTTAATACAAATGATAATTCCTTGAGATTTTCAAAAATTATTTCAGCATTTCAAGTTATTTAGAGATTTAATAACATTTAATGGTTTTCCGCGTAACACTTACAGAATTCTGAAAAATTCTAAAATTCAGTTCAAAGATCTATATAATTTACGACTACTAGAAGATTTAAAAAAATAAATAAATAAATAGAAGTTTAGAAATACACAAAAAATGATACCGCAATTTATAAATTGAAATGAAGGAAAATTTGCTATTTAGGTTTCCAAGTTTACAGCTTTGGTGGTTTAAAAAAAAGTAGACGGAAAAAATTGTTTAGAATCGAGACGGGATTTGTTTACAATGCAATGAATTACGGGTAAACAATCGTGTTCTTCCATTTTGAAGTGTTTTTCTTTTAATAAAATTTTTTAATATTGATCTTAAGACTCCAAAAAAGGAAATTTCTAATTTAAAACAAATATAATTGAAATTTTTACATTTTCCTTCTTCGATATGAATAAACGTAAAAATGAAGGGCTATAATTTTTTTTACTTTTTTTCTGTAGTGAATTATAATAAGCATATGCAAAACTAAATTATACTACCTACAGCTGTGTAAAATAGCTGAATAGTTTTAAAGATAATCTTAATAATTTTTTTAACTATAAATAATAATAAAAACATTTTATTATTTTCTATTATATGTGCAACTCATTTCAAAGATCGGCCCAGTTTTGATTTAAAGAAATAAATTATTCCAATAGTTTTGGTAAAGTAAATTATTAATTATTTTTATTCAAAGCATAAAATATGCACATTAAAGTTTACTTTATAAAATATTAATAAATAAGATTTTTAAAAAAATGAAGTCAAATTCTGATCATTTTTTGTTTCAGAAAAATATAGAGCTAAATGTTTTGGAAAAAATATTTTTAAAATAAGAAAATTATGTTAAATGCTCAAAAAAAAAAATTTAATGCATAAATCAAACGAATTTACAAGAAATAATTTAAATTTCCACTTTCCGAACTGGCGCATGCGCACCAGCTTTATCGCATCTCCACAAAATACATCTGCAATAATTTTTTTAAGTATGGTATCGTGAATTTACTTGGCATTTTCTTTTTAACTTTAAAGATACAATTTTTTAAAAAAATTATATTTTTATAAGTTGACAATACTAAAAATGCCAACAGCATAAAAATTCCAGTATGTTATAAAATGTCGTTATGGTGAATTATATTTAATGTTTTTAAAAAATATTTCCCAAAATTTGACTGGCATTATGTTTTTAATTTTGGAAAAACTTTTTCTTTCGACTCGTGCATAAACTTAAAAAAAATAGTAATTAGAAGGCGATATATCGTTCATTGAGAGAAAATTTTACTTAACATTGAGAAAGTCAATTTTTGAACCTCTATATCCTTCAAAACTTTTAATAAGATATCTACAAAAAAAAATATCGTTTACTAATTCCCTCACGTTGAGTTAATTGCGTTAAAATTTTTAGGCTCCATAATAGAAAATTTTTAAGTTAGTGATTAATTAATCATGTTAATTAATTTTGTTACACAATTGCATTGCACTATAAGTTAGTTCCATTCAACCTATTTCAACGATACCACGTATGTTAATTATATAAGTTATTAAGATTGTATTTTTTTTCTTTGCAGATTATAAATTTAATAAAGGGTGCATGCATAATCCATCTCATGTTTTAGAAGACTAAAAGAATTATCGCAAAATCTTTGTATACCTCCATAGAAACTGTAAACAAAATTATACTATAAAATCTGATTTCAAGTAGAAAAAAAAAACCATGACTTTCATCGATTAAAAGTCAAAACATGTTTCTCGGCTTAAGACTGTGTGCAGATTGTCATATGAAAAGTGAAGTGAAAAATTAAAATACGCACTTACTTATAACTGATGAGGCTTGGATATAATTATCTAATTGTAATAGAAAAATTACCTAAAAAAAAGGAGAAAAAGATGTAAAATGTTTGTTCAGTGAAGACGAGGAAAGTTTTATGATTATTACAGGATTCTCTTATGTAGGAAAACTTACAAAAAGTGGGAAAAAAGTATCAAAACTAAATCGGATTACTATCAGAAATGTTTTTTTTCTTTCTAATGCAGCTGGCAAACACTCAGACAGCTTGGTCTTGGATGCCTTAAGGCAAGCACTGCACAGACGTTACTCACTTTGCATTACCTAGGGGGCACGTGTAACTTTAAGATAAGCTACGGACGCGGAGTAGCAATTTCCCCGCAACGCTCTACGGTCCATTAGACCGGCACCTACTGTTTAAAGTGGATTCCGAACCACTAAAAACATCCAGGGACACCGCCAGGACTCGAACCCGAAGCCTGTGGTACCGAGCGACAGCGCGCTAGCCACTCGGCCATTCAGGCCCATCAGAAATATGTTTTAACACCTATTTTCACAAAGACTTTCAATCACATTACCTAAACGATTGTCACTGCTCAAAGTTTCGTTAAAATAAGGCTACCAGTCATATGTCTAAGTCTACTGTTCTATATTTAAAAAAAAAATTAAACCGGAATTGAAGCATTTAATGCACCCCTCCCAAGAATTACTGTGTCTCTTATAGAATTACTGTGGATTTGGACTAAACAAGCTATTTATAAACAACATCCCAAGACATTGGACGACTGTGGTGGTACAAAATCAATCTTAGAAATCAAGATGTAGTATGATGATTCAACAAAAAAGGCTAACGTACTGACCATATTTGAAAATAAAATTCGGTACTTACGTATTAACGGTACCTTGGCGACAGACTTGGCGGTTTTTAAGTGTCGCCAATCTTTATTATTTGGAATAAAAATATTTTGAAAGCGTTTTGATTTTAAATTAAGTGTTTCATATATATTTTATTATTTGGAACAAAAATTTTAAGTGTAGATTGGCGCCAAATCTGCAGCTGCGGTTGGCGCGTGTGCTCTTTATTGGCGCAACTATCGCCAAGGTACCGTTAATACTTAAGTACCTAAAATTCTTATCTATCTTATAAATAATTTTTTTCAACATAATGCAGAAATGTGTAAACAAGCTTTGTATATTTATGTCTGTAGAATTCGTTTTCAGAAAAATTTTAAAAGATATAAAAGAATATGATATAGAATGTTCTTATACTTGGCTGCCTGATGGCTGAGTGATTAGCGCTCGATGCCATGGACGTTTGTAGTGGTTCGGATTCCATTTTGAACTATAGGATCCAGTCTAATATGATTGTAGGGTGTAGGGCTGATAACCCTACCCCTTAAAATGAAAACTTCTTCTGTCTCGAAATTTACCAGTAGACAGCCGACCTTGGCCCACCATGAGGCTGTTTCGGCAATGAAGAAACTTATACTTTATAATAATATTACATTAAAAATTCTTTTGTAATAGAGTGTTTTTCTAATAGAAATTTTTTTCTCCGTAATTATTTTTCTTCTAATTCTTTCCCTAACAATAAAAAAAAAGGCAAAAAATTTGAAAACGAAAATTTCTACTCACAATTTCAAACTACTTATCATTAACTTAAGCCCAACCTTATTTTGATCCATTCAATTAATAATAATTTCTAAATCATGATTCCCCGTTATCCATTCCTTTTGTGCTGGAGAACAAAAGTTTCCCGCCACAACCTAGTTGCCGCATACTTTTTGTTCCCGAGTACCACTTCACACAACGGACCCACCCAGGGGCAACACCTCGTGTGCCCCTTTCTTATTTTCTACCCTTTCGAACGCTACCGTTCAGTTAATGGCACGATTCCAGCTACCTGGAGCCACTCCCACACCAAACCAAAGTTCAAACGAGGTATTCCGCAAAAATCTTCATGAATTCCGCTTCGAAACCAGGAAGACATTGAAGCAAACAATGGGGTGGGAGACTTCAGAATTCATTAAAATAAAGTTCATAACTGAAAGATTTAATCGTGCCAGTATCTACCCCCATATCTCCTGGATGATAGGAAGAGAAAGGTCAATCACGAACAAAAGTGAGATGCCTTTTTTTTTTTTTTTTTTTACTTCCCCTTTTTTTTAATGAGCCCTTTGCCTAACTCGAGCGATTATCAATTGTTTGATGGTACTGGTATTAAACCCAGCGATTCGTTTGTAGGTCAGATTTGAAAGTTCAGCGCTTATTATTCATATAGTAAGCTAAAATTCAAATATGAAGGGTTATGCGATTAAAAATGATTGATTTCCAGCTTGCTTTCTATATGACTTTCACTAAAAGGGAACTTGAAAATTTTTCTTTTGTGTACGTTCTGTATAAGAGAGAATGCCTGCAAATATTTCATGTATGAATTAGTAATTTTATTCAGATAAAAAATATTTATTTTAAATGCAAAAGATCCAACTTTCTACAGAGTTTTTATTACTGTTTCAGTAATAATATATAATTTCAGTAAAATGTTAAACAAGAACGAAAGTGTTTGTTGTGTGTTAGTCATATTTCATCATTTTTAGGATGAAATTTCAAGAATGGAACATATAACAACATACAATTATTCATTCACATTTTTATAAGGACACAATTTAACGAATTTCGTAAATTTTTCAGTACACTTTGTAAAACAAACGCAATATCATTTATATTATCTTTTTCTATTGCATGTATGAAATTTTTATTTTGGATTGTAAAATTTGTTAAAGAAAGGTTTTTACTAGGAAGAGTTTTGTGGTATATGATTAAAAATCCGAAAAACGGATTCTTCTTATAAATTGACTAGATACATCATTTTTGATTATGATAACGTTCTATTAACGAAATAGAAAAATTAAATTTTAAAGTATGACATGATGTATAGGATAATAGTGTCACGTCTTTTTTAACTTGGTTATTATATCTAATTTATTAATTCATAAGCAAAGCTCTCATGAAAATAAAGCTTTGATTTTTTATTGTGATTATTATTAAAATTTAATAATAATAAAGAACAGAACAATACATTTTAAGCCTATTTCGGACATCGGACAATTTATTAAAACAACCCTTTCACTCTGCAATAAATTTTTACCGCTCGAGTTTTGAATTATTTATTTTCGGGAAGATATTGTTTATTATTGACTAAAAAAATTCACATATAATAATATTTTTTATTATTGTAAAAAAATTTCATAATGTAGACCCTAAAGTTAAAAAAAATTGAGACAAATACCAACAGCAAAAACGATTGGTAATAGATGAATACTTTTTTCCAGAAGAATATATTTAATTTAATAAAATTTTGGGATAAATATGTTTAATATTTTATCCAGAAAAAAACAAATTAACTTTTCCATTTCAGACATAAAATTAACTACATCAGAAAAATTAGGTTGAGAGATTTTTTTTCCTTCTTGTCCCACTTGGTGGACAGCACCATCTTGACCAAGTCAAGAACACGTGTGGTCTTATGAAAGAAGAGAGGAGAGGTGAGCTTCTGTTGTGATGGAGCACCAGTAAGTAGAAGTCTGACTTGGTTACAAATATCTGAAAAAGGAGGGCAGTGCTTGCGGGATGGCTTTTTAGGGGAATTACCCCGTATCGTAAGGGAGAAAGCCCGGAAAACTCCTACAAGTAATCTAACTAACGAAGCAAAATGATGAACATCCCAAACGCTATCGGTATCGTAGACACTGTTGTCTACAACAAAGCCATTTGCGGATTGAACCTCCGCTCTAATGCTCACCAGTGGCGCGCATCGTCACTGAGCCACGAGTTTTGTTTGTTTTTATTAATTACAAGGCCTAGTGATTGGTGTTTTGGATTTCTAAATTGATAGAATTCTGTTCAAAAACTCATCACAAGTTGAATCAAAAGTTTCCACTTCTGTAATGGGAATGGGTGCAATGAATTCATCGGTCGGAAAGTTTCTATTGAGTTTGAGAAATGAATGGGTGAAAGGTGATGAATGGTGAAGAGTAAGTGATCAAATTGTGAGGACACCGTAGACTGATATCAATATGACAATAGCAATCAGCATAACAGTTATGAATTACCTAGTTTAAAGAACAGTCAACCTTTTCATCAAAATTTAAATGTAAAAAAAATACTTTATTTGAGCTGCTACTTGATTAAGTGATAGAATAACTAACTATTTTAAAAATAAAATATATTTCAATAATTAATTAAAAAACTACAAGTTCTCTTAAAAAGAGTTTCCAAAATCGTTGTGAATAAAAATATTAAAAGGTTTTTGTACAATAAAGAAACCATTACACAATGCCACAGTTAAAGAGAGCGGGAAGGTAGGAGGAGATTGTAACTTTTTTTTTCTAGAATCAATAATCGGTTTCAAAATTGGCTCTAGAATTTCCAAGAAAACAAATTTACCGAGTTAATTAAACTTCAGTATTACTAAACAATACCACCCCATTAAAAGAACCCTCCCCCTGAAAAAAAATTAAATTATTTAAATCATAATTCAATTAGCAAAAAAATCTGGTTATCAAAAGATTAAAAAAAAGTAAAAATTAATTTTACCTTAAATTAACGAAATTCAAGAATTAGCTGATACAATACTAATATTGTTACAAAATTGTTAACTAAAATAATTTTTACGTTGTAACATTTTGAACATCATTTATAACTTTTGGCGAATTTTACATGGAATATTAGAAAAAACAAATAGGATGGAATACATATTAATTCACGTACAGAGGTCCAAGTCGTGAGGAATCCAGCCTTTCCTCCCGGAAAAGCACAGAGGAAAAAGTTCAAGCACGAACAAAAGTGAAATAAATTTTTTAATGATCTGTTTGGGCCGCCTGCGTTTACACGAAAGATTATCAATTGTTAGAGAGTGGATTCATATTAAGTCCATTTGTAGGTCAAACTGCGAATGGATGTGCTCCAAAAGGTCTTCTTATGACATTGCATAACAATCAGAGATTGCATTTTATTAACGGTGGAGATAATGCATTGTTTTCTTATGCAATTACTGGTGCAGATGAGAACATAAAGAGTTGGCGATAATTTTAAATTACTTTTGCTTCAGGGTTTGTGATTAGTGTAATCGTTATTAAAGTAAGGATTTTTTGATGATTTTTCGTTGCTTTTTTGTTTGATGCGAATAGAATAGAAATAATTTCCATCTTTTTTTTATGAGGCAATGATCTTTTGTTCCCTATAAATTGCTCACCACGTGATAATTTACCGGAAGGAAATTATAGTTATTTTGTTTGATGATGGCACCAATATCATTTGTTTAAATGCTTCTGTAATCGCTTATTTGTTTGTTTGTTTATTTATTTTTTTGTGATAAATGACGGCTCTAAAGAAAGAATGATTTCACTTTTAAAAAGTGTATACATTAAAATAAATTATCTAGTATCTTGAATTAATTATGATAGCAGTGGATGTTATGTTATTGTATTCATTTTATTCGGTTAATTTATTGTTAGCGTTTAATTACTTTATTATAATAGCCTTTGAAGAAAGTTAATTTACGTATTTTGCTGTTTTATAAAATTTAAAAAATGCATTTATTTAAAAATTACATTTTATGATTTTTTTTTATGATGTTAATAAAGAATAAGACTTCACTTTCCTCAAAACTGATACTGCATTTTTAGTATAATTATGAAGTCAGAAATTCGTTTTGAATTCAAATTAAAATGTTATTCAAAATAAAAATATTAAATATTACTCAAAAAAATATTATTTCATTATTTTTTCATTTATTGAATAGCTGACCTTTTCCACACGAAATTTAATAAATTTTTTCTTTTACAATATTTTTTCATTAAAAATTACGTTTTATGTTGTTAATAAAGAATAACCCTTCACTTTCCCCAAAACTGATATATTGTTATATAGCAATTATGAATTCAGAAATTTGTTTTCAACTTAAAATATTTTTCAAAATAAAATAATATTTCATTATTTTTTCAGTCATTGAATAGCTGCCTTTTTCATAGGAAATATAATAAATTTTTTATTACAATAATATTTTTAAATTACATTATAGGAATTTTTTTATGATGTTATTAAAGAATAACGCTTCATTTTTCTGAAAACTGGTATATCAATATTATAGTAAATAATTATGAATTCAAAAATTGGTTGTGAACTCAAATTAAAATATTATTTCATTATTTTTTCATTCATTGAATAGCTGCCTTTTCTCACACGAAATATAGTACATTTTGCTTTTACAATAATTTTAAAAAAATTACATTATATAAATTTTTCTATGATGTTAATAAAAAATAACTTCACTTTCTCAAAACTGATATATTATTATTATTACAATAATAATGAAGGCATAAATTTGTTTTGAATTCAAATTAAAATATTATTCAAAATAAAAATATTACTCAAAAAAACATTATTTCATTCATTGAATAGCTACTTTTTTCACACAAAATATAATAAATTTTGCTTTTACAGTGAATTACATTATATGAATTTTTCTATGAAGATAATAAAGAATAACTCTTCACTTTCCACAAAACCGATATATCATTTTTAGTACAGTAATTATGAAGGCATAAATTTGTTTTGAATTCCAATTAAAATATTATTCAAAATAAAAATAGGGCATATTACTCAAATAAAACATTATTTCATTCATTGAATAGCTACTTTTTTTCACACAAAATATAATAAATTTTGCTTTTACAGTGAATTACATTATATGAATTTTTCTATGAAGATAATAAAGAATAACTCTTCACTTTCCACAAAACCGATATATCATTTTTAGTACAGTAATTATGAAGGCATAAATTTGTTTTGAATTCCAATTAAAATATTATTCAAAATAAAAATAGGGAATATTACTCAAATAAAATATTATTTCATTATTTTTACATTAATTGAATAGCTGTCTTTTTTCCATACGAAATTTAATAAATTTTGCTTTTTTAACATTTGAAACCTCATATGAGAAACTACATCGACTTTATAATTAAAAAATTAAAGTAAACGAGGTATAAAAATATTTCACAGACTAATATTTAAAAAAAATTTCAGTATAAGCAATAGATTTGAATAATCCCATTACTTTTATAACCCATAAGATATTTCGCGTTCACATTAATTTCAATCTGTCCACACATTACCCATTCCCAAATTATAATGAAGAGGAATCCAAAAAGCATGAGTAAACGTGATATGATAAGGTCTACATATGACCATTACTGATACTGACGACACAGACTACATCGAAAGGGCGGAGCTAGAGATTTGCAACCTACCATTCAAATGGCACGCATGCGTAGAAAATCTATGATTTGTGAAAAAGGTGTTATTAGTCCGCATAGATCTAATATAATAATTTTCTTCCATTCCACGAATAATTTCGGATATGAGAAACTTTTATTTTATTATTTATTTCTAAACAATGCAGTAATCTTATATGAAATGTTTTGATGCTTTTTGTACAGATTATTTATCTTCGATTGCTGGAAATACGGACGTTCGATTTCTGATGTTATTAAAATTATTAAAAGGAATTCTGGGAATGCAAATACAATCGAGTCGCTGTTATTTATTAGTATATTTGATTATTTATTAGTTGCGATTGTTGGAATTTTTACCTTTGAAGATCTTTCAAAGTCAAATAAGGTCAAATATTCAGATATTATTCAAGCTCAAATATTTATTGCCTTTGATGATTTATTAAGTAAAAGTAAATTAACGTTAAAAACACTTTTATTTCCAACTTTAGTAGAAAATTTTTTTTTAATTAATTTAATGGCCAAAGTGGAAATTAACTTTTCCAAAATGTTCTCCGGTTCATAAATATTGAACCATTTTATAAACCAATGAAGGCGAAGTATAGTACATCCACCAGTTTTACACCATGAAAAACTTACCCACAAATAAATATTCGGAGGCATTTTATAAAATTTATGTTACTCATAAAAATCCCCTTTCTACCAGCTGGACGATGACTAAAGCCATTGCTAAAGCGCCAGTTTAGTTTGGTTTGGTTTGTCGCTCTACAGTCGTTTTGTGCACACTTTAGGTTAATTAGACCGGGACCTACAGGTTAACGTGGATTCCGAACCGCGAACAAACATCTATGCCACCACCAGAATTCTAACCTGAAACCTGTGGTTACCAAAGCCAATTGACTATCAGGTCGCTAAAGCGTAGTTAGGTTAGCCGCCAGTCCAGTTTTAATTACTCATTTTTACGCAATGAAGGGAACCTATGTTGTAACCTTTTATTTCTAATTAGCTTCTACTTATCTATTGTAAACGCTTTAGTCATTATTGAGACTTTAAATTAATACATCTTAAAAAGATGATCAACTCGTTGCTTAATGATAGGCAGACTAGAGTAGAAGAAGACAAAGATTCGAATCCGTTGCAAGTATTGTGGCCATGACTTTCAGAAATAAGATTCGATAGTGTTTGAAACAGTCCATCTAAATATCCCCAAATTCTTGGACAGTTTCTCTTGAAAATCTCCTGGAAAATCGTGAAATTTCCCAGACAAATACTTGATTGTACTTGTAATATTATTTAAAGCGCGAAGTCAGAAAAAAAAGGGGGAGGGGGACAAAAATAAGCTAGCTATTATAACATAAAAGTGCATAAATCAATCCCTTCATTTATTTATTTATTCATCTAAAACTGATTGGATATAAATCCATGCCGCATATTACTACAAAGAAAAGAATTCAATAACTATAGAAAAATAAATCGCAAATAAATATTTGTCATGATGTGAAAAAGAATTGGAACATTAAAGATGCGTTTCCATGATAGATTTCCTACATTTCATTTATTGAAATATTTTTAAATAATAATTTAAAAAAAACTATTGAAAGTAAAACTTGTTGCACAAAACTGCAAATATTGTTGTTGTTACCTATGGCTTTATTAGAACTCAATCCATACAAATTTGACCACTCACCATAAAAAGAAAAGAACATATAAACAAATCAAAAGTACAAAGGAAAAGACCAGACATTCTTAACAAAAACGTCCAAAAGGTCTTAAAAACAAGTTAAATGTTCTAAGGATAAAAATTTATAAAGCTAAAAGCACCATAATAAAAGTTCATGTGATCAGGACATGTTTTCTCTGGTCCTTCAGTAAAGATCACACAAATCACCATTCTGTTGCTAATCCCGAGCAAACAAGTAGATGGGCCTTACTCAGTTTCTCTATCTTATATAAAACACATATATCAGAGTTCATATTCCCTATTTTGGCCAAATGTTTGTCCAGACAGTCGTGTCCAGTTCTTAATCTAAAATTGGCAACAGCCTTTTTGCGAATTTTTCCATTAAATTTTTTACAGTAATCCCCGATTGTCTCCCAGACTTTTCCTTTGGTGTTAGATAATAATTCACTGACATACGATGACTTAATTTTATCCCGTATAAGTTCTCCTAAAAGAGTCAAGGGGAATAGGACACTGTCCAAGAACTACTTCTGTTCCTTTTATATATATATATATATATATATATATATTTTTTTTTTTTTTTTTTTCTGCCAGAAGATCTGCTCTTTCGTTTCCATCAATTCCAAATAATCGAAACTACAAATATTTGTAACAAACTATGCAAGAGACCCTTATTAACAAAATAATCATAAGCCACATAATGCAGAAATTTTTAAGATAACATTCTTGCTGTTTATACTTGATGATGCTTATATGACAAGTAGGTTGGAATCGTGGACATTTAGCTCTACAAATTATTCACCTTCTACCAAAGTTAATTTTTTATTTAATTAATTAGTGATAGATTTTTCATCTATTTATTTTATAAAATTAAGCAATATGTCAAATATTTTATAATGCCTTTCATTTATCATTGAATTAAATTTTAAATTTGTTAGTTGAATAACTTTTCAAGGATTCTTCGACATATTAATACCATACGTTTTTGATAATTTGCATACATTTCGCCATCATTTGTGATAAACTTGCATAAAATCAGCTGATTTCAACATAGTTGATGGGCTATTTGTTCGTAAAAGTAAATCGGTATGTGACACAATTTTTTAACCAAAATAATCTGTTGACTTAATAGTTCAAGGACCCATATACATCATTGCGTAATTCGTAGGCATATGCACAAATCCATAACCATTTGTACATCCTACTCGATTTGCACGAACGAGTAATTTATTATACTACAAGTTAAAAAAAAAAGAAAAATGCAGCGTAAACGTGGTGAAAGGTATCGTGATTTGGAATGATTAAAATGCAGCTGTTTTTTCCCCTTCTTTTAAAGCTGTCCTTTTTTTAATTAATTTAAAAAGGACAAACCTTGTGAAATTAGTGTTCGTGATTTGCTGTCGTTTTGCAGCATGAAAAGGGATGTTTAACTTTTTCTAGCAATTGATTTTCATTTGTACCTTGAGTTTTTTGGTACGCATACAAGTTAAAACCTTAATGAATCTCTTAAAAAGTTGAAACAAGGATTTTTTAAATGTTTCATAGCATTTCGATTTTGATGGTGAATTAATCTTACCGTGCGTGGGTATAGGATGTTTTGTAGCAACATAACAAGGAGATTTTTTTCGTAATCTTGTACCGTCTATAAATTTCTCAATTTTTGAAATAAACGAGAAGTTGTTCGATTCAAGAAGGTCCAAGCGTTAAAACGATTTGAGTGGAAATAAAATTGGAATGTGGACTCTAAAAATTACAAGGAGCCGAGTTTTACCTTCTTTTATAACACAGCAGTCCTTCGATAAATCTTAATACAATCCATAACCAATCTATTAATCTTTTTTATTTCCAATGACAGATTATGAACAGTTACAGCAAAAAAAAAGAACAACGAAAAATAAAAAAGAACAGAGAATACAACAAAACATGCTGAAACAGAATTCATTAATCTAACATAATGTAAAGTTGTAGATCTTTTAGCCACTGAAAAGTATTACCAGGTGCACCACGGGGAGGTAGATTTACTGAGCACCTAACTGTTAATCTATAATTCAACATAAATGTTATATATCATTGAAACGAGCAAAAGATGATAAATCTGACAATATATATATTATTTCAGTTGGTTAATGCTTTTTTCAATCGTAGTGAAATCAATCGTAGAGAAGTGGTTTGCTAAATTTAAACGAGGCGAAATGAGCACCGAATACGATGCACGCAATGGACGCCCCAAAGAGGCTGTTACCGACGAAAACATCAAAAAAGTCCACAAAACTTCTGCTAACCGTAAAGGGAAGTTGATTGAGATAACTGAGACCCTAAGGATATCAAAGGAGCGTGTTGGACATATCGTGAATGAATATTTGGATATGCAAGAGCTCTGTTCAAAGTGGGTGCCGCGCGAGCTCACAATCGACCAAAAACAACAACCAATTGAGGATTCTAAGCAGTGTCTGGAGCTGTTCAATCGTAATAAACCCGAATTTTTGCGTCGATATGTGACAATGGATGAAACATGGCTCCATCATTTCAAACCGGAGTCCAGTCGACAGTCAGCCGAGTAGACTGCACATGATGAACACTAAAAATGCTATAACTCGCATACTAATAGTGCAACAGCTGTCAAATTTATATACGTGTCTTTTGAATGTTAGGGCTAACTAAAATTCATATGGATTTAATACTAGCAGCGCCATCTATTTGTCAGCCTACGAACTTTTCAGCCCACCCGTTATTTATTGTTGGCAAGATAAAAATTTTGTGGCTCTTTAAAACTTTGAAATTTTGTAAATTGCCATTTTTGGCTCTTCCGACTCAAAAGGTTGCCGACCCCTGGTCTGGAGCGATACATTTATCTAATATGGTCAACCCTGATGTTACAACTATTTTTTTTTTTAAATTCTTTATTAAATATTGTTGCATTGTTTGTTTGTTTATTCATGTTTTTCGGAATGCTTTTAAGATTAAATTTTAATTTTCTTGAAAAGTTTTCATTTATTTTATTGTTCTAAAACATTTTATTTTTTAAGGTGTCCTTTAAAAAAGAATAAAAGGACAAACATTATAGTAGAAAATGATGAAAAAAGCAATTTCAGTAATAATGAGGAAAGTATATAGAAGACGACATATGAATGCTGATGAATGACATATGAATATAATCACCATTAATAATAATATAATAACGATTATATAATCATCATTCATATGGTAAAATTATGTACCGTATTTATACCGTATACCTTATAAATTTTTTCACTAGCAGATTTGACTTGACGATGCTCAACTACAGAAACTAAAACATTTTTAGTTTTCATAAACATGAAAAGAATTTTAAAACTTTTTAATTACTAACTCTTTATAAATAATAATAAAAAAAAACGTAACATGTTTTTGAATGTTACATTTTACTAAACTTAAACTTCTATATGGAATTCAGCAGACAAATATGAGAACTATATAATTAAAAATAATTTCAATTGTGACTGTGAAACATGTAACAATGATGAAACATAAAATCAAGCACAAACAATAGCGATATCGGAAGAGAAATATCAAAAGTGGAATCAAAAGAGATCATGATTCTCTTCATGGCGCCATCTGGTGGTAATATAATTTCTATTTAAAAGCTAATAAAACTTGTTGCATAATTTTTGGACTCAACAGATTAAAATATAATTATTCTACATTATTATTAATATCGAATGTTTACTTTATTTTATAGAATTAAATTTTATTTTTAATTATTTTACAATATTATTTAGAATTATTCTACAATATTATTTAGAATTATTCTACATTATTATTTATAATTATTCTACATTATTATTTATAATTATTCTACATTATTGTAGGAAATATAGATAAATATCTCGTTTTATTTTGGGATAAAACGTTAAAAGGAGGAAATATTATGAAATCCATAAAAATTTTATTCAAATCTAAGAAGGAAGATCCGGATTTATATGACAACTCTTATCTTCGATAAAATTTTCACTTTATGTCATCTTAATTATCACTGAACCTAAATTATTATTTTGATGTATTTTGAATGTCAAATAAGCAGCACCAAATAAGATTTTTGTGAAATTTTGTTAACATAAAATCATATACATGTGAAGGAAAATAATGAATATAAAAAAAAATTTAGAATATTCAATTATATTTCAATTTTAGAAGCATTTATTTTATAAAATTTCAATCAAAGAATCATATTTTCTTTTTTTCGAAACCTCAAGTATTGCTAACTGTGAATACATTCTTTTGAAAGGTACATTAATTTATTATTTGTATTTCTGAAAAATAAATTTATTTGATGAATGAATTTCTATGAAATACTTAATACATTCATGATTGTTGCAATAACAAATTACTCAAATTTATTTATAGTATAATCGCTAAAAATGATGTTCAGAAAAATATTTTGTAGTTGTCCGTCTAGTATCATTTTAAAAAATTTATTTATTTTTTTATTATTATATATATTTTTTTCACTAACAAAACAAATTTATGACTATTAGGAGCGACATCTATATTTTGTATGTGGAAACAATTCTAAAAAGGTTTGTTTCCGTTTAAAAAAATTATATATATATATATATATGTATATTATGGAAAAATAAATTTTTGCAGCTTTAAAGCTATTTTTTGCAGGGCTTTTTAAAGATAATAAATGATTTTTTGTTTCTCGTATATAAAGGATATATATCAGTACAACTATATTATAATTTTATCATGTATTATACCTATGTTAAGTTAAAATACTTTATACATTATAAAATTCAATTACCAACATACAAACTAAATAACTTTTAAAAAAAGCATTTTAAACACAAATATGTTATTGTTTAATAGAATAATGAACTAACCGTTACCCAAAATTATAAGTCTTTTTTCACTACCATTGGATCACAGTGGCATGATTTTCAATACATTATATGTATGTTCTTTTTCTTTTGTATATTAGTGGGTCTCATATTATCTGGTGTGGTCTGCGATTTTCTCACCATGGGTAATGAATAAAGGAACATTGTATTCCGGGAACACATTTAGGGATAATTCAAAATTAAAAATAATAATAATAATAATGTGCATGAATTGATTATGTTTATTTTTTTTCTTTCAGAACAAAATATACAATATTTTAACAAAAATATACGAAAATTTATTTTACCAATAGCATTTTAAATTCTTGTAGTTTTTTTTCTATTATTTTTTTAATTTTGAATAAAAATATTTTTAAATAACTATAAAAGGGAAAGAAACAGAGTTTGTTTTGTCTGTCTCGTAAATCAAAACTTCTTTCATAGCATAAAATAATTGCATTGTAGTTTTTTTGTGTTCTAAGCATATTTATAGTTTAGGTTGTATATTTACATTAAATATTAACGTTATTTTGCTTTGGGGCTCAAAATCATGTTTTGATCTTTAAAGAAAGTTTGTGGAACCGATATGTTTAAAAAATATTATAAATGTTTTGATTCCTAGAAAAGGAAAAATATAAAAGATTGTGATAAACATGCAATTCAGATCTTATTGAAACCCGTTATTATTTTTTTTAACAAGCTTTGACCAAAAAACTTCTGACAGGGTGTTTATTTTTGTTTATATATATAAGTATATTATATTGTATATTAATTTCAAATCCACCTTGTATCATCCATTGAATTTATTCGGGGTTGTTCCCCTCCTATAAGCAACTTGTGAGGTCCATTTGAAAAGCTGGCCTCTAATATTTTTAGAATGTTCGATAAATTTAAAAAACCATTTTGTTTATGTTTACTATATCTAGAGAAAATTGTTTTTGGAGAAACTTAATTTTTGCTTTTTCAATTGTCCCTTTAATGCCAGACCCCTTTTTTTCTGGAATACACAATCAAACAGAAACATGAACAATATTTCATGACCAAAAATTTTTCAGTTTCCAAAATATGAACAACATTTCATGAAAATATCTATTCCATGTAACTATTTCTTTAACAACGTTGTTGAAGTGTATGCATGCAAAAATCCATGATTTTTACACTATATTCTTGAGATCTATTTGAATCAGGGTGTCTTTCTTTTGCTATCTAGGGCTGCATATAAAAAATAATAAACCGAACTATAATTGTAAGCAGCAAAAAAAAAAAAAAAAAAAAAAAAAAAAAACTGCAAATAATTTACAATCATATGCAATGTCAAGAAATAGTATTAAAAAAAAAATATCGTAACTTAATAATCTTTGATTTCTAAATAAAGGAAACTTTATAAATTTTTGTTTTTAATTTTTTATATTTTTTGGGGGAAAAATGGAGGTAACTTCCCGGTAAGATCCCGCCATAACGTGGTTTAAAATAACGGGCATACAGTTAAGGCTCGTTCCCACCGAGGCGAGAGGCGTGAAGATTCAAGAGGCAAGCGACAAAATTTTTTCGACCGCTTCACAGCGAAACGTCAGAAATAGCATTACGCCTAGTGAAAAACCGCTTCGAGTTGAAAGTTGGGCAACTCCAAGCGGCGGACTGCAAACCGGTTTCAGGCGACCGCGGTGAGGCTAGTGATTGGTCAAATTTTTTCGCTTGCATCTTGTCGCCTTGGTGAGCACGAGCCTTTATAACGCAGATGAAAAAACGCCCCCCACCCCCTTCCTCTCTCTCTGCCACTTTTAAAAATATATGCATTCAAATTTATATAAAACAAAATTCTACTTTTATTACAAACTGCTATATCGGCATTGCACCAACTTGGTTAAAAGAATTCCCTGTCCTCCAATTACGCACCGCTTTCTGCCAGAAGACATATCTCAGCCTCGTCATGCGCCTTTTTCTATCAAGGCAGTGAAAGAAATACAAACAGAAACAAAAAACTTCCAGGAGAATGATTATATATAGTGCTCGCGCTGAGCTCAACAATTTTTTACAATTTTAATGTACATATTTTATCCTTTACGATGCGTAATTAAATAAAATACTCTAACAGACACAATGCCATTGCGTTGTACTTTTTGGTGGATATACAAAAATTCATTTTCAAGCCTTAAACGTGTTTAGTAATAAATACGTTTTTAATAATAAAATTCCTATTTTATAAAATAACTCTTATTTCTAAATACAATTTTATTATCCACTAGCACAACACATTTGAATGTATGTGTTTAAGTAGTACTGTATAATACTTCACAATATTTTGAATTCGAATCAGTTATTACAGCATTGTATTTTTATTTGGTTATGAGGCAAAATGGTGAAAAACTATGCATTTACCTTGTATTTTCATTTTTATCAAATTTCCCAAATAATAATTAATAAATAAGTAAAATCTTGTACAATACGCTCAATGTATTTAATAAATAAGAAGTACCTAAAATAAATATGAAGTACAATACGCTCAACACATTTTTTTTTTCTTTTTTACTATTCTATACTTTATTTCCTTTTTTACTATTCTACACTTTATTTCCTTTTTTAATATTCTCATCTTTAATTATTGTACCTTCGAAGTAACTCCGATTATAACGCTGCTGTAACAACTGTCTCCAATTGGGGTTACCACTGTCCTCTCCCATTACCCATCGGTGGGCTGTTAGTGGTATACACTGAAGTGACAAAAGTCATGGGATAGCAATATGCAAATTTTCAGATGGCAGTAGCATCGCGTAGAACAGGAATAAATGCGCAGTGCTTTCGCAGAGCTTTCATTTCTGTTCAAGTTATTCATGTGAAGAGGTTTTGACGTGATGATGACCGCACGACGGGAATTAACAGACTTTGAACGCGGAATGTTAGTTGGAGCTAGACGCATGGGTCATGTCATTTCGGAAATCGTTAGGGAATTCAACATTCCCAGATCCACTGTGTCAAGAGTGTGCCGAGAGTATGAAATTTCAGGCATAACATCCCACCATGGACAGCGCAGTGGTCGACTGCCTGCGCTTAACGACCGAGACCGGCGACGTCTGCAAAGAGTCGTAAATTCTAACAGACAAGCAACACTGCGTCAAATAACCGCAGAAATCAATGTGGGACGTACAAGGGACTTGTCTGCTAGAACTGTGCGGAGAAATTTGGCTTTCTTGGGCTATTCCAGCAGAAGACCGACTCGAGTGCCCTTACTGACAGAACGACATCGCTTGCAGCGACTCTCGTGGGCACGTGAGCATATCGGTTGGTCCCTAGATGAATGGAAAACCGTGGCCTGGTCCGATGAGTCACGATTTCAGTTGGTAAGAGCTGATGGTAGGGTTCGAGTGTGGCGCAGATCTCACGAAACCATGGACCCAAACTGTCAGCAAGGCACTGTTCAAGCTGGTGGTGGCTCCGTAATGGTGTGGGCTGTTTTTTCATGGCATGGACTTGGTCCTCTGGTGCAACTGGACCGAACATTGACTGGAAATGCTTATGTTCAGCTACTTGGAGATCACTTGCAGCCATTCATGGACTTCATGTACCCAAACAACGATGGGATTTTTATGGATGACAATGCGCCATGTCACCGGGCCACAACTGTTCGCGATTGGTTTGAAGAACATTCTGGACAATTCCAACGAATGATCTGGCCACCTAGATCGCCCGACATGAATCCCATCGGGCATTTATGGGACATCATCGAGAGGTCTGTTTGTGCCCAAAATCCTGCACCATCAACGCTTTCACAATTATGGACGTCTATCGAGACAGCATGGCTCAATATTCCTGCAGAAGACTTCCAACGACTTGTTGAGTCCATGCCACGTCGAGTTGCTGCACTTCGCAGGGCGAAAGGAGGGCCGACACGATATTAAGAGGTATCCCATGACTTTTGTCACTTCAGTGTATATAACTAGTACGTAAGACCAACTGATGTTTAAAAAAAGTATGAAAGTATACTCCAAAAAATTATTTTGCTTCGATTCTGTTATTTAAATCTATGTGAAAAAAAGTATGTTCGATTTTTACTATGTATTTAAATAGTAAAAATTGAAATTCCTTTCTTTACTAACCCAATAGATTGAATATTTAAAATATTCATATCCTTCCTATGTTTGGAGAAATATTCTCCAAACACAAGAACAGAAAAACTGTTTCTTAGATACTTAATTTTGGATTTATTTTTCTATCTAAAAATTTATTGCGGTTAGAAATAAATAAATAAACTATTTTTTAAAACATTTTTGTTACGTGGTGTGAATTTTTTTTAATTGATATAAAATGTGTTGTATATGAAAAGATGAAACGTTAAACTATTTATCTCTGTGGCGCCATCTATATATGAAAAAAACCACTAAAGACTTGGACTTTTCAAATAAGTAAATAATTAATAATATTTATTTGTAAATCTTGATATCGATAGCAGGAATAAATACAATTACAAAATTATTATAAATGAATCCCCGAGAATGTATTTAGAAGTGATATTATAATATTTTTTATAATTAATAAAAAAATCCAAAGAAGGTAGATTTATTAGATTTTTTTAAAAATTAGAAATTTAATGATTAAAATAGGTAAAAAAAAAAACCCCACAAATAAATAATTTGTTTGTTATTTTGTTAATTCTGAGTGTTAATGAATGCATTTTAGAGGAAAAAATCTTAATTCATAATAACTTTAATTCCTATACTTAATACATAAAATAATATATAAAATGAATTTCAATTTGAACTAACATTAAACTTCGACATATTATTCATTAAGCTAGAATTTGTGAAACATTCTAACTTAATGAATCAATATTATCAATGAATCAATATTAGATGAATCAATATACCTGTATTTTTCCTTTTAATATATTAATAGTTTAATAAAATTATTATTCTAATTTTTATTTTAAATATTAAAATATTAAATATTAAAAAAAGAAATTTGTATGTTAATGAACCAAAAAGTTGTTGTCATGAAATTCTATGGGATTAAAATGCTTATATTCAGATAAATAATTTCGATGAATTTAATGATGTTTTCTTCAAAGTAAAACTTTTAATGTCTTTTTTTTTTTTTTTTTTTTTTTTTTACAAAGTAAAAATATCTTTTTAAAAATATTAAATTATTTTAATATTTTAATAAGGTGTTTCATGTAAACGTTCAAATTTTTCCTCCATAAATAAGCTGAAAAATTTATTAAATAATTAAAATTTAATTTAAACATTCATTTTTAATGAAAAAACGAAAATTATATATTGTCTATAAAGACTTCACAAAAAATTAAAATGAGTGTAAAAGCTAAGTGAAAAGTATTAAATACATACAGTAAGTTAATAAGAGGAAGTTACTCATACCTTAAGGATTTACCAAGGAATATTTACTATAGACTCCTCCTTTTACAAATATTTTCAAGGTCAATTTCTGGATATTTGTATAGATAGTTCCCACTTTGAACTCTAGATGGCGTTACTTGTATTATTCATTGGATATTGGTTGAATGGATCAGTTTTAGTAAAGCTGCAATAAAATTTGTCAGTGGATATTACATAATGAAACTGGATATGAATGTTTAAATACTGCAATTAAAATGCGATGTATTTAATTGATTTCACATCTTTCAGTAAGGTGAATTAATTAATGAATACTAATATATTGTAGTAAATTAAATTTTTTATGTACTCGCTTATTTTTATTTTTAATTTTTATTTCAAATTATATTTCATTCATGTTAAATAATCAAATGCCTCACTCGTAACACATGTGAAAATGCAGGTTTGAATCCGCTGGTGGCATGCGTTGTAATCTAATTTATTTATTTATTTTCCTGGGTTTTCTCCTACACGACATGCTATTGCAGATAATTATTCCCGAAGGTATACTGTTCTCCTTTAGTATATATTAGCAGAACTCGAGATTTTCAAAACGAAATAAATAAAATATAGTAAGCATAGATTTATTTTGTACAAAATTTTCTAATTTTTAATTTTATTTATTTCCGTAAGTTTAAATTGTATAATTAATAAAATTTTAATCTCCATATTTGCTAGAGAGATGAAAATGTTCATCATTATCACAAACAGTCATTACTTTTACCATCTCAGAGAGAGAGCGTTTTTTAATTATTATTAATTCGTTCCAAAGGTTTTTCTCAATGGTGCACAACACGCATTTAATTTCTTCTCTTTTCCTAAAATTAAGCCTATTTTTCGTTATTTATAGTCGTCGCCTCCCATAAGAATCCGCTAATAATCATAATAATCCGCCTCCCATAATCATTTCATCAATTTATTTATAAAGAATCCGCTAATTACTTCCTTGAACTACCATTTACTATCTTCAAACAAACAAACAAACAAACAAAGTTTTCCATTAACTCAAAAAAAAAAAAAAAAAAAAAAAAAAATTTTTTTTTCAATCACAGAATCTACTCAGTCTATAATTCGCATCTAAAAGTCCTTTTTCGTTTCTTACTTTATAATGAATGAATTATAAGTAGGAAATTATTAAAGTTTTTAGTCAGTATATATTATTTACAGTACTAGGCAATATTATTCGTTCAAAGAAAAGTCTGTAATCAAAACATTGATTACAATTTAGCTTATAACAGTTCATATACTCTTAAAATTTTTCTTATATAAACTTCTTTTAAATTAAAGGAAATATTCTTAAAAATAAACATCAAAATGGAAATACAAAATAGAAAATCTCAATTAAAATTTCTATTTGTAAATATTAAATAAGTCTTAAAGCTTAAATAAATACAATTTAAGTGTTATATAATTGATCAGAAGAGATATGATCTTAAAATTCAAATGATCAATCAAAACTTAAATTACGACATCAAAGGAAATACAATATTTTAAATTATTCTGAATACAAAGTTATCATTTACTAGAAGAAAAATAATTTATTACATAATTATTTATTGACAGTTATTTGATAAATTACTTCAAGGATTTTAAATTTTTTTCCAAACTAACAAAACAACTTAATAAATTTATATAATGACTTCAGGTGGGATATATATTTTTTATTTACACAATCAATGTCTCTATTCTGTAAATTTCATTTTTTTTTTATTTATTGGAGACAGCAGATATATAGAGAAAGTCATCAAAATGGAGAATATCTATATCTCTCACATCTTTCTCTCTCTATATATATGCATACATTAAGTTAAAGAATTTATAAGACCGGGTTTATAAAAGTAAATAAAAACAAGTAATTATGTATTTTCAGGAATTTTATATCAAATAAGTTCCTTCGACTTCAATACATTTGTTACAGCTACGTGATAATGTCTTGAGTTGCCTGTTCAAATTCACTTTATGGGATCGTCGCCAAAGCTCTTTATACTGTCACGATGTTATCAAAATAATTCCTTATCAGCTTCATTTTAAGTTTTGGAATAAAGAGAAGTCAGAGGATCTAAATCAGTTGGTGATCAATACGATCGATGATTTAATAAACAAAAGCTGAAGTGAGTTAGTGAGTTTTGACAGGATAGATTGCCATGCAATAAACACCAACTGCTTTCATTCTGATATTGTGGGTAATGCGACGAAATCTGGTCATCAAAAGTTCCGAAACATTTGTTGTTGTTGTTGTCGTCGTGTCCCTCATGGGAGGATGGGTGCAGCTTCTGTTCCGAAACATTTAAAAAATACAAGTAGTGCCAGTCGGTACAAATTCTTCGTGAATACCCTTGCTATCGAAGAATGCGATGAGCATTGTTTTGTTTTTTGAGGGAACTTTTCTTGTATTTTTGGCCTGTGGTGAGATTTTCTGGCTTCCACTCCGCTCTTTATTGCTTTGCTTTTGGATCATACTGTTTGGGCAAACTGTTTGGAATGCAAGATTTTTGGATCATACTGTTTTAAATCTTAATGTTTCATTACCAGCAACAATTGATTCAGGCATCCATATGAATCCGATATGAATTGTATAGACTCAATTGCTTTTGTAACAATCTAAATTCATTCAGTGAAAGAAATAAAGTTCTATGTAGTGTGAAAAGGAAATATTTATCCATTGCAATACAAGTATAGTGTATTTTCAGTGCAATACAAGTAAATGAGTCCCATAGAAGAATGTCATTCGGGGGGAATGATAGTTCGGGTTGCTGATGTGAACTGCAGATTTCAAAGGATGCAAAATCAGGAAAATAAAGTGGAGGATTTAACTCGCAAATGTTATTTATTTTGCCAAAAATTGTCGCATCTTTCGTGAGTTGTGGTTTCAGGATATTTGGTGCATTATCATGTAACAAATATCAATGGTTTTTATCCCGATATTCTGGACAAATTCTGGCTATCAAACGCTTCAAAGTATTTAAATAATACTCACCAGTAATTGTTTATACTGTTGGAACAAATTCTTTTCAGATAAATACCCTTGTTATTGAAGAAAGAGATGAGCATTGTTTTGATTTTTGATGGAATTTTTTTTTGTGTGTGTTTTGGCTTGGCGAGCTAACTGACATACACTCACACTTTGTTTTCGGATCATCATTCTTAAAGCACCATATTTCATCAGCTGTACCAATCGATTTCCAGAAGTTTGGATCATTTTCAGTGGCTGAAATGATGTCTCTACAATGTGCACTTTCTTGATTTTTGTTGATTATTTAAAGAGCATGGAACAAATTTATCACAGACATTTGTTTTGCTCAAATCTTCATGCATGGCAGTTTGAATCGTTTCCTTGTTGATGTTCAAAGACTCTTCCATCATTCTCAATGACGCACAACGATACTTTGTTGTTGTTGTTGTTGTTTCTTATCTCACTTGGTTAGCCAAGCCCACGAGCCCATACGTACTCATGATTGAAGGGGAAGGAAGCAGCTTCTGTTGTGATGGAGCACCCAGTAGGTAGAAGTCTGACTTCGGCTCCGTGACACTCTTACAGTCATGGGAGACTGGGACCTACGGCTTAAAGTGGATTCCGAACCACTACAAACATCCATGGCACCGCCGGCATTCGAACCCGAAACCTGTGGCACCGAGAGCACCAGAGCGCTAGACACTCGGCCATTCAGGTCCCAAATTTGTGAATGCCAACGGCACGCGGTGTTCCCAGGTGGTCAGCCACCCAAGTACTGACCGCGCCCAATGATGCTTGACTTCGGTGATCTAACGATAACCTTTATATTCAGCATGGTATGGCCGTTGGCATGACGATAGTTTAACCCTAAATAACGCACTTTTCCCATTATCTCAGTGATCTTGATCAACGTGGTCTTCCTATATGCCTAACGTTTTCTAGAGTATCTCTTCCGTTCAAAAAAAGTTTGTGCCATAAGAAAACATTTGATCTATTTAAGCAAAACTCGCAGTGAACTAATTTCATCAAAGGATACGTTTCAGTGGCACTTTTACCAAGTTTTTACAGGAGATTTAATTACAGCTTGTTGTTCCATCCTAAAATTTCAACATGAAAAAAATTGTACTTCTCTAAGGAACATTAGACCATACCCTGCTGAATATACCGGTTCTCGTTAGATCACCGAAGTCAAGCATCATTGAGCCACGGTCAATACTTGGGTGGGTAACCACCTGGGAACACCGCTTGCCGTTGGCCTTCACAAATTTGGGACCTGAATGGCCGAGTGTCTAGCGCTCTCCCGCTCGGTGCCACATGTTTTTGGGTTCGAATCCCGGCGGTGCCATGGATGTTTGTAGTTGTTCGGACTCCACTTTAAGCCGTAGGTCCCGGTCTCCTATGACTGTATAAGAGCGTCACGGAGCCAAAGTCAGACTTCTACCTACCGGTGCTCCATCACAACAGAAGCTGCTTCCTTCCCCTACAATCATGAGTACGTATGGGCTCGTGGACTTGGCCAGCCAAGTGGGATAAGAAACAACAACAACAACAAAACATTAGTATCGTTTAAAATAGTAAACAAATGTACTGAGGTTTTGACAAGTGCATCAACTGATAGTTAAGGTATACCACGCATGCGTGATAACACAGATGGCGCCACTATACGCTGAAATCCAACAGTAGTCTTAGAAATTCGTTGACATATTGTGTATAAAAGAAAATATTTCTCTTTCTGCCTGCTTGTATATATTAAAACTTCAAAAATCTCGCAGAAGCACTATACTTTATCTCAATTTATTAATTTCTTACCTGGTGCGTAGCCAAAAGTCACAAAAAGATTCTTGTTAAATAAAAAACTTTATTCATTAACTTTTTTACTGATGGTGCGAGCACTTTATTGATAATAAAAGAATTACTATCGGGAAACGACATCATGTCTCTTTACCCCTTTCTATTCACTTTATGATTCTTTTTTTTTAACAAGAAATTTTTCAGACTGGTTCTTTGCAACTGGTGCCATTTTGATATTTCCTTTCTGATAGCATTATCTGTCTTATCAGTTTTGTTTTTAATCGTAATATGATTTTTTTTGGTACTTACGTATTAACGGTACCTTGGCGACAGACTTGGTGGTTTTTATGTGTCGCCAATCTTTATTATTTGGAATAAAAATATTTTGAAAGCGTTTTGATTTTAAATGAAATGTTTCATATGTATTTCATTATTTGGAACAAAAATTTTAAGTGTAGATTGGCGCCAAATCTGTAGCTGCGGTTGGCGCGTGTGCTCTTTATTGGCGCAACTGTCGCCAAGGTACCGTTAATACGTAAGTACATTTTTTTTTCTTTCGCAGTTGAGATAATTCATAAAAAAAAACAAAAAATGTGTAATTTTTTTTTTTTTTTAAATTTTAAATATTTCTTTTTTAAAAATAAAAATCAAATAAAAAAGTGAAATACGGAAAAATAAAATAAATTATAAATCTATGATGAAGTAGTTATCAATGAATACTTTACTTTAAACTAAAAATGTTTGATTTTCTGTAGTCTTGCATTTAAATACCGCAGTGCAACCATTTTTTTCCCCTCCTATAAGTAACAACTTTCTTCATGTTAAAAAAAAAAATAAAATAAAAAGCAATCAAGTTCAAATTTTATGAAAAACCGTTGTTAAAGCAACCAAATTTACTATTTTATATTTTTTTTGTACTTTGTATGAAAAGTGATATTTGCTTTATTTAAGTTCAGTAATTTGATCTTGAAATAAATGCTTTCTTTCGCGTGTGTATATTGGTGAGCATCGTATTCCACTTTATACATACCATGAACAGCGTATCGATGAGAGATAAAGAGATAGATTATATATAGAGAGATAATTTTATGATATATGTATAGAGAGAATGAGAGATAGATATATATATATAGAATGTTATTGTTTCTTATCCCATTTGGCTGGCCAAGCCCACGAGCCCATACGTACTCATGATTGAAGGGGAAGGAAGCAGCTTCTGTTGTGACGGAGCCCCCGTAGGTAGAAGTCTGACTTTGGCTCCGTGACGCTCTTACAGTCATAGGAGACCGGGACCTACGGCTTAAAGTGGATTCCGAACCACTACAAACATCCATGCCACCGCCGAGATTCGAACCCGAAACCTGTGGCACCGAGCGCCAGAGCGTTAGACACTCAGCCATTCAGGTCCCAAATTTGTGAACGCCAACGGCAACCGGTATATTCAGCATGGTATGGCCGTTGGCTAATATATATATGAGAGATAATTTTACAGGTAATTGTCCCTCATAAGTGTGTCACATAGAAGAAAATCTAGAACAGGGGTTGGCCAACCCGCGGCGCCATTTATTTTATAATGGCCAAAGTAGTGGAAATCAATGTATTAAAAAATAAGTTATGTGTGCATCCATATATTCAAAAATTAACTGCCGAAATGATGAGAAAAATTAACTTTGATTTTAAAATAATATTCTTGCGAATGTATGACAGATATTGCTATTTTAGTTATGAGTTCGCTAAATAATTAAATTATATTCTGCGAACTCATGAGTGGGGGCATCTTGGAAAATCTAATATAACAGTTTCTATGTTTTACTTTAAGTGATGCAGTGACCCTCCCTAGATACGCACGGTTGATTGTTGATATGAGAGCAAACCAGACTCTTAGTTCAAGCTGTTAGCGCTTTTGGTTCAACTTACATTTGCGAATAATTTTTTTTTTTTTTCAAAAATGAAATTTACCAAACACAAAACACGCTCAAACGTAACGGACGCAACACCAATTACGATGTGCACATACCCAAATTGAGATCGATTTGCAAAAGCTATGTGAAAGAGCGAAGAAACAAATATCGCACTAGTAAAATAAATTCATTTTTCATTTTTTTAATTCGTTTATATTTATATATTTTTTATATTTCTTTTTTAGTGTTATATATTTCTTTACAATGTGTGTTTAGTATCATCCTTATTATTTTATCTATTACATATACATAAGAATAACAGTAAACACAAAAATAATAACTCAGTTTCAATTTTTCACTCCAAAAAATGTCTATAGTGGGTCTAAATCAAATATAGGGATATATAATTTTATATACGGCCCGCGGAGTTATGATGCATTTTCAAAGTGGCCCGCAAGATCATTGGGGTTGGCCACCCCTGATCTAGAAAAAAAAAAATCTCACCGGACAGCTTGATTGTCGATGTGAGATGTTTTACATATGCTAAATTATTTTCAGATGCTTCCAATTTGGATACAATAAATATTAACACAGATTGATGTAGGAGAAATGAACGTTATGTTATTTTAATTTAAGAAACAATAAAATTACTGATTCTTTACATTTCATTTATAGTTATGGCTATATGATTGACAAACAGATAAATAAACTTTGCCGAAATGAAAAGAAAAACTGAATAAGGATTCTTTCTGAAAACACCAAGTGCTGTATCAAACCAAAACGTTCTTCTTAACGCCTTATTTCCATTTGTTAAAATAATCTCACTCTTGAAATAATTTCAAGAGAAAATAATTATATTATTATTTTTTTCTTAATAATTAAATAAATAAAGTTTGGGTACTTACGTATTAACGGTACCTTGGCGACAGACTTGGCGGTTTTTAAGTGTCGCCAATCTTTATTATTTGGAATAAAAATATTTTGATAGCGTTTTGATTTTAAATGAAATGTTTCATATGTATTTTATTATTTGGAACAAAAATTTTAAATGTAGATTGGCGCCAAATCTGTAGCTGCGGTTGGCGCGTGTGCTCTTTATTGGCGCAACTGTCGTCAAGGTACCGTTAATACGTAAGTACCGAAGTTTGTTTACTTTCAAAATAATTTTCATTCTTTGTCAGATAAACTATTTGACTGCTTTTATTTAAATAAAACTAAAAATATTTATTGTTTTAAACTTCCATTATTTTACTGATATTACTTAAGTCAGTGGTTCTCAGTGTTTTCAATGATATTTCTTAAATCAGTGGTTCTCATACTTTTTTTAATCATTTCACTCTATTAAATCTAAGTTTTTCAGGAGCCCAGTGTTCAAGTCTTTTCCTTTAATTATTAAATTAAGGATGCGATTACAAAAAAAATCAACATAACACATTAAACATTAAATTTATTTTTTTAAAAAAAGATATGGCGTCCTATTTTATTAAACTGAAAATATAAATAAAATTTTGAATTTAAAAGCACAATTTTCACTAAGCAATTTTAACGTCCAATTTTCAGATAACAATTTTCATTAAGCAATTTTTAAGTAAGTAAATTTCGATTTTTTTTTTTTTTTTTTAAGTACATGATTATTAATTCTAAAGTATTTCTTTAATCATTAATATTTTTTTTAAAGTGAACGCAAATTTTACTGCTTAAGAATAAATGCATTTCTGAAATGATACGATTAATCTTGAATATTAAAAAAAAAAACGTACTTAATTGATATGTAATTTCCTTTAAAATGAAAGCAATTTACTTTTAAAATTAATAAAAGAACTGTTTACTTTTATCAAAATAGTTAGAATACTCCTTTTTCAAGGAAGAAAAATGTGTATAATTTTAATATTCTATGCAGATGATATTTATTTCTTGAAATAATATTAGATGCTAACTTTCAATTTGTCAATGGAATATATTATTGGATTGTTCAGAAAGTAATTTCGTTTTTTCTCAACAGCAGACTTGATTGTATTTTTTCGCAGCTTACTTCCCATTCAAGCCGTATTGTCATTGTATATTTTGACAGCTTATATAGCAAGGATTGTTCGTAAAAAAATTTGTTCGATTCTGCGCAATAATTTTTGTTTCACATCTTATAAAATATGGAGAGGATTTTCGACATATCTTACTATTTTACTATCGAAAAAGTAAAAATGATGCTTAAGCAAGAAAACAATCATTTATGTATATCTGTTGACAGATTTTGAATGCCAAATTTGGTTTGCAAAATTCGTTCCGGCTATTTTGTTGTTGAAGATGTACCACGTTTTGGAAGACCCAGTTAAAGCTAATGAAAGTAAAGTAAAGTAAAGGAATTGATTGATGCAAGCCGCTGAATAACAACTCGTGAGATTGCTCAGAGATGAATTTTATCAAATTCGATCGTTCATGACCACGTGAAAAGCCTTGGTTTAATTTCGAAACTCGACATACGGATTCCACATGTTCTTACAGAAAGAAATTTGAGCCGTCGCATTGACGTCTGTGATTTGATTCTCAAACGTCCAGAAACTTTCTAAATCAGTTTTATTTCAAAATGGACGAAAAATGCAAAACATGTTAGAACGTTCGTCAACTCTCGATGGGAAAAAAAATTTCATTCATAAAGAAAAGTCTGTTTTTGAATGCATATCGTAGAATTATGACTTTACGAAAGACGATTTGGGGCTCGCTGGTAAAAAGAGATAATGTGTGATGAACTATCACTGCTGAGGTGCGTGTTCATGTACTTCCTTTCAAATACGACACCAGTTTCCCTTTTCATCATTTTATTTTAACACTTGACAACACACACAAATCTATAAAAATCTGTTATCCATTTATAATGTAATTTCCAAAATCGGTTTATACCAATTCCAAATAAGATCTTGCCTCGGCTAATTCCAATGTGATGCATTCGCCCCATCGGATAGGAAAGATACGCATTATAGTTTCCCTCTTGCAGGGATTAAAGAGTACCACCCGTGGCAAGAGTTGCCACAGTTTTGTTGCCTGAAGTCAGAATGAAATGCTGGGAAAATGTGACGCTCTCGACTCATGTATTCAAATGTATATGTGGTTGTAGTAAGAAATACACTCATGTCCATAAATTAAGGATAATTCAGAATCACACAGAAATTGAACTCTAAAATAAAAATTTCATCTGTAGAATTATCACGCACATCTTGAAGAAGAATATGCAAATTACAGGAAACCACCAGATGGCGCGGATAGTACGTCACAATGACGAGAGTGTAAGAGAGGGGTATATAAGGAATGGTGGCAAAGAAGTAAAATTGTTCACAAGCGCTTTAAAAGCCTTTCAGTGCAATAACCGTATAGTTATGGCACAAAAGAAGCATTTGGATGATTTTTTACGTAGTAGAATTATCGGACGACTGGAATGTGGACATACCCAGCTGGAAGTCTCCGAGGAACTTGGAATCGCCCAGAATGTCATCTCCAGGCTTTGGCAACGATTCCAAGATGATGGTAATGTGAGTTACAGCACAGTGGTGTTACAGCGCAGGTAGCCCCCGAGTTACAACGCCAAATGAGGACCTATATTTAGCAGTTACTGCCAAAAGAAACAGACGGTGCACAGCATCAGACCTGTCTCGTCAGCTCTCTTCAGCTACCGGTACGGCAGTTTCAAGGCAGACCGTGTACAGACGCTTAGGGCACATTGGTCTATATGCTCGTAGGCCTGTCAGATGTGTTCCACTTACCGCAACTCACTGTCGTCTGCGATTAACCTGGAGTAGAGAGCATGCATTGTGGACACCGCAACAGTGGTCTGGTGTGATGTTTTCCGACGAGATGCAAGTGGATAAGAGTATGCAAGTGGACAAAAGTTTGACGTCAGCTGATGGCATGTGTCACAAACACCACTTTGAACAACAAAAGTTGTGGTGGAGTGCTCTGCATCGATAATTACACTGACTGTTCACAATTTTCCGGATTACTTCCATACGACACTCGAATTCAAGAAATTTCCCTCAAATTTTTCTTGAAAGACATTTCTTCCGCCACTTTAGTGAAGAACATGATGGATGGATTTCAAGATGGCATTCAGAATTGATGTACCCATAATATAAGCTATTAGTAGTTTATATGCCAAATATTCACAAAGAAGGCAATAGGAGGAGGAAGAGTTAGAAAAGGTTGAATGAAATTAAAATCTTTCTTGGAAAACAAATAATTTTTCGAAAATGTGCAAAAAGATCAAATGATTATCTATTCCTCAAGTATGAATTGTTATGCAAGGTATGTGTGCGTGTGTGTATGTGTGTGGTAATCATAGTAGCCTCTTTGCACAACAAATTGTTAAAAACGTATTTGGATATCTCGCACACTTTTTGTAGTAAAAAAATAAAATAACAACATAAACAAAATAAGAATAAGTGAGTCAGTTTGTAATTTCCCTAACTGAAATTATGTAACTTTGAAATCTTTCATTTTTTAAATTTTAAACCTTCGGACCTATGTAAAACGATTGGTTATATGACACTTTTCTTTGCCGCCTGATATGCTCGACATTGTTGCAATAGTTCATTGACAGCACCCGCAATAAATATTTCAAATACGTTCCAAATGAATAAACCAGGTTCCTTTCTTTTAAAACTATTTGGTGAGACGTTGTCTTGCATATGAATAAATCAATCAATGTTCAATCAATGCTATAATGCACAGAATAAACAGTTCAACGTGCTAAAATCTTTAATTGCACATAATTTCAATTTTTACCTTAAGATACGTGGATTACTTATGACTTATTTTTGAAGTGAAATACTTATGAAAAGTTGGAGTTTTTACTTTCTCTTTTAAAGAAAAGATGGAGTTGTAGCAAATTACTATATTAAAATATACCTTTATTTATTAAATGCAAATATAAATTAAAACCCCAAAAAACATTATTAGTAAATGGAAGGAGGAATATATCTCGTTTTCAAAAGCAGACCACGTATAAAAAAATCTTTCCCTTCTGTAAAGAAAAGACCAAAATATAATCTCGTTCTCTTTTGTAATTTTTAAAATTACTTTGGTTATTTCTGAGTTTGATAATTTTGGTGAATACCTTATAGATTCCATGGCAAATAAAGTAATTTGAGTAACTGCACTGTTGGAGAAGGGCAAGATGGGGCAGATGGATTTAGGTGTACGAATTTCGAAAATAACAGAAGGATTCCTCATCAAAATCCCACAGTTCTAAAGAAACACTGACCTGAAGCGTTTATGTTATTTTTCAGAAACAAGATTAGTTTTAGCTTTCATGAAATCAATATGATTAATGTGCCTAATTAATGTTTTGTTCTATATATAATAACATACTTACGGCATAAGTTGTATTTTTTTTTTTTCTTTTATTTTAGATTCATGTGCATTACTTTTTTCTCTCTTCTAAATATTTCAAAATGTTTTTCAATACAAATTATCTTTCATATAGGGCCTGAATGGCCGAGTGGCTAACGCTCTGGTACCACAGGTTTCGGGTTAGAGTCCCGGCAGTGAAATGGATGTTTGTAGTGGTTCGGAATCCACTTTAAACCGTAGGTCCCTGTCTAACCTAATCGTAGAGCTTTGCGGGGGAAACGTTACTCCGCGTACGTAGCTTATCTTCAAGCTACAAGCACCTCCTGGGTAGTGCTAAGTGAGAAACACCGGTACAGCGCTTGCCTTAAGGCATCAAAGACAATTGTCTAAGTGTTTGCCAGCTGCATTAGAATAAAAAAAATCTTTCATATTTCAATTAATTTTGCAGTCAAATAACATTATATTAATAAATAATTAGTTTCAATCGATTGTCTTACTATTTGGTTAGAGTTTTCCTGGTTCTCTCCCCTTTTTTTTACAGTTAATAATTAGTTAATTCTGAAGTTATTGCAGTTAACCTTGAAGTTACTACAGTTAACCCTGGAATTCCTCCTGAAAAGCATTAACCTCACTCTACATACTATAAACCGCCTGAAATACACCTAGGTAGTGTACTCATAATAAAGTTGTGAATAGATTGCCAGTTCAAGGGCCAAATACTGATAACCAAAAAAAAAAAAAAAGGATTTTAGTTTAATATTAGCGCGAATGTTATAAGAAATCTATAAATACCTTGCCTAAAGGATGTTTTTTTTTTTTTTTTCTGTGCATCAGACTCGGGATATTCACCATAGATATGGCAAATCTGTTTCATATGTTGCACCTTGTCAAAACAGAAAATAAATTGCAAAAATACATCCATGTATATATATATATATATATACATAACCCCATACTTATGTTGATATGTTTTTATAATATTGCTCAACAGCGAATAGATCACAACCTAGTTGGAGAGATGGATCAATCTTTAAAATTAAGACTTGAAGAAAATTCTAGAATGAACTTATAGAGTATGATAGATGAACTCTATAATTCATCTTCAAAAGTTGACCTTTAGCACATGTGAACAGAATAAAAACGCGTAAATCATATTTGGCTATTAATGAAAACATTTTGTTTTCCACGATTTTTTTTTTTTTTTTTTTTTTTCATTTATAAATTTTTTAACCATATTGAAAACAAAAAAAAAAAAAAATTATAACATCAAAAATGAAATTCATAATAACAAAAAGAACATGGTATATTAATTTTATTCTTTCGTTTAATGTTTTTCTTCCTTCTTACACGTCAAAAAAAAAAAAATGGACTTCTTCTTGGGAAATTTACATTTTTGACCAATTTGTAGAATAAAAAATATAAGTATTTATTTTATAAATAAAAATTATATTTATTATATAAATAAATATGTTTATTATACAGATATTATGAGGGGGAAAGAGGAAATTATAGCTTAGGTTTACGAGAATGAAAGAAAATCAATGTCTTATGTAAATTGCCATAAGGTCCATAAATCCTACTACGCATCTTGCGCTGTTTGATTTTGCACACGTGTTTGGGATATGTTAATCTATGATGCACCTACCAGATTATCAACTAAATGATTTACAAATCAATTAAGGGACAAATCTGGTGGTCATTTGTGCCATAAAATTAGTAAAAAATTAGAGAACGACCGGCTACAAAGATGCATATGCAAGTACTAATTGGCAGTTTGTGGCAGTGTAAGTGATTAGAATTCAATTATTCCCCTTACTCTAATACTGTAAAGCTGATAAATCTATATAGGTGATACAGTAATACTACATAAGTAATGAACCATGAAGATGAATAGCACAAGAATCATGTAGTCTATCACTATGATGATGTTGGAATAGATTAGACCTTCAGTACAACCATCATTACATTATAGCTGGAATCGAGATTCCTCCATAAAGATCATATTGCATTATAGGTTCTTTCATGTTTGTCATTTCTATCATTGCAGTCACAGATGTTAGTCGTGAAGAATCAAATGTGGTTTAAGCATTGAAATACTTGAACAAATTATGGAATAATGCATATTAGCATTCATTGTTGTGTAGCCCACTTTAATTCTTGCGGTCATTTTTTGATGTTGCAGAAAAATGTGCAATAGCATGAGTACAAGATGATTGTCCTCTCATTCCGTGGTGTGACGTGTCAAATTTTTGAACTCGTTTTTTGATGTTACAGTAAGATCTGAAATAGCATAAGTGCAAGATGATTGCTTTCTCCTCCTGTGGCAGGATGAATCAATTCGTCCCTTTCCCAGTAAACGATTCAATTTTTGTATAATTGTGGCTTTTACGAGTACCAATTTATCAGAAGAATAAATCCCCTCCAACTCAATAAGTCACATTTTCTGCTCTGTCAAAGTCAGATAGGAGCTCGTATGGCAGCCGTTTTTTTCCCCAGAAGATTAACCGCTTAAACAGAAGAATTATAATAAACATAATTTTAATACTCAAAATTGGCTCTGCATTCTCTTTTTATACAGTATACGTTACAATTGCTTATAACTTAAGGATAAGCTGCACTGCTGATGATTTCCAGGTGCTTTTTATGAATTATATATCGCACAAATTTCGAAATTAATGGGTGATATTTCCTAATCTTACATTTTGATTACCAGCAGTGTATTTAAATAAGCGCTATACAAAATTTATATTACTTTTTACTACACTGAAGCAAATTATCTAAGCTAAGGAAATAGTAAAAATTGATATTATTTCATTTGAGGTATACTTAGCTAATTTTTTTTAAATAATAAAAGTTGAATTTAAAACAGGTTATTGATGCGTTTGTATATTTATATAATAATCAAAAGGAATAACAATGAAAAATAATTTATAAAACTAAATAATGGGGCTAATAGTACTCAAATGTGTAACCTTTCTTTTCTGCTTTAGATTTCCGTTTCATCGAAAAAATACAATTTAATATTTTCCCAAAATTAATGAAATAAGAACGAATAATTCCTGAAAATTATTCTCAGTAAATAATTCCTCAGAGCAGCTTAATGTTTTTGCATTAAAAGTCATTATTTTTTAGATATAGTTAAATTTCATGGTGCAGGCAAAAATGGTGTAAATTATGTCTTTAAGTCCTTTTTCATTTATTTCATTATCAATTTTCCTTTAATTTTTATAAAAGACATAATTTCCATCATTTTTTATTTACAGAGATAAAAAAAATTTTAAACAATAGGTAATTTGTAACATAGAAAAGAATTTGCAACGAATTGCAGTACACAAAATTTGAAGCGTACTTTCTAAACTGTTTATTTTTACTATCACAATATATATATATATATTTACTTTGGTCATTTGCATATGAACTATTTTATAATATTTATTTACAGTGTAGTCGACAGATGAAAACATATTTCTATGCAAAAGTCAGTTAATAGTTAATAAGAAAGAAAATTATGAATTGAAAAGTAAGTATTTATAAATTCAAACCCGGCCATTAAACACTTTATATAGGCGTGAATAGAGTTTCATAAAAACCCATCAATCATACCCAGAATAAAAAAGGGCCAATATATAAGCTCTGGCTTAATTACATATACACGAATTTATTGCGATGGCAAATTTAGAGTGGTGGCGCATCAAAAAGAACAAAAATTGTTTCGGAACATGTTATCGAAACTCTTAAGACCTTATCAGACGGCCTTGTTTTGTTACCTTCAACGTGAAACAAAGCACTGATGCCACTCAAACAAGTTCAACGCTCATCTAACTTGTATCCTTCGTAACTCAATTTCATGAAGCATTCAAAGAAGCCAAAAAAGCCATTGCGATTTATGATTTCATGACTTTTCTTCCGTGCAAGCAAGTTCACCTGGTGGTTATTCACATCGTAAACTTAGTGTTTGAGTGGTAAGGCAAGGTTGCTGCACATTGAAAGTAACAGAATAATCCCGTGTGATATGCTCTAAAATTCGTGAAAATATTTGCAGGTTCTGACATCGAGAAGAAGATATTTATATATAGAGTAGAACACATCAAATTTTCCTCTGAAATTGGCACCTCTGTAATATAGCTCCCCCTACCAACTCTTCAATATATCACATTCAAGATCTATATTCATTTGACTATATATCAACACTCAATACCGTATATAAACCTTATTCACTCCTACATAAGATTTCACTGTTTAATAATCTGTAAAACTCTAAATCACCAATTATCTTAACAATTTTTTAATTTACAATCTAATGCATCTTATTATTTAGGTGACTACGGATATAAAAAAATATATTTTCTCACTTCAACAGCAATTTTATTTAAAATACATTATGAGTAGAAAAACAAACAGTATTTGCTGACAAACTACAATTACAAACAAACTACCATTGATGATAAATCAATTATTTAATATACTTCATCAGTTTAAACAATTAAATTTAATTTCCAACGAAATACTCAAATATTTTTTCAATCTGCGTTATCCTGCTTGATAAGATATTTTTTTAATGATTTCTTTAACATATGGTCACTCTATTTCGATCTTTTTTGCTTCGTAGGAAGAAAGGCTGTAGATTTGAGACTTACTCATTGCATCGGAGATTAATAGTCATTCTCCCTCAAGCATGCAAGATGGTAAAATTTTTCCATATTTGAACGAAATTGACACATTAAAGTTTTGTGAAACAGTTAGTGGTCACTTCTTGATTATAGATAAAATATTATAGAAGATACTATTCACTTTCTCAAAACATAATAGCTAGAAAAACATTATAGATTGTTGTTATAGATCTTTATCTACATGACTAGATAGATGTTGCCACAAAAGTGCCAGATAGTTACCATCTTTGACATTTTAATTCTTTTTATTATTATAATTTACTTTTCATATATTTCAATTTAAATAAAATGTTATTTTCTAATTATGTTCCATATTTCATAAAATTAATAAATAAATTAGTTTTCAAAGGTTAAATAATTTTTCAAAGAACAAATATTTTATGCGTGTCATTTAAATCATAGACTAGCGGTCTGATGATCAATTAGCTCTGGCCTTTGGTACCACAGGTTTCAGATTCGAATCCTGGCAGGGGCATGGATAAATGTTAGCGGTTTGGAATCCACATTAAGTTGTAAGTCCCGATCTAATTAGCCCAAAGTGTTCAAAAAATGAACATAGAACGACAAACCAAACCGCAAATCATAGACTTTAGACTGTATACATTATTGATTTATATTCTCATATGAGTTATTAATACAGCATATAGCATTAAAGCAAATAAATATTAGGTTGGGGAAAAAGAAATCCATTATTTTTTCGATAGATGGCTGTAGTGATCGATATCACGTAAAATATCAATTAAACAATTTCAGATTTATGCTCGTTAGAAAGGTGGCACTTTGTACTAAAATAATTCTTTTTCTGTTTTTTGTTTGGTCCATTCAGTTGGGAGTTACAGGGTGTTAAAAATGGAAGTGAACAAAGAGAAAATTCGGTACATTTTACAGTTTTTCTTTGACAAAGGCGAAAATGCAAGCCAGGCGGCTAAAATTGTGAATGGTGTTTATGGTTCCGATACTGTAACAGCCAATTATGTGCAATTTTGGTTTCGTAGATTCCGTTCAAGAATTTTTGATGTTAAAGATGCACCTCGCACAGGTAGGCCGGTCGTCGAAAATGTCGATAAAATCGGAGAAATGATCGAAGTTGACCGGCATGTTAGCAGTCGTAACATCGCCCAGGAGCTAAAAATCGACCATAAAACAGTTTCAAACCATTTACACAAAGCTGGATTCAAAAAGAAGCTCGATGTTTGGGTGCCACACCAATTAACAGAAAAAAACATGATGATCGAATTTCCATCTGCGAAGCCTTGGCCAAACGGAATGAGATAGACCCATTTCTTAAACGGATGGTCACTGGAGATGAGAAATGGATCACATACGATAACCCTGTGCGAAAACGATCGTGGTCAAAGAGCGATGAAGCACCTCAAACAGTGGCCAAACCAGGACTAACGGCCAGGAAGGTTCTGTTATGCATTTGGTGGGACTGGAAGGGGATTATTTATTATGAGTTGCTTCCATATGGCCAAACGCTAAATTCTGATCTCTACTGTCAACAACTGGACCGTTTGAAGATAGCGATTGACCAGAAACGGCCAGAATTGGCCAACAGGAGAGGTGTCGTGTTCCACCAGGACAACGCTAGGCCACACACATCTACAGTGACTCGCCAGAAACTTCGGGAGCTTGGTTGGGAAGTTTTAATGCATCCGCCATACAGTCCGGACTTGGCACCAAGCGATTATCATCCTTTTCTTGCATTGCAAAATTTCTTTAATGATAAAAAATTGGCATCTAGGGAGGATTGTGAAAATCGACTACTAGAGTTTTTTGCAAATAGAGACCAGGACTTCTATGAGAGAGGCATTATGAAGTTACCTTTAAAATGGCAACAAATCATACAACAAAACGGTGCATATTTGACCCAAATCGGACAATCCGAAGCATGTTAAATAAAGTCCTGAAGTTCATATAAAAATAATGGATTTCTTTTTCCCCAACCTAATATATAAAACATATAGTTCTAGTCTAAATATTGTTGAAATACGATTGCAATATTACGTACCTGCTAAAAGAACTGATGATATATGTTTATTCTATGATAGGGCACGAATTAGGGTTATTAGATGACTATTCTTTATTAAACTATGATAATCGAATTTCAATTTTATTTGGGGGGGGGGGTGACATCCCTGACTATGGTGTGTATTTAGCACTCCTGAACAAATATAATTCTTTTGTACAATTATAATCTTATTACTTTTAATTAAAGTTCCTCTTAAACAATACATTCTTTAATGGTAAAAATATGTGATCATGAAGCCTGATAGCTGAGTGACTAGGGCTCTGGCTCTCGGTCCACAGGTTTCAGGTTCCAGGTTTCGCCTGTAACATGGATATTTGTAGTGATTCAGAATCCATTTTAAGCCGTAGGTACGGTCTAATATGACTGTAGAGCATTAGGTATAGGGCTAACAGTCCTACCCCTTTTAAAGTAAGTAGAGTAATGGAGCCAAATCAGACTTCTGCTTACGGGTGCTCCATCACAATAGAAGTTTCCCCCTTCCCCTCTTTCCATGAGACCATATGGGTTCTTGGACTTGGTCTAAATGTTGCTGTCTACCAAGTAGTATAAGAAACAACACATGGGATTTGATCAAAATAATAGTTAACGTAAAAGAATAATTTCAGATTCGTTCTAGTATCATTCGTGACTTTCAATTCACGTTATTTCATTATTATTATTTTTTTTTTTTTTTCAAATTACAGCTTTTATATCTTCTTCTTCATCGTCATCATTGGCACAACAGCCTCATGATGGGCAATGCCGTCTGTCTATTGGCAGATAACTTTTATATCTACTATTCTAATTTTAGATCAAACTATTATACAATACCTTATAAATTTCAGTTGTGTAAACAAATAGAACCATTGAGTGGCAGCCTTTAGCAATTGTTTTTAATTTTACAAAATGTTACAGAAATTTAATTAAAACGTGATTATTAAAAATAGAAACTTAAACGGTGTTGGTGCAAATAAAGTACATTATAATATCTTGATTAAAAATATATATATATGTATTAGATAGTTTACAACAAGAATCTAGGAGAATTTCGAATAAATTCATGAATTTGAATTTTCTTCTAAAAATACAGCATTTAAATATCTGCTCTTATCTTTCAAAATAGATTTTATAAATCATTATAGTTTTTTATTCACGTGAATTTTTACCAATACTTTTTATAAAACGAGTTCACTGTGTATGATTACATCTCGAAACTTTCAATTTAAAAGGGTACTTTTCAAAATAGACTTTTAAAACTAGCTTTTCCCCATTCCTTCGTTATGAAACAGCCTTGGCATTCCATTTCGTTTTCTTTAATTTCAAACATAACTTCAATCACAACTTTTCTATTATGATTTTAAATTGTTCGTAATATCACAGTGGTCACTGAAACCGGAAAAAATTATTGTGGTTAAATGAGTTCGTTTGAAGAATTTTATAATTAATTTATAGGACATCACATTTGAGTGAACAGAATTTAATCGCCAGTGCGGTGAAGATATCGCGGCTGGTTTTCTTGGAAGTCGAAACCACAAGAATATACATCACGATTTTTATAGCGGGATTTTCCTTCTTGCTTTATATTGTTCATTAATTTCGATCCAATGTAGATAAACATGTGATAACGTGTACACTATTACTGAGTGTGTGCAAACTGTGAATGATTATTTTCGTCCCATGATTACTTATGCAAGTCCAGTTTGGAGCTCTGCAGCAAATTTAACTTGGAAATCATTCAAAGACTTGAAAACAAAATCCTTCGGATGATTACCAACTCACTTTGGTACTTCAGAAATCAGAATATTAGACAATTGCTTAACCTCCCAAATATTCGCTATGTGTACTTTCTTAACTTGGTACTTAATGTATATTAAAAATTTCTACAATAATTTTCCTCGCACTAGTAATTCGGTTTTAAAATCTCTTTATAGGTATGGCATTTTTTTTGTTTAAAAATAAACAAGTGATATAAAAAAAAAATTTTAAGTCAATTCCTACTTTATTTTCACTCTATTGGAGAAAAGTCCTTTTCAAATAAAGTTGGAATTTTCCTCATACATCTGGCGTCATCTATTATTAGATACATGCATGTTTTTTTTTAAATATAAAAAAAAAATTAAATTAGTGAATTAAATTTAATTAAGGAATTAATATTTGAAAAACTGCACTAAGATCAAATGTCCTCCACTACAAGTTCAAAAACAATGTATTTGAACTTGAGTGGAGGAATAAAAAGTATTTTATGAACGATTGAAAATTTGAACAAGATATACCTAGGGAGAGTGTGAGCTAATAATAATTTAATAGTAGGAATTTAATAATAATAATAATAATAATAATAATAATAAAGACCACGTATTGTTCTCAACATATAATACGTTGTTTTCTCCTCATTCCTTCTCCTGAAGTGTCTTCATTGCAAGTCCCACCTGATGGTAGGCCTCCTATTTTTCTAGTTTTTTTCTCATTACATATAAATATTTTTATTTTTAAATTCTCAATTCTTTTTCAAATTACTCTTATTTTATTTCTATTACCTTCCTCTTTTATTTTAATTGAATATATATATATATATGTGTGTGTGTGTGTGCGGCATAGTATTTTAATGGGCATTGCCCTAAAGCAATGTTTCTCCAACACCAAGATAAAAATATGTGGCTGTTGCACAGTCAAAATACTCTTAAGCCACCCAGAGAACTCATGGATCATTTTTCTTTCTAATATTGATATCTGAAAGTTCTTTTGCAAGTCTATTTGGTAACGATTAAAACATAAAATAACGGACAGCTTGTAAAAATTACTTTAGTGTGGAATTGATATATAGTATTTTAAATTGATTCAGTTATAATGTTATTTGTGTAACTTTTAAGATAACGTTATTACTCAGAATAAAGAATACCAGAGTTGATGCAAGAGTTCTTTTTTCAATGTTGATTATATTTAGTAGTACATAGTTCCACAGATTTTAATCATTTTTTTAGGTTGGAATTAATTTGTAAAAGAACTACGTACACATTTAAGTCCGTGTTTGTGTAAGAGTCAAGTGTTTCATTTATTTAAAATTTTGTTTAATTACATTTTAAATAAATTCTTTTAATAAATTTAATTTTATCTATTCAAAATTCTTTGAAAATAATCTTGGTTAGCCGTTACAATTCAGGAATTACTCTCATTATTTTTAAAAATGAAAGTTTCTCTGTCCAATTATTTACAGAATACACTATTTTATTTGTTAATTAACATGAAGTACTTCGAAAATGTAGATTCAATTTGATTTTCAAATAAAAGCTGTTAAATATTATTTAAAAGCAAGAGCCATTTTTTCCGAAATATTATTTATAGAATGACCGTATGATTATTTTCCTTTGTATTGCATTACTTACTTAGACAAAAAAAGGTTTCTTAGACAAATAATAATAAAAAAAATTGAACATAATTAAAGAAACAACAATTAATAGAAAACATTTATTCCTTTTAAATTAATCTCCATAAATTAAACAATGCACATGTATAATGATTATAAAAGAACTTAATAACAAACAAATTTTGATTACATATGAACATTGTGTACAAGATGAAACATTTAAGTACACTCATTTACTTCGACAATTCAATTAAACATGTTGAATTCACAGGGCTACCATTTTAATTACATCAATATTTTTCATATTTAGAAAATTTGTAGAAAAATATTTTTTTTAATTCGTCAATAGAAATTGATTTCCATTAATCCATAAAGCAAATAATTGCATTTTCCTTTTATATTATATTAATGAAATTTTAAAAAATACTTAAATTCTTCGATAAAGCCCTGGTAATTTTTTTTTCTGCTGAAAAAGAATTAATGATTAGCAGAACAGCTCAGTTGAGTTGAGTTTTTGGTATATTTTTTATTTTGTATAATAATTTGTTTTTGAATTTAATTTTTTAGATAAACACTGTTAATTTAAATATATAATTTTGTTCTTAGCATAGTAGAAATGAGTAACTGGCTTAAGTTACTTTATGTTAAAAAAATTTTTGAAGGGCAATTATATTTTATTTGCTATACAGTTATTAAAAAAATACCTTTTATTTGCCATAAAATTAATAACAAGCTCAATTATTTTATAATAATTAGGATTATTCATATTTATCAAAAAAACTGATTGTGGAGTGATTTCTGTTCAGTAGCAATAAAATAAGAATTACAAATATTTAGGAAAAAGCAAAACATAACTCCAATTTTACTTGAGAACATAGCTAATTGTACTAAGATCTTTCAAAAAAATTTTCATGTTGATTAAGAGTTGTGAAAAAATTCTATTCTATGCTTTTTTGTTCGATTTTAAAATGCTAAAATGGTTTCATGTTGATCAACTCAAATAAAACTGTTGCCACTTCTACTATGCCAAAATTTATGAAAAGAATGCCATTTTAAAGAAAAGAAATATTAGAAGGACTTCCAAAACTGGCATCAATCAATAATTTTTTGCTTATTCAGATTACCAATAATGGATGAACAATTTTTTTTTTCCCTTAAAAATTGGCGAAAAGGTATTGTGCAAGATAAGTAGATGTACCTTGCAAAATACTTCAAGGATTGTACGAAATATAAAATGACAATTTTTACTGATTACAAATCAATACATACATGAAGAATCTTTATTTATTGATAATAATTTACTTCTACTAATACCATAGTAGCCTTTCGATTGAAATCAACAACAGCAACAACAACAAAAAAAAAAGACATTGATATCTTAACGAAATCATCAACATTTAAGACATTTTGATTTTTCAGAAGGCTTGTCTTTGCCAAACATTTGGAAATAGACGACACATTTTGGAAAGAAAAATTCAGCTAAAACTTACATAGAAAAAAAAATGTACAAAATGATATATTCATTGTTTAAATACTCAATTATTTTTAACAATCATTTTGATATCGAGACAAACTCGTACTAAAGAAACTACTTTTCTTTACAACATAAAAAACATTGCACAAAACATAATAATAGACGAAACCCAAATCCTTAACATATCTCTCCAAATGAACACAAAAATAATCAATAATATAAAAAATAATTTTTTTCTTCTTCTTTTGTACAACCTGTTCTGCATTGTAGAAAATAATGCCACACATTACAGAACAGAAAACAAAAACCACTTTTACAATACATGTTTATGGCAAAAATAAAAGTTTACATTTGGCAAATGCTACTTTGTAACTTATAAATGCATGGAAGTACACGTACTTTATGAAAATTTTATTTTTCCTCAGAATTATTAATGCTCAATTTTTTTATAATGATTTAACGATGAGTGGTCGAATTCTATTAGAATTATAAAGGAAAAATGAAAGTTGAAACTAAAAAGAAGGTATAAAAATAATAAATTATAATCCTTTTACTTAATTTTAACTCAAAAAGTATCAACATTGCTCTAATTTCTAATTCAAATTTAAGGTAGTTAATCGAAAAAAAATTATTAATTTTATATAATTATTAAAACAGACATAATTATTTGTATATGGAGAGTGTTGAAAAATATTTAGCTAAATTGCAAAAAGGTAATAGACACTTTTGAATAAATATTTTTGTCAAAGAATGTGCGTTTGATCCAGAGGTTACTATCGAAAGATTTAATATATCATTTCTCTTACTTAAAAACTTACTCCGAGTTATAAGTAACGTATGTCATTTCACCAATTCGGAAATGGTGGATATGCATTTTGGGCTCCTTTAAAATTTAGTATATTTTTGTAACGTCCTGTATAGTGAAATTAAGGCACCGTAAACAGATAAGTCATACAGCAAAGTTTCATTTGTCTATTAAGGATTTGTTATTGTATACAAATTTTTTAGCTGAATTCAAACAAGTCCTTGAATTTCGTCTTTTGTTTTACATTTTGCAACTAAAATATTCATTCTTACGATGAAAGTTACCTGTAGATTTCAAAAATTTCTACAATTACAGAAATACAAAAATTTAGTAGACAATAATTTAAATTTACAATATTCAAGTTCTTAACATTTAAAAAAAAAATTTCATAAGAAAATAATATTAAATTATCTTTTCAAAAGATAATGATAAAATAATTACAGTCTGTTTACAATATTGAAATATTATATTTCTAAAGTAATTCCATTTGTAAGGGTTTATTTGTTTAATTCACTTCCTAATTATGAAAATTAGGAATAAATATTGTTTTAAATTTGAACAACGTTTTACAAGGTGTATACTTAAGTATCAGGTTATATAGCTTACGGTTTAATCAAAATATAGCATTCAAATAGAAATTTAAATTTCTAAATCTATGCAATTTATGTAGTACAACTATATTTACATTATTTGCATTTCCCTTTAAAAATTATAAATGTTACAGAAGAACAATTCAGATTTAACGCCATAACTTTTTTATGGTTTAAAAAGTACTAAAATGTTCTAATTCTTCATACAATAGTTCATTTGAAAAGTAAATTAAGTATTTTTCTCGATATGAAATACTATTTTTTTCTTTTAAAACTACATAACAGTTACTAAGTAATTATTCCATAGCACCTCATTTTTTCCTAACCTAAAAATGTCGATGCCTTTTTAACAAAAAAATTAATAAAAACCATAAAAGTTTTAAAAATTAAAATAAGAAAATTCCTTTTGAACACAATTCTGGCATTTTTATTATGATTTTGACAATATTACACAGTAGCAATGCGATAATACTACTACATAGAAGAAAAAATAAATGTAGCAAATTTTAACTAATGATTATTTTTGAAGATATTTTATAGCAAAGCATTTATTCTGTAAAAATACCACTTTTTAGGCACATTATAAAAATATTTAAAATCCCAATATTTCACTTAAAACATTATGCCAAGTCCTTTAAATATATCACTACCTTTAAAAATTTTAATCTCAAGCAAAGGAGTGCAATTACATTTCATGGTATAAAAATATTTCATCACATAAAATAGTATTGAATTTTGGTATTGATCAGGTTGATTAAAAGAAAAAAATTCAACAATTACACAGAAATAAAAAATATTTAAAAAAGCTATAAAAAATGTTATTTTATAAAAACTATAAAAATGATGATTATTTTGTGCGACTCGGACTGTAGATTCCCGTGCCACAATAATATACCTGAAGAAAATAATTGAGCAAAGATTCGTCAAATGGCTTCATCTCTAAAGCCTTATACGTCACATAATGCACCATATAAAGAAAACAAGTCTTTGCGCTGAATGTAATATGTCCACAATGGGAGTTTGGCAACCATGTAAATAAAGAACATTGTGCGTCTTTCCGTTTGGAAAAGCCTCCACAATAGTGAAAAAAAAAAAATGAAAACAATAAATTAACCATCCAAAAGCCGACTCAAATTGAGACAGAAATTGAGCAGTTTCACTTATAGTCCAGTAAATCTGGTCTATATATATTCTTGAGCAGCTGACACTATCTTTGATTCCTCGAGAATCAAAATTTGTGACGACCAGTACTTGGTGGTCGCTACTTCTGGTCGTCTTTCTTGGAGTCTATGAGGCTATTCACATCCGCTGCTGTGACTGCTGCTTGCTGAAAGTTGGCCAGCTGCTTGTCCAAGTACTTGATGGACTCGTTGATATAGTTCTGGGCTGCTGAGAGTGCTGAAACTATGGCATGGGAACCGAATCCATGGGTGATGAGCGAGAAATGGGTGAGATGTCGCTGGATTTGCTGGGGCAGGATTGGTGCCAGTTTGGTGTTGCACAGGGGAGAGCGGTCTTGGCCTAAGAATTCAGCAAATTCCTTGATGATTTCTCTGAAAAGACAAAGTATTTATGGTTCAATAGAAGCAATGATAGTCCACAAATGTTAGAAAGTACATCACATATGCAAGCAGTCCTTTGCTTAGATTTTCTATTACGTTTGTTTGATCGTTAGTTGAAAAATTATTAAATATATTAAAGAATAAAAAAAAACTTCACAACAATCAACTGCTTCATCAAGAATTGATTAAAATAATAAAAGAAGCTGTTAAGAAAATAAATAATGAACTCCTACCTTATTATTAATCTAAGAAACATACTTGACTGAAATATGTATACAAAAATGAAACTATTGAATAAAAAAAATTAGAAAAATAAAAATACTATAGCAAACCTTTAAAAAACCCCAAATTTGTATTAAAGTATTTATATATTAATAAATGTTAAGAATATGTGTGTAAATGTACAACATAAATCATTCAAGTGTAAGGTTACGTCATGGAAATATCGGAACAGAAATCAAAGAGATTAAGAATTAAACTATTTTATTAAAATGTATTATAAGACGGAGATTTAAAAAAAAAAAATCCTCAACGTAAGTCGAAGGATGCATGTGCAATCATTTTGTTGCATAACGTAAAAAACACAAAAATTGCAATTGTACGGGCAAAAATAAATAAATTTTCAAATCACGCAATATACTATAGATAAAAGTTAATCCCGGGTAAGAATAAATAATGTAAATTTGTGCGGCTGTTATCATTTAAGGTCATTGGAAACGAAAACAGCCGAAAACATCTGTAAAACAGAAACTGGCCAAAAACAGCCTTTTAAAGAATTTATACAGTTTTTTCCCCCCAAATAGAAACTATGTTAAGAAATTTTGAAATGTCATGCTTGGGATTTGAATCCCTACGTCAGGAGCGTTAAATCTTTTAGCGTTCTTGGGCAGCAATGAAAGAAAAAAGAAAATATAAAACTGTCAAGGATTGTATTTGAAAGGGGGGGGGGCTAAAACAATATATGCGCTATTGCTAATTTAACAATTAATTTAATTATTAACCTAAAAAGATTGTATGGTTTTTTTTTCAATCTAAAATATTCACTAGGAAGATTTGATTTGGTTTGGTTTGTCATTCTAGGTCATTTTAAAAAAGACAAAGTTATTTTGAATCTTTCAATAGGTTGAAACCTTACGATCACCGAAATGAGAAAAAATAAAAATAAAAATTTGAAATGTAGTTGCTTTCTCGAATAACTGAATTAGGTTCCAGAACGTATAACGAGGAAGACCTAGAGCTACAAGTGTTGCAGATTGCTTTTTCCAGTTCTATGCAAGATGCATAGATCCACTGCAAGAGCTCAGCTCAGATCTTTTCTTATAACAACCACTGAAAGGTTGGTATCCAAATCAAAGAAAGATTTACGAAGGAGGGGAGACGTCGGCATTATGTGTTAACCCTTACAGAAATGCCAATTGCAGTGCTAGTTAATGGAGGTACAAACTATTTATAGATGAGTCTAGATTATTGTTGGTCTGCAGAGAGATGAAAACCTGCTATTATAACAGTCATACCCCAGAAATAGACAGATTTGTTGGATCCATTGCATGTGTATGGGTTCTTGGGATGGCCGCACTGATTTGTATATCGTCCCTAGATGCGCAGTTACTGCTCATTTATATCGAAATGACATGCTTAATTCAGCCTAACTCAGTTGGCTGAACTGGTGATTGGGATTAATTTCTTCTAAAAGACAATAATGCTAGACCACACAGACAGCGATTGGTGATGAATTATTTTCGTGAAGATACTATTGTGCATATGGAAGTGGCCGGCACGTTCTCCGAACTTGAACCTGATTGAGTATGATGGAAAGCTCTGGGCAGGCGTATTGTTGTATATATCATTCCTTGCCTTTCTCTCTTCGAGGTCTTCGAACTGCCATCCTGACGCAATGGGTTTAGCTGTTAACTGAATTAATATACCTATCATTTTGAGAAAGGAAATTCGCTGTAGGGATGATCACATACTAAGTTCAGATTATATTTTTATTATATACCCATTTTTTTTCCCCAATAAGCTTCTCTTTCTTTTTTTTTCCCCCGAGCTTGTGAACAAACTTTCGAACATGTCACCTTTTTTTGAACTAGTGGTGTATCTTTTTTAATTTCACAATAACAATTTTCTTTGGTTTTTCTTTAATTATTGGAAATTTACGTATTTATATTAGATTGGATTATAGATACGTTTTTCAGTAGTCAGCTTTTATCATGATCCAAACTGCAATTATTATTCCGAGAATTCAAAATAATTCAAACTCGTCATTATGGTAGGGAAGAGATATAATAATAATGTTGATCGGGTTTGGTTTGCCGTTCTGCAGTCATTTTTTTGCACACTTTAGGCTAATTAGACAGGGAGCTAGAGTTTAACGTGAATTCCGAACCACTCACAAATATCTAGGCCACAAATACCTATATGCGATCAATTTCTGCATAAATTAAACTATCTTCTATTAAGTTATAATATCGGAAATTTCTATGATTGCATTGGCGTCACAAACTACCTGGTATTCTCTAGAAATTAACATTATTAATTTGTTTAACAATAATACATTGTTTCGCATTGCAAGTGATTTTTTATTTCCAAATTAACTGATATTATTATTAAAAATTATATTTTTTACTGTAGTATTAAATACATATTTTAAAGTCGTTTTCCACTTCTAATTAGAATAAATTATTGCTGAAATAAAATTTTATAATTTGACCCAATATTGCTTAATAACTTGGTGATATTAAAAACAAAAAATAAAACTCATTATTTAAAAGGAGCTTTAAATTAATCATCCTTAACTTATTTTTCTAAGATCGGAATTTACAAATATTCTTTAATAAAATAAGATCAAAAAAATTGTTATCTTCTGGAATTTTATTACATATCCTTAATGTTTTCCTTAAGCGATTAAAAAAAAAACATTCTGATCAATGACCATTTAAGTAAAGAATTATATAAGAATTTTTAAACGCACGTGGGCAAAAAGTTATTTTACAAATCCTTATCTAAATCCGGTTGTAATGTAGAATAGTCGGTTATGAAACGCGGAAAATCCTTCATACCAAACATATTAAAAACACACACACAAGAAAAAAAGGTCTTAATACCCTTCCTGAAACAAGATGCGATTGAATATTCCGTATCGGCACACAACCTCAAACAAAAACAAAAAATAATAAATAAACAGATAAATAAAAAAAACAAAATGATCCTTTTAATAATGATCGCAAACAATAGCAAGGCGAGGATCAAAATTTGGTTGAGATGAACCAATCAAATCCAGTGGGTCATCGAAACAATTAACAGGCCGTAAACAGAGAAGAAAAAAAAAAAAAAAAGAGTTACTATTCGGCTGCTCAATTACAAAGGAATTATTCCGCCAGTTTAATTAAGCTTGACGTGATCGTCGATAGATGGCAGCAGCTTTAACGTCATTGACCGTGACCCGGAACCTTCTTAAAAAGTCACGTGGTTCTAGGAACTTCTCAGTTCGCCTGCGGGCATGGAAAAAAATTAAGTGTAGAGAAAAAAAAAAAAAAAAAAAAAAAAAAGCAAGCTAAGCATACAAGATTGAAAGAATTTTTTTTTTTTTTTCTTTTAACTTGAATGACTTGGGTAGGAATAAAAGTTAAAGCGAAATCGGTTAAATTCCATTCCTTGGAGTGAGGCCAGCCACAAATTTTCGCCAGCATTCAATGAAGTGGAAACGTGCGGTATGTCAGAGTTCTTTGCATCATTTATTTCCAAGCAAAATGGCTTGGCGCTTCTGGATCAAAGTCATGCGGCACGAACATTTTTTTTAAAAGTTCAGTCTGCTACTTGAATATTAATGAATGGAATAAATGGAAAAGGAGGTTCAGCTGTTCCACATTTAGCCCAGGTGTTCTCAATAACTCCTTCGATTCACACTGTTACAGTTTCTGGTATATTCAGAAATTAATACTTGTTATATTAACAATATTTAACATTGATAATTTTGGAATCCTATATCGGTTTCAACAATTCAGTATATAGTCTTGCAAAAAAATATTTAACATTTTAACCTTAAATTTGAAGGGAAAAAAAAGCGAAGCTGATTAAAACTTTTCAGTAATTTAAACTATTCCGATAAATACATATTACGGATATGACTTTTGGTTTTTATGAATAAAAATCTTATTGAAACCATGTTAGCTAGAAATCAAATATTTATCCAATTAATATATTTTTAATTTATCTAAAACATTTTTTTTTTTTTATTGGTGGACAATAAAAAAAAAATGGGAAATCCCACAAAAAGGTTAATCGCTCTACTGTCATTTTGTGCACACTTTAGTCTAATTAGATCGGGACATAGACCGTTTTCATCCCTTTAAAAGAATTTCAATAAAATTCTTACTTTGCTATCTTAATCAGAATGAAATTTTAATTGTGGCAAAATAAATTTTTTGTTGATGAAGTGCCATTTTTGTTTACCATTTATGTTACTTGCCGGGGGACACCAAATGTGGTAATAAAAAATAAATTACATCACATATAAGGGCAGCTGCTCTAAAATACACTTTTGGTGTCCCTGTTATTTGGAAAGGAACTTTTCGTAAAAAGTCAGCAGGTCCTGACACCAGCCAAAAATAAAATTGGTAGCACAGTATCTCCTCGTTATATCTTGATGCAAAGAAAAAAGGACGATATAAAAAGTGTCTTCTTTGACTGTATAACAGGTAAAAAAATGTTGCACTGCATTATTGTATCACTGCTAATTGGGAGGAACTTTCCCGAAATATTCGTACCTACCAAAAATAAAGCTAATAGTACAGCAGTATCATGGGACAAAAAGTATTGTTGCATCACGGGACAAAAAGTATTGTTGCATCGAGGGACAAAAAGTATCGTTGCATTACAAGACAAAGTATTATTCCATCACGAGACAAAGTATTAATGTATCACGAGACAAAAAGTATTGTTGCATCACGAGGCTAAAAGTACTGTTGCATCACGAGACAAAAAGTACTGTTGCATCACGAGACAGAATACTGTTGCATCGTGACAAAGAAAAAAAGTCGCTTCAATGGATGACTTTGTAATGATTATGTGACTATAAAACCAACAAGCGATATAACAAAAGTTTTTATCTCAAAAATGCATTTCAAAATGTGTTTAAAAATACTTCCTTTTATCAAGTTCTTATTTCATACTATATAATATTTTATTAAAAATTATCAAATATGGAATATCGATTAATTACTTATAAAAAGGCACTAGGAAATGCCACACAAGTTGGCATGCACTTCAGAAGCACTGCTAACTGAAAAATTATCTTAGCATGCAAAGAATTCCACTAAAAGATACGACAGAAAACCAATGTTCTTAGAGAGAGAAAAAATGGAAGCCAAGACGGGAGCCGTCCGATGATAGGAAACCTAGTGGCCGGGATGATTTATGATGACGTCACGAGAGGTAGGCGCAGAGGAGGGTTGGGCATGGCATGGATGTGTGTGTGTGTGACTCCACCCTGTCATTATAAGTCCTTACAGATCCGGGAGTTTCGTTGCCGAGCTACGCGACATGAATTAAAGACCAGGCAATGAGATTGAGTTAAGGGTGAGGTCATAATTATTTGGGGGATTCCAACAAGGGGGGAAGGGGATATTTCCGAGAACTTATGTATAAAGGTAATGAAGAATACAGACGATTATTTTTTATAGACGGAATGATTTATTCGAAGAAAGATATGATATAAAAAATGTGTATGACATAATTTAATTTCCATATTTCTCGTTTTGGTGGATATATAAGTATGTGTTAGTAGTGGTTTTGAAATCTATTACAGGTAAAAAAAAAGTTTCATAAAATTAGTTATGTAATAAGAGGTATTTTGAGATAAAGGTTTAGTAAATTAAAAATTTTAAAGGAATCAAATACAAATAATTTAAAATGTTATTATCATTTTATTTATTATTTCAGATAAAAGAAGGAACCAGTTCAAAGTGATAAAAATTTTCAAATGACATCTTTACCTATTTTATAGCAAGCATATTTGTCAAATACTATATATTTATTACTATATATTTTCTTATTAACACGCCAATAAAATTTATTAAAGTAAAAGTAACTAAATCGATTTAAGTTAAAGACATCTGGTATAAAAATATGTAAATGAAATATTATTTAACCAAATTTACTTTTTACAATATTTTTTCTGTGCAATGATAATTTTCTTCAGCAATGTATATAAAAACTTAAATAATAAGAACTTTTCAGTATAAAATTTTAAAATATTTTGTACATTTAATTCCTTTTAAAATAATGTTGAATTATTAAAAAAATATCAGCATTCCTGTTAAATCTTTATGAAACTAATAATTAAAAAATACTTTCTTATATGCTATAAAATTTACATTTGTTTATGTTTTTTTTAAATCTCATTATTTTATCCAATACAGCAATTAGTTACGTTTAAAAAAGTTATTTAGCGAACAATTTGATAGAATATTAAGTGTTTAGCATAGTTTTTAGGATATAAGTGCATAAAAAACCCCAACAAAATCATTTTTAATGAAGTAAGTTATTTATAAATGATTTGATCTTAGTAAATGTTGAGTAGTATGCATGTTATTTACCAAATAATTTATTTTTCTTATTCCCCTCCTTCCTAATAAACGTTACCTTGCCTTAATTTTTTCTCAGAAATCAAAAGTAAGTAAAAAAAAGAACTTGAATGAGAATTATTTTATGCACTAACGTACAGATTAAAGTTCAATCCTTATTACTAAATTGTTTACCATTAAGTGATAATAAAACAAAAATGAACAAAAAAGTAATTACTTTTTAATCATTATCGTTATTGCTTCATTTGATAAATGCATAAAAAGTTTAATTATTAGGTTTAATTTCCAACACAGCTCAAAAGCGTTTAAAATTTTATTATAGACACGAATTGCTTATTTAACATCTCTAGAGACAATATATATAAAAAAATCAAATAATATAATTATCAAATAAATATTGTGTCATAATTATTATCCTCCGAAGGTCAGAAATTCTGAGTTGAATGCTTAATTATCGATGTATTTTTAATATTTCATATAAAACCACATTTGAAGAGTTTGTTAGAGAATATTATTTATACCTTCATATCACAGACCTTATCATTTAATTCTTTATAAAATAAAAATTCTAATATTTATGTTTATGTTTATTTATCCAAATGATTCAAAATAATTGCATCCACTTTTTTTAAAATAAAAATTATTATTAAATCTTCAAAATAATATTCTTTAAAGAATAATAACAATAGCATAGTTTAAGAGGTTATCTTAAGAATTTTAATAATTGCAATTCATAAAAAAATCTAAAGGCTGCCATAATTTTAAAATTTTCTAATAACTACTAATATGAAACATTTTTATTTTAATTGTATAGTTAGTATTAATAATAATTTTTTTTATTAATAATTTAGTGTAAATTTTTCTTAGAATAACGCTAAACGAATGAAGAAATTTTTTTGTTTTTTTACCTTGTATCTGTGAGCTCTTGTTTTCTTTTGTAAATGAGTGCAGGATCTGTGTAATTTCTCGACAAAAACTCAGCTACTGGTTTGGCGGGAAACTCCGTGTCGCATACGTGGCCAAAATCTCTAGCTAAGTGTATTGCCTCTCCTGAAATAAAAAGTTCACAATTTTAGATACTGCTCTCTTCTTATATAAGAACAAAAAATACTCAATAAATTAGAATTTTTTTAAAATTTAAAGAATATTAAAAAAAAATAGCTTTTAACTATATTATAAACACTGAAGTAACTCTATATTACAAGAGACGATTAGAAAATCAGACCATCATTGAGCTGCTACATCATATCAGGAATGACTGTGGTTACCACTGAATTACTATCAGTGCGCTGTTACAACGTATCAGGGATGATAGTGATTACCACTGACTTTGCAAATAATATTACAAAAATTAGTTCTTTTAAACATTGAAGTAGCACTATATTACAAGAGACGATTAGAGAATCACATCATCAGTGCTCTGTTATATTGTATCAGTGCTCTATACATTGATTGTGATTACCACTGAATTGTTTTGAACTACCTGCCAATTTTTTGGAAATTAGCCATGAAACAAATCACACACCTTTTTAACTTTTATCCGTCAAAAATTGCAATAGAAAATTGAAAAGAAAGTATCCCATAATCCGCAAATCTGTTGTTTTTTTTACCACTATCAACAAAATCATCTGAATAATTTAGGCATATTTATTTCAGAGATGTAGAATTAAACATTTTTGGGAAAATGCATATTTTCGGAATATGCAACTTGACGCATTCAAAACCGCATGCGGCAATTCTGTATTCCCAAAGCACAACCACATGTATATATTATATAATCAAGATTAATGTTTGTCAATTAAAATACAATTTAACTTTAAAGCAACTGTCATATTTTATCCAATCACCTTTTTTAATCTCTACAAATCTTCTTACTTGGAGGAATTTGTTGAAAAGTCTAAATGTTACTGTCTTAATTTATCACTTAATTAGGGGACGCAATGTAGACATGTGTTTAATTTCAGCCTTTTTAATTAATTTCAACGAGACATCGCTTAACATCTTATTATTTTTTTCGATGTAATTCAGAAGTAACAAGGGACGAAGGTTATATTAAGAAGTAGAAATGGACTCATGATCAAGAAATTGCATAACGTGAAACAATATGTTTAGTATTGCTTATTTAAGAAATGCAAGAAATATAACATCTAAAATAATTATTAATTATTAGAATTATATCAGATATACTTGTTAGATAAAAATGTTATTTATTCAAGAAAAATTAAAAAGAAGAGAACTATCTCAACAATTTTGTTTACTTTTTTCTCGAGTATAATTCTATTTCGATACCATAATTTCAGCAAAATTAATTGTATAAACCTTCTTTAAAAGATTTAAGATTACATTTTTTTCATATTGCTTTTTTTTTTGTCAGTCATAAATGCAGATTACAGAAACTTAAATTAAATACTACTTACATACTTACTTTATGGGCATGCATATATTTCCCATTTATTTAAAATATATATTGATAATTTTTAAGTGCTATGTAAGCTATGGTTACACAAAAAATATAACTATCAGAACAAAATTCCAAAATAATTAATATTTTTTTTCAAAACTTCATTAAAAAAATCCTCAAATAAAAAGATAAAAACTGCAGACACTCAAAAACAGGCCCCGAATCATTAAAAATGTAATATTAATTTAATTATGCATAAATTTAAAATTCTTTATTAAAATTTAACCTTTATATAAGAAAAGGAATAGAACAATTTAATGCATATGAATTTGGTAACATTTTATTATAGCACATAGCATTTATTATTTTATTTATATATATTTACGTCAGATTAAGATTATTACTAACCCATCCACGTAGTCTGGCTGTTTTTTGAACCTGACAATATATCAACCAACATGCAAGATTTGAAATTGACTTGAATTGAAGAAGGTTCATAGATTTTAAATCTTCCTTGAGAAATTTTTTAGAACGAAAAAGAAAGATAATTGTACGCAATTGTGATATTATAAAATATAGAGGCTGAACTTCACAATAATATTTCTATAAAACTATTCAAAAAGCATTTTTGGTTATTCTATTTAAAAACCTGACTATTGTTTCTTGAAAGATTTATCCTTGTTTTTAAAACGAAATTCTACGTTGATAGATTATCATGGAATAACAAGTCTACTTCGAATGGAGATGTTTTAATGCTAAGATTATATAACTCAAAGTGAGGAGAGTTGAATTATTCATTAAATTCTTCATTCAAGAAAACATGGCTTCATGTTATGTAATTTAGTATTTTCCCTTCAGAAAAAAAATAGGACTGTTTAAATATGATAAAACAAAAATATCAATGAACTCTAAGATCGTAAGATTATTTTTAGTTTTACGGTAGAATTTTGAATAACAACTCAAAATTCCTAACGTATTTTTAATATAAAAATTTGTTAGATATTAATACCAAGGCAGATATACTCGCAATCAGAAAAACATCCACTTTGAATAACATTAAGATTAAAACCATTTGAATAAAGAAAAAGCAAGCACTTCTTTTTTTAGTCTATTATCAACATGAATTATTAAATATTATTTTTAAAGCAAATTTTAACAAAGTTGTAAAAAAAAAAAAAAAAAAAAAAAAAAACCGAAAACGTCAGTAAAATAAAAAAAAAAAAAAAAAAGCGAAAGAAAGTCGACAGTTTTATCAAGAACAAATTAAAAAGTAGATAATGGCAAGTTACATATTTTCCATATAATGTATCAACATGCATTCGCACATTAATATTCCGTACATTAAATCCTTCTTATTCAAGAAAAGGAGATCCTTATCAATTCGTAGACTTTTCACCCGTCCTGTATCGTATATCACCCCCATAAAATATGAAACTAAATAACATTTTAGAAAAAAAGAAAAATAAAATCTTGGAGACGTACGTGGAAAAATAAAAAACGTGGGAAGTGAGAAATAAAGATAACGCTCTGACCCTCGTAACATTTTTATTTGGAACAAACAAAAAAAGAATAAATAAGAATGAAAAAAGAATGTGAAGTATGGGGATTCTCGGCGTAAAGCAGCCGTGAAAAACGTCAACAGCAGCGCGTTTCGCAATCATGGCTAAGTCATGTCGCTCGGGTATTTTTCGCTGCTCTTTTTATAAAAACTCGATCTTCATCAGAGAGCGGCTCGCTCAGCACGCATTCTGATGTCGCGAGATCGGCGCTCTCTAATCTTAATCCGGTTTTTTACCCATCTTCCTCTTATAAATAATGATAGCATGGGTTCAGAATACCAAGACGGCATGCATCCAGAATCAGAATGAGATGGAACACCCTCCTCTCTCTTCCCCATTCTTTCTTACGACGGCTTTTCGTTTTCGATCCGCCAATGTAACTGAACTTGTTCTAATAGTTTAGTATAGTTTGTTGTGCTACCTCTAATTAAGAGGACATCTTGTGATTTTTTTTAGTAAACCATAGATGTGGCAACTTGTTCCTTGGTGACTATGGTCAACACTGAATTTCTCTAAATGGCACACCAAATTATTGACATTGGACGTGAAACAAATTCTCATGAAAATGCCTTCCAATGCCAATGCCAATGCCTTCCCAATCTTCCTTACGACGGCTTTTCGTTTTCGATCCGCCAATGTAACTGAACTTGTTTTAATAGTTTAGTATAGTTTGTTGTGCTACCTCTAACTAAGTGGACATCTATGGCTTGATAGAAAAAAAAATCTCGAAATGTGGAAACTTGTACTTTGGTGACTATGGTCACCATTGAATTTTTTTAAATGACACGCCAAATTATCGCCATTGTCTTACACACAAATTAGATTACCATAAAAAGTGCCTTTTCAGCAGAATTGCCAAACTTAAAATTGAAGATAAACTTTCATATGGGTGTATATTTGGAAAATGTAGCATGATGTTTTAGAATAATAACAGGACATTTAGGACTTAGAAATGCCAAAGTTTCTGAAAGTAAAGTAATTCCGAAATTCTTTGAAATTTTGAACCATAGATGAATGCCATAATTGGACCATAGAATTTGAATCTATCAAACCATAGATGTGGCAACTTGTAATGATAGTTGTACCTTGGTGACTATGGTCACCATTGAATTTTTGTAAGTGGCATGCCAATTGTGAGCAAGACAAATTAAATCCCCATGGAAATGATTTTCCAGCAAAATTGCAACTTAAAATTGGAGCGAAAGTTTCATATGGTTTGCTTAATAAGTTGCATTTTACCATTGTCTTTAGAAATCATACATTTTTAAGCACATTTATTGGATGGAACAAATATCAACCATTTTTGGAAAAGATAGATGTAATTTGAACTATGAAACATGATGTTTTTAGAATATGACATTTAAGAGCTGGAAATGCCAAAGTTTCTGAAAAAAAAGTATGTCCGAAATTCTTTAAAATTTTGAATCTCTATCAAACCATAGATGTGGCAACTTGTAATGGTAGTTGTATATTATGGTGACTATGGTAGCCACTGAATTTCTCTAAATGACACCCCAATTGCGCGTGAAACAAATTAAATTCCCATGAAAATGCTTTTCCAGTAAAATTGCAACTGAAAATTAGAAAGGCTCATATGTTTAGCTTAATAAGTTGTATTTTATCATTATCTGTAGAAACCATACATTTTTCAAGCACTTTTATTGGATGGAACAATTAAGCATTTTTGAAAAAGGCTTATTTTTAGAATATGTAACATGATATTTTTAGAATGATATGACATTTAGAAACTGGAAATGCTAACGTTTCTGAAAGTAAAGTATTTCCGGGTTCTTTGAAATTTTTAAGCTCTATCCTTCTTGAGTTCTACTTAAAAAATAAAATTTTTTAAAAATGGATTCTGCAATGGGGAAGCTAGCTTTTAGTTTTTTTACATTCATTGTTATTTTTAATCACAAAGTCATGCGCTTCCGTAAAAATTATTCAATGCTGTTAAGTATATATGTATATATTTAAATTTTGTTATTTTTAAAATTTTATTTCATAATTTTTCCCGTGGAAGTTTTATTTACGAAATCTAAACTAAAACTGATTAAATTACTGCAAATTACATATTATCATATGAAATAATAAGCCGGCTTTTGTTGCCCTGTAAATCACTGCAACATAAACGTGATTCTATTTCTGACAACCCTCTTGACTGAGTCAAAAATTAAAATACATTGTTATACTTAACTTGTGTTAGAGACGTATCATTTTCTATCAATATTACTAACTAGAGAAAGAAAATGTAATTTTTTCATATTTACTTTGCATGTTTTACTGTGAGTTTGAAGGTTAAAACTGTCTTCTGAAGATTGTATCCCTGGCAAGTCTAATCATGGTTTATCACAAAAATACTCAAATATAAATTGAGCGATTTTGTTTTTCATTTTCAAGATAGTTTGACAGATTTAGTACTAAACGAAAATTTCACACATTCGTATAAATAAACTAAATTTAATTAACGAAGAATTAAAAAGAAACACTAATACTTGTTTAAAATTCCGAAATTTTTGTGACTAACGAGTAATGATATTGTTCGTGGAATTTCCAAAGCATAAACATCCTTATAATGATGATCATTAATGCTTGCAATGCAAAATGAAATAAATTTTTATGTGAAAATCTCTTTTCTTCTAAGAACTGACGTTAACCGGTAAAGACATCTTTTGTCTGAGATTTGAAAAGCTTTACATAATTCCTGCCGTCTATTATGAAATCTGTTTTAGACTCTTCTAACGACGAATGCTCATTAAATACTAGTAGACTTTTTAAGTGAATCATTTTAAGGAAACAAATTAATACTAAAAGAAAAGAGCAGTTTATGGCTTATTTTGGATTGTTTGTAGAATATTTTGGTTGTGCCTGAACCCAAACGGAAAGGTGTCGTATCTAAAAGGATCATTGACTTTGTATTAAAACCGTCAGAATTTATGCAAATCGTGTAGTGTTCAAAAACATCTGATTGGATGAAACAACGAGAAGAAAATGCAAGAGAGTTTCTGACACTATGAATGTTTTTTGGTTACAGTTTGTAACCAAATGTATCGTTTTTGTTTTAGTTTTTGAATCTAAGTCGGATTAAATTTTTCTTTAAAATAAATTTCGTTTTATTTAATGTTATAAACGTTTGGATGTATACTGCTTTTACACATCTCACACAACATCAACAACAAGGTTATGGGCCCAGAGACATTGATCAAAAAAGATTCGTTCATTTGATCAAAAAAATTCGAATTCATCAAGATGGCTTAATTTCACGGTGTCGTATGTCAACTTCCCAAGCTTTCCGACTTTTAACTACGCATCTTGGGAAGCGAACATGAAAGTAATTCTCATGGACCATGGATGTTAGAAGTTCATATGTAGAATAACCGTACAGTATCTGGACAGTGCATCTTAAAAAGACAAGCGTTCTTCTCTATGGCGTAAGCAGATGGCATATACGACTATCTACCATGGCATCGAGAGAAAGTTTCCTTCATTGATAGCAGACATTGAGGACTGAAAAACCACATGGAACACACTGAAGCTGCATTCTGAACCAAGTTCGCGTACAAGACTTGCCTGCTTGTTCGATGAGTCCTTTGAAAAAAGATACAACCCTGAAAAGGAATCTATTGGCATATTTAGCAAGAGAACAATTGAAAAATATAGTCAAATTAAAGATGCTGGTTTTACTATTTCTGAACTACTCTTATGCTTTCAGCTCATTCGTCGACTATCACCAGAATATGACAATTTTGTCATGAGTCTATACCGTCTTGAAGATAAGGACTTACAGTAATAAATGTTACTGAGCAATTATTTACAAAGGCTGGGAGAATAGAATCAAAGAATAAAGATAAACCACAATTGTAAAAGATGCCTATCGAAAAGTACAATGTCTCGAAAAGTAAAATGCAGCATCACATGAGAAAACAATAGTTTAAGTAGACGGAGCATAGTGGATTTGTGTTGGACCCGAAATAAGCATTGCAGCTTCTCGTCTGGGGCCGTGCAGATACTGCGAAAAGTCAGAATACAAAAAAAGATCAATGTTTTGAAAGATTCGGCAGGTCAAATCACAGCATGCAGAAGAAAGATGTGCACTCTTGGTTGATACAAGTATCATCTTTGCAACAGCTGAAGTTAAAAATTTAGAAAAGTTTAAAGTTGATTCAGTTGTCATATCACACTGTTATAGAAATAGAGACTAATTTCTATAATTTTAAAGAAAGTACTGCATCTTTACTAGTAGGTGACAAGAAGCAGTTCAAAAAGTCTGGGAGTTGGGGACATTGACTTTGTTATTAAAGATGTTACAGGTAATGTTCAAATAACGTTAAAAACATATTATACACACCAAACCTACGTAGAAATTTAATAGGAGGATCGAATATTGACCTAGCAGGAAAAATAATCAAATTGGGTAATATTATTTTTATGATACACGATCATTTTACTAAGTATTTTTCTATTGTATCTCTTATTGATAAATTGCATATTTTAAAAGAGTATCCTTTAATCCAAAGATCATTTAATTGTTAAGAATCTGTAAAGGTAACTTTATCGAAATAAATATAACCACTCGTTGAATGACGGTTAGTTAAATGTGATCCCCTAATTAGCATCAGAATAACATTTTAAATCAAATCCATTGATACTTAAAAGGTTTATCTTATAGTTTTTAGCAGAGAATACGTAAATCAAACTGATCAGAACTATGTTTTCAGTGTTGAAAAATGTAACCGTTTGAAAACTGTGAGATTAAATTTACCGAGTATCTAATATCCAGTCACCTTCTATCGGCCAAAAATGAAAAACATCCCATTAATGTCTAATAAGGATATTTTTGCATTAAATCATTTTTAACAATTTAACTTTCAGACACTTTGCTTCGTAAAGAATAACCAACTTTAAAAGGAAGATTAACAAATAACTTGGGCAACTCTTTAAACTTGATCATTAACCTTTCAATGTAAGTTATTTAATGCAAGTATAGAGAATTATTAACATAAGCACAATTTGCACCTAATGAAAACTCAGTTCTTCCAAGTTACTTTTACATCAAATTTAATTTTTATTAAAATTACTATATCATGAATTAAATCATTCATGTTTTCCAAAACGTCATTATCATATCTACATATACAATATATTATATACACAGTTACACCACGGTAATTTCACAAATCCTAGTTTTCAGGACGTAATCAAGTTCATTGCTCCATTTTCTCGAAATCCGGTGCAAGTCGTAATGGACTTAATAAGATAACGCACTTTATTTTCTAATCCTTTTATTTCATGGCCAGGTGGTTATCTCATAAATCGGTTCATTTAATTTACCATAAAGATATGCAGATTTACCATCCATTTGTACATTATGTCAATTCAACATGGATACCAATGATATAAAAAAGTAATTTAGCAATCGTAAAATTAACTACAGGAGAAAATATCTCGTTAAAATCAACTCCTGGCTTCTGTCAAAAACCCTCTACTAACCTAAGGTTTATATTTCCTGCATTTTTTTTTTTTATACTTAAAAACCCACTTACTTCCAACTATAGGAACATGACTTGGTGGATCAACCAAATCCCATACGTGACATTCTTTCATTACAAGAAATTCTTCTTGCATTGCATTGCCCCATTTAATGTATAGGAACTAAGTTGAACTTCCTCCAACGATCTAGGAATTTCTACACCATACCATTTAAATTGAAATATTTCATGATCATTTTAATGATATTTAGCATTTTGAAAATTAATAACATTGTTACAATCTTAATTTTTATGATTTAAAACAGTAGGTTTAAAATTAAATTCATCAGGATATATTCGATGGAATTTTCATTACAATATTTCTTAACCCCCTTTAAAGATCTTAGTCTTATTTTAGTATTAGATAGATAATAATAAACATCAAAGCGTTTCCCAGTATAATGAGTCTTTCCCAATCACTTTCAGGAGTTTCCTCAACTTTTTCTTTCAACTTAATCAACTTTAGAATAATCTTCGGGATCAGTTAATTTTGACGATTTAGTTCTCAAGCCAAACTTAGTGTAATCCAAATATTTATTTTTTCTAAAATAGAAGCGCAACACCGTTTTTAGTTTTGTCGATTTTTACGAGAATAGTTTCAATAACTTATTTCTTAGGAATGAAAATCCTATAATCTTTAGTTCTCAAAGCGTATATAACTAAAATTCCAAGCTTAGCTCGAGGATGAAGTTTATTTCTATTAACTTTATGCACATGTACAAAAGCAAGTGAACCGAAGATTTTAAGATGTCTTACTGAAGGTTTGTGAACACTCCAAATTTCGATTGGTGTCAATTCTTTTGATAATTTATGTCCACATCTATTTCTTATATAAATAAATGTCACAGGTTCCTCCCAAAAACAGGGCTGTAGTCCACTATCTTGAAGCATAGCATGGACTCCGTCCATTGCAATCCTGTGTAATTTTTCTACAAAGCCATCCTGCTGAGGTATAAGTGGACATATGTTCTTGTTTGATACCTAATTTACTAAATAAATCTTCAAACGATTTATGTATAAACTCTAACCCATTATCTGTTGTTACACACTTCAAATTAAGATTAGTTTCCCAATCTACTTTAGCTAAATAATTTCTCAATAACAAGTGAAGACTTCAGTTTAATTCTTTATTACAAATACCTCAACTTTACTTGAGTAATTAATCATCAATAACTGATAAGAAATACTTTATCCTATTTAAAGATTGAACTGGAGAAGGTCCCCACAAATCCATATATACTCGTTCTAATACTCTAGTTCCAAGTCTTTTAGGAAAATAATTCTTTAAAGAAACTTTAGTTGATTTTGCAACTTTTACAAACATTGCAATTTTTATCATTACGTTTAATGGATAATTTCTCAATATCTTTAACAATATTATTTTTATTCTTATATTCTGAGAAATATTAATATGATCAAATCTTGGGGTATATAGTATTTTTGCTTAGCGATCAAGCAAACAAAAATGTATTACTCTATCGTCTATGCAGTCGGAGTTTTTAGCTCTATGCGAGAGTGTAAAAGAATATCTTCATTCGAAACTTGGTTAATGATAAATTAATAATTCTTCATATAAATCCTAAAGAAAATTACGCCGATTACGTAACGAAATTATTGGCCGATTGCTTAAATTTTCGTGTTAGTACGACGACCGATAGGTCCGATTGTAGAATATTTCGGTCGTATTCGAACCCGAACGGAAAGATGCCATAAGGGATCATTGACTTTGTATCAAAACAGTCATCGTTTATGCAAATCGCGTAGTGTTCAAAAACATCTGATTGGATGGAACAAGAAAAAAATGCAAGAGTTTCTGACACTGTGAATGTTTATTGGTTACGATGATGTTTTTGTATTAATTTTTGAATCTTCAGTTCCAGTAATTTTTCTTTAAAATAAATTTCGTTTTATGTAATGTTGAATGTTGCTTTTACACACATTCACAACAGTTTCAGATGTTACTAATATCTTACGTTTATATTGAAAAAGTACAAAAAAAAAAAAAAAAAAATGTTTTGCAAAATAATCGTTTTTCTGTTTACGTGACTATCAGATATAAAAAAAAAGATTTGGCAATATTTATTTTGCATGACTTTAAAAAAAAACTTGATCACTTTAAAAAATTTACTTGATAAAATTTTAAAAAATCTCACTCAATATTTCTTAACAAAACAAATTTCTTCTATTGGAATGGATGATTTGAAAGGTTAAACAATTCCATGGAAAAGCTGTGGATAAAGTCATAAGTTAATACAAATTTTTTCAATATGACTAATTTAATTATTTATTATGAAATTATGTTGAGCCTCTGTTAGTTACCAAGGTTAATCACTGCAACAAAATAAAGGTGGAGAAAAAAAATTATTGCAGAAAGTCCTTTATAAATAATTTTCATTCATTTTTTAAGTTTATCTGGCGCCATCTATTGGTAAAAATATGCAACTTAAATTTAAAAAAATTAAAAATATTTAATTAAATTTAATTACTGAATTAATATTTGAAAAAACTGTATTAATATAAAGTGTCATCCACTACAAGTTCAAAAAAAATGTATTTGACTTGAGTGGAGGAATAAAAAGTATTTTATGAGCGATTGAAAGTTTGAACAAGATATATATCGGGAGAGTGTGAACTAATAGAAGAAATTGAGGGGAAAAAAAAAAAAAAAAAAAAGGACTACCGCCATCTGGTGAAGTGAACAATAAAAAAAAAATGGAAGAGATTTTATTTACTTAAAAAATAACTACCAAGATTTCTTTTCTTAATTTTTAGTTATGCACCAGACAAAACAATTATCTTGGAGGAGGGGGATGTTTTTAAACTTTTAGTAAATACAGGAATATCTTGCTTTGTATGTGGGGTGTCGATTTTTTTAAATTTTAATGAAGCTTGTGTCTTAATATCTGAGAAAGATTTGTACCCGAAAATCTTTTCTATCACACACCTTAAACCCTAAATTTGCTAAATTTATATTATTTTTCTCTCTTGAAAATGAAATTAGTTTTCCTAGAGCAAAAAACAAGATGAAAAGAAAACAAAAGCCTTTCCTCGAAAAGGGAAAATGACGAAAAGTTCAAATGAATTCAAAAGTTATTTTGGGGGCATGTGAAGAGGTCGTCAAATCTAAACACATTTGTACATTACTCTCTAAAGAGAACACAGAATATAGAGATATATATTTTTTTTCTTTAAAAAAAGCCGCCTGTTGGTTAACTTTTTTTTACTTTATGTTCCCCCTAAACAACCTTTTTCATGCCGAGTTCAAAAAAATGCTATTTACACAAGGCGAGAGAATGAAAGTGTAAGCTTAGGAAAGAGCATCATTTTCTTGCTGTACTTTTGTGAAGATTTAAACACAAACACTTTCTGAATGCCTCGGTTCTGAAATTTTACCGTGAATTGAACGCGGAAGTAAATTTTATTCTATTATTCGTCTCAAATTAAATTTTGTATTGACGTTCATATTAAATGCAATTTCAGAGCAAAGATTTGAAAAAATATCAACCAACAATGGGTTTTTTTATAGCAATACAGCGAGAATTTCTTTAAGATAACACAATTCAGGAATTGAATCACTTCATAAGAATAAAAGCAAGGTTGACTTTGGACAAAGGAGAGAAAAAAATAATCCGGCTATGCTGTTTATTAACGAAATTTTTACGTTAATGGAAATGCAAATTTTAATTTTAAAATTAAAATTTAATAAATAAAGTTTTAATTAAAGTTGGCGAAATAAAATTGGTTGATGCAAAAATAAGTGCAGTGTTTCTAATGTCAAGCTTTGAAGGCTTATTTTGGAATAAAATTTTGCCCATGTACATATACCATTTTGAACAGCGAACTTAGTTCTGATTTATGCTAATGGTTTTGTTGTTCAATGTATTTGTGTATTTTTGGCTGCCAAATTAATAATGGAAAGAAATAAAAAATTCGAGTGATATTGTTGTACAAGTTCGAAAATGGGACATAAAGTGGCACATTGTTGTAAAACTTCAAAATGGGACATAAAGTAGCAGGAACTGTTGGCAATATCAACCAAGCATTTGTCCAGGGTTCCGTCAGCAGACGTATAGTGCAACACTGGTTCAAAATTTTCGCAATAGAGATGAGAGCCTTGAAGACATGGAGAGCTGCTGACGTCCGTCTACGATTGACGATAATTATTTGAGGGTCTTTATTGAAACGGACACTCATAAAATAGCACGAGAGGTTGCAGAAGAACTAAACGTTGATCATTCAACAATCGACATTTGCACCAAATGGGAAAGCTCGACGAATGAGCGCCTCACGAGCTAAACGACTTCTTGAATCCTTGAAATCGACGAAACGCACCAAAAAACTGCAACATTTATGTCAAGCATTGGCCAATTGAAAAGGACCAATTCTTCTGCATGCCAACGCCAAATCGCATGTTTCACAAATTCACTACACAGAAATGGAACGAACTGGGATACGAAACTCTACCTCATCCAGCTTACTCACCAGATCTGTCACCGAGACTACCATTTTTCCAAGCAGCTCGACAACTTCCTGCGAAGGAAGGTCTTCAACAACCAAGCAACAGCTCAAAATAATGAATTCATCTGTTTTAAAACTCCAGTATTCTATTTTGCCAGAAAAAATAATTTTTCTTGTTGACAAAGATGCATTAGATTCTAATGGTTCTTATTTTAATTAATAAATTTTATTCTAAGCTGATATATACTGCTTAAAAGTTGATAGTTAAAAACTGCACTATTTTTCACCAACCTGCTGCTTAAAGCATTCTCTAATATAATAGTATATTTAGTTTTTCTTACTACATATATAATTTATTTTATTTCGCAAAGTTTGCGTGCGTGTCCACTTATGCAAATCCTTAATTCATATCCAAATTTCTTCTAAAGGATACTTATAATACAAAGTCTAGAAGAGCAGGGGGGGAAAAAATGCTAATATTGATAAAATTTCGAATTCAAAAACTATCTAGTTTATTATAAATAGGTTTTGCGCCAATTTCGTGACTTTTCGTGGCTGACAAATTTTTCATGGTTGGCGATATTTTTTATGCTGTTGTACTGTCTGAACTTTCCACTTCCCCGTCTTCAGATGTTCAAAATTTGATAGCCATGGTAGTGTCTAGCCTATTCCAGTGTGATGTTGGGGAAAAAAGTTCTTTGAACTTCACTCTAGTTTTTGAAGGTTAAATTTGCAATGCCGCCTAAGAAAAGAAAACTATTCAGTCTGGCCAGAATTGACTCTAATCGAAGAGCAAATTGTAGATTTATAGAAATTGTAAGGGATATTAGAAAATCGGTATGAATCTAATAGGTTGAGAATGGCCGATCCTAGTGCTGAAGAAACAGAAAATGCTTCCTTGAATAGACGTGAATCTTATGAAAAGAGTTAAAAAGTTTTATTTTCTGAAGATGTTTAATGCCTAGTTATATGCGCTAATTTATAAATAAATGTTGCATGCATAAATTTCGTAACTTTTTACAGTAATGGAAATTATAATATCACTAATGTTCTAGCTGATTTTGCAACACTTCTTTTGCAGATTTTTGTTCCTATTAAGTCTCAGTCTATTCATTCACAAATCGTATAAAATCCTTTTATTATAGATAATACATATAATTAAGTCTATTACTCCATTAAGATCATGATTGCTTCATTAAAAGATCCACCATTTGTCTAAAAATGATATGTATATATTACTTATAAATGAATAAATACTCTAACAATAGATGGATCTAATTATCATTAATCTCTGAACAACAAAGCAAATAATAATAAAAAGATCATTATCTACTGTGGAATTGTTTTTAGTTTGATCTCCTATGTTTAAATACTTATTTTTTTTAAATATATGGATTGACTTTTAATTATACTAATATTAAGTTTTTAATAATCGTATGTGTTTTCGGGGAATTATGTGATATTTTTTTTACAACCTCATAATAGCTTATAGTAAATTATATTCTTTAACATTACGGAAACATTATATTTAACATTACGAAAATTTGAGAAGTTAAATTGTACTTTAATTATAAAAGAATCTTTGATGCATCAAAAAAGAAGGTACAGAGATAATTTTTGTTTTTTCAATTGTAGGAATTGAAAAAACAAAAATTATCTCTGTACCTTCTTTTTTGAATAAAATGATATTTTATGAACGATTGAAAATTTGAACAAGATATATAGATAGGGAGAGTGGGAACCAATAGTAGGTATTGGTTCAAATACATTTTTTTTTAACTTGTAGTGGATGACACTTGATGTTAATACAATTTTTTCAAATATTAATTCAGTAATTAAATTTAATTAATTAATTTTAGTTTTATATGGAAGAAATAAATTTCTCTTATATAAGATATTTAGCAGATATCGACGATCGAGATAAATTGCAAGGAAATTCGCTTTCTATTTTGCCACTTAATATTGTGATTCTGTCATATGCATATACATATTTATATTAATTGTAATTATTTAATAAAAAGTAACTAAAATAAAAAATTTTCTTTGTTGACCTTAGTAGGAATTGACTTTATTTTATATATATATATGTTACTTGTTTTCTTATAAGACAACTATTTTATAACAACATATTGCCTAGAATACAAACAGTTACGAAATCTTTACAAGTAATACTTCCATCTAATAAATATTTTACTCACAGAAAAATGGCTAAAAATAAATATACAAATAATCATATAAAATTACATATAAAAACCACACCCGTATGATTAAAGGGTAGACTGTCAAGATTAAAAAAAATAATAAATAAATAAAAATGTAAGGAAGTTATGGAAATCAGGAAGAAAATATGAAGACATTTTTCTGACAAAGGAATGAAAAAGCTTAACGCAAGACAAACGAGGTATTAGAAGACGTTTATGATATTATCTCACACAAAGCTTTCTGGACTAAAAGCTAAACAGAAAGAAGTCCGTAATCATTGCAAACTAAAGAGCTGACAACCACGTGTACTTAACTCTTTATTTCTATATAAATAGGTCGCACCTACTTTTTTATACAATAAAGCAACAAGCTATTAGTGGTAACTGGTCGTGTGTCACGGTATTTTTGTTTGAGAAAAGAGTTTTTATCCCCTGGTGTATTCTTCAGCGGCGTTTATTCAAATTAGTCTTTTTTCTTTCTTCCTTCCTTTCTTTCACTCGTCTTTTGGAAAAAAGGATAAGCCGACATAGTTAAAGCTGATAAAGAGGCAATACTCTTAGACAAAAATGCACAAAAGAGTTTTATCTTATTTTTAAAAAAATACCATGCATTGAAAAAAAAAAAAATTCTTGAAAGAATTTTATGGAATTTTGATTGTATATATTTTTAAATTTTATGGTATATTCATTTTTTCATGATGGGACACAGTTCTTTTTGGTTGAAAAGTGATAGTTTGTTCTTTCCAATGAGAAGTAAATAGCATGTATGAAGCAATCGTAATATGGCATATGTAAAAACATAAATTAAAGTTTAATTAGCATTTATATATATAGAAATTATTGGCATTCCTTGCTTATTATAAATACATTTAGATTAAAACTCAATTACATTAGGACTTTAAACTTATATATATATATAATTATTATTTCAAAGTATCTTTTCTATTTTCTTTATGAAGGTTAACAAATTGACTAAAAATATATAGTCTTAGATATTAAAAGAAAATTCATGCAGTTTCATATTATTTTACTTTAGTTGTGTTATATTTAAAAAACTAGTGAAAATTCAGGGCTAATTTATACCTAATTAAAATCAAATCAAATTTTCAGGATATTTATCAATAATTTCAATAAAAATAAAAATACTATTCATTGATATATATAGTAAACATTTATTTAAATCTATAGACATTTATTCATATCTATAAATTCTGTTTTGTATTTTCTTTGTGAACGTTATCAACATTGGTTAAAAATAATGGTCTGAGATATCAAAAGAAAATCAAGCAGTTTTATATTTTAGATCAATTGCATGCAATATTTTAAAAACTAGCTAAAATTCCCAGCTAATTTATAAATTTAAAAAAATCTAATTTTCAGGATACTTATTGATAATTTTTAATAAAAATAAAATTCATAAATATATATAATAAATATTTATTTATATCTAAAAAGAAATTCCTAAAATTACAATATCATGAATTACTTTTAAAAGAAATTAAAAATTTATTGATAAAACGTGGAAAAATATATTCTTCCTTTTTAATTTAATACAATTTGTAATCAAGCAATCAATAACTAATTTATACCCAATTTAAAAATCTAATTTTCAGGATATTAATTAATAATTTTAAAAAATAAGATTCATAAATTACTTTTAAAAGAAACTTAAAAATTTATTGATAAGATAAGGAACGATCTATTCTTCCTATTTAAGTTTACATAGTATGCAATCAACAGCTAACCAAAAAAAAAATTTTAATTTTCAGGTTATTTATTAATAATTTTAATAAAAATAAAAGTGCAATACATAAATATATATAATAACATTTATTTATATCTAAAAAGAAATTCCTTAAATTACAACATCATAAATTACTTCTAAAAGAAACTTAAAATTCCTTAATAAGACAGAGAAAGATCTATTCTTCCTATTTAATTTAATATAATATGTAATCAAGCAATCAACAGCTAAGTTATGCTTAATTAAAAAATTCTAATTTTCAAGATATTTATTAATAATTTTAATGAAAATAAGATTCATAAATAAATACATATATATAATAAACATTTATTTACAATTAAAAAAAAATTTCTAAAATTACAATATCATAAATTACTTTTAAAAGAAAGTAAAATTTAAGTAAAAATTAAGTAAATTAACGTAAAAACGTAAGACAAGACAGGGAAAGATCTATTCTTCTTATTTAATTTAATATAGTATATAATCCAACAATCAAAAGTTAATTTATGCCTAATTAAAAAATTTATTTTATACCCAATTAAAAGAATTAATTTTCAGGACATTTATTAATAACTTCAAATAAAAATAAAAATATTCTTAACTATACATAATATAAACATTTATATCTAAAAAGAAATTCCTAAAATTACAATATCATGAAATATTTTAAAAGAAACTTAAAATACCTTAATAACACTGTGAAAGATCTATTCTTCCCATTTAATTTAATAAAGCATGTAATCAAGCAATCAAAGCTAAATCATTCACTCAACAGCTACTATTAGGACTTCAGATCTAGCGATTAAGTTGCTACACTAAAATGGTAAATAAGAGAGCCGATAAAAGTAAATAAAAGTTAGACAATTTGCAACAAAACATCACCATAATGAGTAGTTTTGTTACCTAATGAATATTCTGGCAAATAAAGATAAGGGCGATATATAGATAAACAGCGTTTTAAAACCCAAACTGTGGTAATTGCTATGTAGAAAAGCATGGGAGAAGGAAAAAAAAGAAGTAAAAAAGTTTTACCTTCAACCAAGGAGGTGAGCAAGGTGACGTTGGCAGCTTTTCTCCTTCCCGCGGGTAAGTTGAGGCCTATCTTATCCAATTTCTCTCTCAGAGACCGGCCCCCGTTTTTGGATTTAGCCCTGCAGGAAAAGAAAATACGAGCGTTACTCCAACTTTCATTCACAAAACTCATCCATTCATACATATTATTATTACTTAGTTTTTTTGTAGCTTCAAGGCATGTTAGTGCTAAGCGGATATGCAAGCCTTTTTTTCGTGAGTATCAATATTTGAACTTGAGGTTGGATATTATATATCGCTCACTTGTAAAGAAAAGTAGTACATTTCAAAAAATTTTAAACTGCATTTTATTTTATGAGTTGAAATGTTTTGTTGCGAACAGGAAAAAATTTCATACATATAGTTGTTGAATTATTTATTTGTGGCGATTTGATTTTTTTCTGATATTGCTCTTAAGTCTAAATTCTTTCTTCTATTCTGTAAAACTGGAAGTTATTAACTTGCTATTTTTCTTGCATGAGAACCTGAATTTCAACTTCTGATTATATGCTTGCATATATGAATTACAGATAAGCATTTCGAGTATTAAATGTCTCATGTTATAATTTTTAAATAAGAAATGCACTGTGAAAATAAACCTTACAAATCTTTGAAGAGACATAGCAAGGCTTTTATTGAAAATTAATTATAAACAAAAAAAATTTTTAAATCACCTGCATGATTGATTATTTATCTTATATATTTATTTATTGTTAAAACTTAAAAAAATAAAAAATAAACATATTTGACAAAATACCATAATAGTAAAATAAATGTATTTTTTAAGGAATAAGTAAATTTGCTTTAATCTCTTAAATAAGTCTCTTAAAGCAAATAAAAACTTTATTTTCAAGTAAAGAAAAATATAATTTTGAAGTATCCACATGAAATTATTTTTTAAAAAAATTATATAAAGAATATAAAGAATATATATATATATAAACACAGATTGATTTGGTTTGTCGCACTATGGTCATTTTGTGCACACTTTAGGGCAATTAGACGGAGACCACAGTTTAACGTGGATTCCGAACCACTAACAGACATCAATGGGACGAAATATGCGGCATCGAACTCAAAACACATTAGTATATCCATTATCAAAAATATACCCAAATCTTCCCAATCTGAATCTGAGATCCCAAATCCACAGGTTTCAGAATTTGAACACAAAGCCTTTGGTACCAAAGACCAGAAGTGGCCATAAGGCCACATATTATATATATATATATATATATATATAGAGAGAGAGAGAGAGAGATTGAGATTGACATCAAGCAACCACTTTCTCACGTTGGTATTATTCCCATTCAATCTCTTTATTTCTGAAGCCCTTCTGTCCATTAGTTTGTACACTGAGGTGCGAGTCGGGCACAAAATATATTCGACAATACGAATATACTTAAATACACCCAATGGAAATGCAGCCTCCTTATTTGTAAAATATATATATATATATATATATCTATATATATATAAGTATGCATAGATTTAAATAATATAAAAAGAATATACTTAGAACAAAGTTATAATCAAATTCCCCGTGCTGTATTTATAAAGATGGACTGCAATATTCGAAATAACCTGGAATAAGTTGCTCGTCAATTTATAATATGATTGTTAAATAAAATAAATTTGAAAACTACATCTTTATTGATCTCTTTTACGACTGAATTGTAATATCCTCGCTACTAAAATAAACAATCAATTCTTTATTTAGGAATTGAAAATTCTGTTTTTTTTTTTTTTTAAATATAAATATAAATCTTATGTTCAGAAAAAATTAAAGGACATTCCAAAATAGTTATCACAAACGTAGTTTTAGAAAATTCCTCATTTTGAATATCCAAAACTATTCCCAAATTGTTTTCAAACAAATAAAAAATTCACATTACCCATTTAATGGCTTGAAAAAAAAAAATCTAAATAATACATATAATTTTAAGAACTAAAATGAGAAAAAGAAAAAAAATCGCAGTTAAAATGCTTGTTTATAAACACCTGCTTTTTTCAATACTTTAACTTTTTATATATTTATTTTTCTTTCTTAACTATCCACCTCCCCTCATCCGGAAGTCAATCTAAGCTGCGACAATAGACCAATTTTCCGTCCAAGTAAATCAGCAAGAGAGAAAAAAAAGTTTCTGTTACTGCATTGCTATAATAGCAAAGAATGGGTCGAAAAGTCAGACCTAAATAGTTTCAGGAAATGAGATAAAAAGTGTTGCTTTTAACGTACTTTTCTTCAATCGTCCTACAGAGAGGCGTTAGAGAGAGGATGATTTAGGTGAGACATTTAACACCTACTCTCACACGCCTTCCTTAGTAGCAATTCAGACGTTGCTGCAAAAGAATGCAGCAATTTTTTTTTTTTTTTTTTTTGTTAAAGATGTCTTTTTATTTCTTTTTGTATTATTATTTTTTTTTTATCTTTTAATGTTGTCGGTAATGAGCCATTCTTGTAGCTAAGTAAACCAACTGAACCATGACGCATAACACTGAGCAAATGTTTCAATGGTGGTGCATTTTCGAATGACGTCTTCTCTGAATAGAAAGTTTTGCTAATTAAATTATAAATGTTACTCGATGCATTTAAAACAAAAACAGTTTATTTTAAAGGTTGGATAATCCTTTCAAATTGCTTCCGTAAACAATAATTATAAACCTGTATTTTTAAAAATATTATTACTACTGTCTCCAAAAAGTAAGACCAGTTTTCAATTTAAATTTCCCGCGCATATTATATTTCAATTTCTTTTTCAGTCCGCTGTCAGTTTCGGCGCTGTCCTTGACATCTGTGTAAAATTTGACATCAAAATATTCGTTAGTGTTGGAGTTACGCTTGGCTTTGCGAGACACTAAAACTGATTCCGGCGAAATGTCTGAATTAATTGAGCAAAGAATTTGCATTAAATTTTGTTTCCGAAACGTATAGAATGATGCAGATGGCATTCGGTGAGCATTCCTATACAGGAAATAAATGTTTAGAAGTGATATAAACAGTTCAAAGAAGGCAGAGAACGTGTTCAAGACGAAGAGCCCTCTGGTCGACCATCAACCTCAACCGACGAAGCTCACGTTCAAAAAAATTAAAGATTTAGTGCTTGCAAACCATCGATTTATAATTAGAGACCTTGCTGGGGAAGATGGGATTTCAAACGAATCTGTCAATTCCATTTTGGGCCTCAAACACTCAAATCTCGATTGGTACCGAAAACACTGCATGCGCCAGTTCACACTGGATTGATTCTTCGTGACTATTTCGCCAAAAATGAAACCCATATCGTTTCACAATGACCGTATTCACACCGTTCGACTTCTGGCTATTCCCTAAACTCAAAAGACGACTCCGGGGGCGCAGTTTTGAGACGATTGAAGAGATCCAACGTGAATCGACTTCGGACTTATCACTTTTAGATATCAGGTAAACAGCAATTATATTTAATAATTAAGCAATTATATTTAATAATTAAGCAATTATACTTATACAATAATATTCATTAATATTTTCATGAATGATGAAATGGAACTATTATGAAAATGTATGTTATTGGAAATTAAAAATTAAAAATATGTATAGCATAATGCATATACTTACTAAAAATAAAGCCCTTTCGATTTTACAATGATTATATGTTTCCAGTAAAAATGTTGATTTTTAGTACATAAGGAACAAGGATTTTATGATTATTACTTGATTCTTTTATAACGGAAAAATTAAGTAAAGTAGGGGGAAAAAAAATAATTCTGATTACTTATCAAAAATATCTTTTAACATCTGTCTAATATCTTTAAATATCTTTTAACATAAAGACATGCCATCACTTTTTTACTGTGTTAAGTTTCATCAGAATAAGGCTATCAATCAAACTTCTAAATCTACTATCTACATCTCTAAATCCACTTTAAATGGATCTATATTCGGAAAAAAATGAGAATTGAAATTGGAATTCAGGCATTCCATTTAACACCCAAGTCCCTCGATATGTCTGTTATGGATTACGGTGCATTTTGAACTTTTAAAACAAGCTCTGTACAAGCGGAATTCCAAAACATTCAATAGACTCTGGAAAAACTGCGTTGGTGGAGAGGAACAAAATCAACCTTGATATTTTAAGAAAAGATTTTTTTATCTTGGAAATGAAGAAGTAATATGATAGTCTAACAAAGGGACTATCAGATAGAACATGTTAGAAAATATAATCTTTATTTTTATTTTATATATTACCAAAATCTGTGAACATTCTCTGTATATATATATATATGTGTGTGTAAAATAACATTCTAATTTATATATGCCTTATTTATCTCTAGAAAGGAACACTAAGACAGAACCTACATTTCTAAACTCATCCACCTTACTCCTTCCCATAAATTATCTTTAATCACTATCACTAATTTAAGATCAATCATTTTTTGTGACGCAAAAAGGATACGACTCGAAAAAAAAAAATTGCACTGACCTTGCTTGCTATGGGAATGAAACTGTTGCTGGGTTAAAGAGGATCGAAAAGAATAATGACTCTCTTTGTGGAAATTTAAAATTAAAAAAAAAATATATACCCACCTTGAAGACTTGCAAGGTCATTTGACCTTCGTGGTACACGGTGCTAAACATGAAACGATGCTTAAAAAACCGTTATAAAAGAAAGCCTATTGCGGTTCAGGTATATTAATTGCCCAAAACCGCAAAAATGATAGCGACTACCTTCTCCAGTACTGAAACCACAAATATCAATTAATTTAACAGTAGATTTGTAAAGAAATTTTAAGTAAATGAAAATCTTTTTGATCAGTTCCGCATATTTAATGAAAAAAGAAAATATTGGAAATTTCTTGCATGCAATAATTTTAGCAATTAAAAAAATTACGTATTACGCAATATATTCTAAACATTTCTGTTTGAAAATTAAAGTAATTCACATTTTATTAAAATTCAATACCTGAAAGCGAGTTAACAAAAATATAAAGTTTTAAATATTTTTAAAGAAAGCACGTGCATCCTTGATTTTCCAACAATCCTTCGTGATATGACACTCCTTGCACTTTGAACAGAAAATTTTCAATTACAATTTTTATCATGCAAAAATCCTAAATAACTTTTTTTACTACGATTCTTTCATATCAAAATTACAAGGTTGAAAAAATTCAAAATTTTGAGGTTGAAATTTTATTTCACAACAACAATAATTTCCAACGAAAACAATATCGTTATTTCTAGCAAAACAACAATTATTTCTGTATTTAATCAAAGTTCATGCTAAAAGATTTTATCGACTTACAGCAAATGGCAAACTTCAATTATAATTCTCGATGATAATTTTATCGCAGTTCCTATTTTACTCAATAGTATCATTTTTGCTTCCAAAAAATAAAAACAATAGATACACCTACATTATAAAAGTTTGGCCTTAGTTATCAAGAATTAAGTCCACCTGTAGTGATTAATGTCAGAACTGCATTAATAGCTCAAGATTTATAGTTTGATAAAGGACTACTTTTATATAAATTCCATACCAGGAATGATTGGGATGCTACTGAAATTTTCTGAACAGTCTGTCAATTTTTTAGCAATTATGAGTGGAACAAATTGGGCCCCGTTCCTACATCTCTCCAGCAAAATTGAAACATAAATTAAAACTTGTTTACAACACTTGTTACCACTGCCTGTAGAAAGCATATGAACTTTTAAAGTAGATATATTTAGAAATGGAGAAGTAAACACTTTTGAAGAAAAAAATTGATATACTTTCAGAATACGTAACGTCAATTTTTTGGAACAGGTAGTTTCAAATTTTCTGTTTTATTTGTCGCTCTATGGACATTTTGTGCTCACTTTAGGCTAATTAGACCGGAACCTACAGTTTAACGTGGATTAAATGCCACAGGCAGGATTCACCTATGGAAGCCTATGGTACCAAAGGCCAGAGCGCTAGTCAATTGGCCATCAGGCCGCCTCAAATCTTCGGAGCACAATCATTCCTGTTTCCTTCGTTACTGAAAGACATAGTATTACAGCATCACTTTATTTTAACATAGTTTTTACGCAATTTCTTGAAAATATAATTTGTTGCAAGAACACTTAATTAATCATTTTGTAGAAGCTTCTCACCCAAGAGGCCAGCAAGGACCACACAATCTGTGTTGCAATTTCTTAATAACCCTCTAAAGAAAGAAAAAAAGAGGGGGAAAAAAGAACCCGGTAAGATATAAAAAGCTGTCAAAAGGCACAATTGCATCCTTCTCACATTAACTCCAAATCGTCAACCCCATTTATTTCCTGACCGGCAGAAGACCATTGAACTACAAATGGATCATTCGACATTAAAATCCGTATAATTGATATCGACAACCAGTTCACATATTTTCGACATCGCCTATAATCAATACGCCCACAGTGCCAATATCAAGGCCAATTGCTGGTCTCAAATAGGAAACTCAATAAGAAACACGATTCTGTAATTATTCCACATTAATGTATGTCAAGTTTGTTGATAAAAACAAAAAAGGACTTGCGCTCATCCTCCATAAAAAAGAACAAAATAAATTAAAATAAAAACGGATCGTGTAACTCAATATTCGGTCCAGAATAACAGCCCTGCCCCAAATTAGGGCTGCCACAGAAAAGAAGCCAATCATCATCATTTACTGGCGTAGAAAAAAAATGGTTTTGTTTTATGACATGAGCCGAACCGATTCTTTTCAACAAGAGATGGAAGAAGTCAAGGGACGAGAATCTCTAATTTGCAATTACGCAAATGATGACTTTATGAAAAACTAGAATGTAACTGGCAATTAAAAAGGTACACTCGTTGAACTCGCGGTAACAAGTATTATTGAGAAAGTTAAAAAAATAAATAAAAGAAGAAGCTAGGCAATTTCTTAGCTATAATCATGTTAAGTACTTCTAATGAAGCATATTTCGTTTTCCTTTTCGTTTTGTGTTTGATTTCTTTCAAGGTCCTTTGAGTTCAACAAGTCGCTTAAAACATTTTTTTTTGTAAGACATTGGATAGAACACTTCTAAAAAAAGATTTAAATGGAATTTTTACAAACGGCAGTCAGACATGTGTATATTAGGTTAATATAAGGGATGTAATTTGAGTTTGAAAAATAAATTAGGAGTATTATTGTGTAAGTAATATGAACCTTCTTTTCTTTCTCTCTCTCCTTTGATTAAAAGAATATTATATGAAAGAACTTCAATTTGGTTTTATAATTAACCAAAACTTAAAACTTGAAATCGAAATCAAAATCAAAATAAACTAAATCGGTATCAACATAAAAAATAATAGTAAAAAATTTTTTTGTATAAATTTTATGCTGCCATACTCTTGTAGTGCATTTATTTTATGCTTCATGTTTACACCGTTTTTGACTCCAAATTCAGCATAAAATGTTGTTGCTCCATATTGTGAGAAGAAAATTTTTTTACCCATGAAAGGCCTGCTATTTAGTAAATAATTATTCTCTTTTATGCCAGATAAATAAATTAAGTTGCTCATATGTGGGTATTGTATAGTTCATAAACTAATCTCAGTGAAATAATTTTCAAAATAACTTTCAAATGAGATTTTGTCATTAAGAATACTTTTCAGAATAACTTTTATCATTAAGAATAATGTTCAGAATAACTTTTATCATTCAGAATAATGATCAGAATAACTTTTATCATTCAGAATAACTTTTCTCATTAAGAATAATTTTCAAAATTACTTTTCTCATTAAGAATAATTTTCAAAATTATTTTTATCATTAAGAATAATTTTCAAAAAAAAAAAAATTTATCATTAAGAATAATTTTCCAATAAAATTTAATCATTAAGAATAATTTTGATTAAATCGGCGAAACTTTATTGTATCGTAATATTTCTCTTTAGCAATATGCTTATGTACAATTTAAACACAAGTTAAATAAGTCACAACAATTTCATTGGGTTCAGTGGATAAATTTAACGAATATTGTCGATTCCTTTATTTCCAAGACGAACGCCTAAAAAGCGATAAATCGCACAACTTCAGTTTAGAGTTCTGAGGTAGTAACTTCTCCACTGCTTATCGGCTTAGAAAAAGTGGCAAGACAGCAGGTGAAGGTGCAAAAAATAAAAACATACATTTTCCTCCTTCTCTACGGCAACTCAAAATGATAAACAGGTGAACGCAGCTGAAGCAGAAAGAGAGAAAAAAAAAATCGACTAATGGTGAAGAAAAAAAAAAGGTAAATCCACTCTTTGTTTATGATTAGGATTAATGTCAGGGACTGTAGACACATTTAAACTAAGATTAAGAATAAAATAAACTATTTAATCTCGCTTTCGGAATTTACAGTTATTGGTCTTTCGAAATTCTGAAAAGGCATTTGCATGTTTTAGAATTTAAAATAATATTTTATTTTTATATTACTTGATGGTAAAATATGTAATATATAAAAATATGTAAATATGTAACTTGCAAGTTTTCTTTTCGATAACCTGTAGAGTAAATAGAACAGTAGAAGAAACTTAATAGAAGATTGAAGAGTCTTAAATCTTAAATGCAAATATCTTTGAATGGTATTATAGTAAGATGACATACATCTCAGCATAAGATAACAATTTGACTTTCGATAAAGAAATTTTTTTATAAAGATTTTCTTTGTTAAAGAAATTTTAGATATATTTTTAAAGAAATTTTAGATATATTTTTAAAGAAATTTTATGTATATACATTTTTTATTAAAATATGTTTTTAATGAAATGTTTGAAATGAACTCGAAATAAAAAATTGCCCTCAAAGATAAAGCAATAATTCTACAAAAGTTAAAACAAAACATTTATACATTCAAAATTAAGTTCCAGAAGAAAATCATCACAAACGAACAACAAAAAACAAATGTACTTATTTCAAATATAATTGCATTTTCGTTTACCATTACAGTTTATAAAAAGAGGAAAAATGTTTTTAATTAAAAAAATACGTTTGAAACCTTAAATTGTTTTCTTTTAGAAATAATGTAATTAAAATTGTTTCCCTTTATTTATTATTCACATTCTTCACACAACTGATAATTAAAACAATGCTTGAGCTTGAACCATTATCACTTGCTTATATTAATTCAAGCATTAATAATTATCACCATTATTAATGCTTGAACTTGAACCGATGCTTGAATTGAATCATTAGATTGAAAAAAAATTTACTTACTAAAATGATCCGATGTAAAATTACATATGGGTTCCAACTATTGATATACGGCAATAAAATAATATAGAATTAGACGATTTCGTACCATTTTCTATGGTTAAAAAAAAAAAAACTAGTTTTTACTTATTTCGATATTTGAATTTTCCGTGAATCCAACCATCTTCAAATGGTTCTTAACAAAAGATTATGAATGCAATCATAATAATGATTTTTTCTTCTTCTTCTTGCTATCCAAACAATGCCTCGACCTCAAATCACTGGCCATCAAGAAAGTATCACATAAATAGGGTTCTAAGCCAATGTGTCTTTTCCTTTCTTGTGCTGTGGCCATCTGCACAACGCGAGAGGCTCCTAATTACAACTCTTCAAACTGATGTTTTGAGAGCTCATAGGGGGATTTGCGCTGCTAGACAAAGGCCTGGAGCCGTGGCCTTGCCTTTGGGGGTAGGCGAAATGGCCTGCCCCTAGGCTGTGCACATCACGCTCTACCTGAAGGAACTGGACTTGCATTGAGGAAAGAAACGGAGTGGCTTCTCCATTAAATGATTGTATCCGGATAGGGAATAAAGGGGCCGGGTACAAATGTACCGCGAGTTCTTCAGAGATACGTAATGTCATTAGCAGTGCATAATGTAATTCCTCTGTGTGTTCGCCCGACCGAATCGTTCCTTACCACTTTAAAACTATTTTTGAACTCAAAAACCCATTTATAAAGGTAGTTATGAATAATAACCCATAATGCAAATTTTGGGAGAGACGGGATTATATGAAACGAGTAACAGGCACCCCCTCCCCAGTGCATTTCTTTAAAATGCTATTATAGATTTTTTTTATTATTATTAATTTTGAAATCGGAAGAAAAAAAACCAGAATATATTTTTATCGGATTATATTTTTATAATTAAATTTTATTTACAGACTTTGTAATTCTTGACATGTTTAACGACATTATTTAGAACACGCAATTTTTTAAACTAATTATTAATTTTATTATGGAAATTTTCAAGTTTAATCCATGATAAAAATTGAGACTCTTAGAAATTTACTATCAAATATACATACACACACACACACACACACACACACACACACACACACACACAGTTATATGAACTGTGCAAAAATCGATTGTATTCCGATTTCTCGAAGTGTAATCGACTAGAACTCGTAATTATATTCGAATCATAATCATCAGTTGACAAACTTAGATGCAATAGGAGCTACTAAGATTATTAGCGACCGTAAAATTATTTATTTGCTCAAAGGAGAGATGAATTAAGTATTATAAATTAAAGATAACAAAGACATCTTTAGGAATGAGAAACAAACTTATTAACAGTTTAAGTTATTTAATTCCTTATTTATATTCGAGATTTTATAAGTATATAAAAAGATATTTCGTAATATTAATTTCATTTTTTTATTAAAATCACTTGCTTTTATATACTAATGATGATGATAGAGTACAAAATATTAAAAACTGAATAACATTTGGATGCTTTTAAGATTAATAAAGGCATTTCAAAAATAACGAATCCCCTGAAATGCGATCATTTTCATGACAAAATTAATTTTGCGTTTCACACAATTCTTGACAAAAACTGCAAATGCCACCATGTCATTTATTACAGCATTGCATTTTACAAATTTAGTGTATCTGTCAATGTGCGTGCTTATGTTGTTTCGTAACATGAAACATGCACAAATATTTCGTAACATGAAACCTTTTGCAACGGTAATTCAAAAAACTGCATTAAAATCTAAAACGAAAAAAGTCACAAAACTTGACAACTTGGGCAGGTGTTCGCCGGTTCTCTTTCCATGGGGGAAAAAAAAAAAAAAAATTCTTAATGGAAGTATTATCTAAAAACATTTTCAAAGAGAGGGAGGGAGAAAAAAAGGGAACTGAAAGAAAATAAAACTGGACTCACGAAAGCACCCCTCGGGATTTATCATTGTTATTAGTAACAAATTTTATCTGGTTTGATTTTTTTCCCCTCTTTCCGCGCATGAATGTAAAGGTAGTTCCGTTATATGAGTAATTAGCCCTTCATGGTAAAAAAAAAAAAAAAAAAAAAGGAATATTTCGAAGAGTGTCGAATGAGGGGAGGTGGGGGGGGAAGAAAAATCTTTTGACCGCTTTCTTTTGTGTAGATGGAATCGCTACTGACATCCGGTTTTAGACAATTCGTCAAACGGAATACATATACAACGAGGGAAAAAGACGTTAAAAGAACATGCAGTCTAAAGGACACGTTACAAACTTTGCCGACACGATTGAAAATATTCAATGTCCACTAATGAATTCCTCAAGTTGAGACATTACGCTTCTTAAAAGCATAATTTATAGTTCGATAAAAAAAAAAGCAATCAATAAAGTGGAGCTTATTTTTAATATTCGCATATGTAAGGACATCATGAAAATTCACGTTTATTGCTAATCATGTTGGTTATTTGTTTGGTTTGTCGCTCTGCGGTCATTTTGTGCACACTTTAGGCTAATTAGACAGGCACGTACAGTTTGACGTCGATTCTAAACCACTAACAAACATCCGTACCATCACCAGGATTCAAACTTGAAGTCTGTGTTACCAAAGGCCACAGCGCTAGCCAATTGTCCATAATGCCGCTCATCTAGGTGGAGAATGGGCGCAAAGAGAATTAGTTTGTTTTGGTTTGTCGCTCTACGGTCATTTTGTGCACACTTTGAGCTAATTGGACCAGTACCTACACAGTTTAACGTGGATTCCGAACTACTAACAAACACCCATGTCACCGCCATTATTTGAATTTGAAGTCTGTGGTACCAAAGGGCCATCAGGCCGCAATCATGTTGGTTAAATTTAAGTGAAGCAAATATTATTTCAAATTATCGTTATCCGCTACCAATTTCCTTCTCAAAATACACTCATTTTATTAATAATATTTATTATATATATATACAATAATTTTTGTTATTATTTGTATTTAATAACATTAAAATGAATGTCAGCAACTTGCCTTCTTAGAACGCCCCCAAGGAGTGATGCGTTCAGGCACTCGGGTGGCGACAGCCTCCTCTGTACTTCCCCAACTGTCACCTTGTACTTGGACGTCGAGCTGAGCAGGGACAGTCTGCCAGGTACAGAACAGAATACTTCTTGGGCCGAAGCCAATCCAGACATCAGAATGTCCTTGTGGTTGTTTTCGTTGTTGGAGCGTTTGATTCCTGGAATGAAAAAAGCATTGTACTCAAACAAAGGAAAAGGAGATTGATAAGAAATACAAAATGAATGAATGGATTCGTCTTATCTATAATGTTGTTAATTTGTTCATCGTTATATAGATATTTCAGGGAATATTCTTATATAGTGAGTTTAGAAAAAATAATTTACTGCATTATTAATGGAAAAGAATCTTGATTAACTCAATCTGTGACCTGAACGAAATCTAGACGGTTGCTCTGTTCCAGACCTAAGACCTCATTGACCTTCGTTTGGTTTAGTTTGTCGCTTTACGGTCATTTTTGCACACTTTAGGCTAATTAGACCGGGACCTATAACTTAACGTGGATCCAGATCCTCTAACAAACATCCATGTCGCCGTCATGATTCAAACCTGAAGCCTGGGGTACCAAAGGCCAGAGATAGCCCATTGGCCATCAGGCCGTCCATTAACTTTCTAAGAATTTATTCCCATGTTGAAACTAATGGTTTACCAATAGTTAATGGTTAAATGGATACCCACCACATACTAAGATCGTTCGTCGCGAAACGCCAGCCTATTAAAAGACGGACTGTGCAGAGGATCAGTCTTTTGATTGGCTAATGTGTGTTTGCGATGTGCTTTCTTAGTATCTAGAGGGGATACCAAAGTTATGCTTTGATCATCAATGTCTGGACGCAATATGGATGATATGTGGAGAAAATAAATAACTACCATCTTCAGATATTTTCGTTACTTATAGTTTTCAATTGATAGTTTATAATAAAGCATTTTCTTTTAGCATTATAGTATTCGAAGAAATGAGGCACCTGAAGTTAAAAAAATAAACCAATCAAAGAATTTCGGCCGCGAACCGGTTTTCACTGGTGGACTGGTGATAATTTGAATATTATATTGAATAGAGCAACTGAAAGACATTGTGGCTAATGAATGGAATAATTATACATAAAATGAATTAGTATAGCATAGCATTGGTATATATATTCCATTAGACAAATTTTCAAATGATTATATTCAAATTATAATTTTTTGTTTGGATAATGCACAATGGATTTTATATTGCATTTCTTTAAATTACTGCTTGATATATTGCGAGTTCCGATATTCCACTTTTTTTAAATAGAGTTAACAAGCCTAAAAATCAATTTACAGTAAAAAAAAGAGTAATTGTTAGTGATAATTTTATTTTACAATTCCGAATGACCAATGTTAATCATTTAACTAGCATTAGAATCTGAATAAAGCTTATATATCGCTATCAGTATGATATTTGTCTCATATAGGAGCGATATAACTATGTCATTTGTAATTGCAGTTAATTACAATTGACAATTAATCTTACCTTTTCGGATGACGCTGTTGTGTTCCGATCCAAATATGTTGGTATCATCTACTGTATTACCCTGAAAATGAAAGAAAGATTTTGTTAATTATATATTAAGCGTTACCTACATGTTAAAATGGAAAATAAAATTAAGATAGCATTTCATAAATTCCAGAGCATAATTTTACAACTACAGAAATAATTGAGTTTAAAATATATTTTGCACGTTATATGGAAAATATTTATATAATTTTTAATTGTTGTAAGATTTCTGTAATCGTAAAAATTGAAAAGCATAATACACACACACTATATATATATCCAATTAGTTATTCAAAGAAACCATTGTTAAAAAAATATTAATTGTGTTTTCAAACTGTGTTTATAAATTCTTCTTCAAGAACAATTTCTACGTTCTTTTTACCAAAGAATATTAAATTTTCAGAAATTCAGAGCCTTATAAATGAAGACGATGAAATAAAATTCAGAACTACAAAACAGCGTAATTAATTCAAAATAAATATTTTTTTCTGATGTTTTTATAAAATAACGCGCAATTATTAAAATTATTTTTAATAATTAAAATATTTTTTGTTAATGTTGTCAATATCCAATCCAAATTCATTAAAACGCAGTTATAATAAGATGGTATTTTTTAAAATTTGGAATGCTGCATACAATAAAATGTTTTTATAACCTATGCTATGATAAAATTGCTTTTAGTAAACACATCATTTACAATGGAAGAATATTTTTTGCATAAATAACAAATGATTATAAATAATTGAGAGAGCAAAAACAATATAAAAGTTTAGGAATGACATATCCTTCTAACGATTATTGCAAGATGTGCGAGAATTCGTTTATGCTTGAGGAATTTAACTATAGCTTTAAATGAGGCAAACTATATTAAGAATAGAAATGTTTAAATAGACTTGCATGAAAAATAAAAATATTTTAGATAACAAGCTTTCTGCATATTTTGCATTAAATGTTTTGCTAGCAGATATTTATTTCAAACTATTTATGTTATGTTTAAGTTTGAATAAAAGCATTTTTAAAATTTTATACCATTTAAATTATTACCATTTTATTCATTTTTCTTAATGTGTCGAAAACAATTATCTTTTTTTCATTCTTGATTTGATCATTTTTGAAACAATTAAATGCTTAATAGGAAACCCTGAAATAGTGATAAAAAAGTTAATTGAGTTCGCTTGATTGCTGAGTTTTCTAAAATTTCCTCGTCTAGGTGGTTTGGTTTGTCGCCCTACGTTCATATTTTCGACCAATTAGACCGGGATCTACAGTTTAAAGTGGATTCCGAACCATTAACAAACCCTTGTATACGTATAAATGGGCGCGAGAAGATTTAGCTTTTTTGGTATGGTGTCTCACTCTACAGTCATTTTGTGCACACTTTGGGCTAATTAGACAGAGACCTAGAGTTTAAAGTGGATTTCGAACCACCACAAACATCCATGCTGTGGATTTGAACCTAAAGCATGTGATACCAAAGGTAAGAGCGCTAGCCAATTGGCCATCAAGCCATGAAAAGAGAAGGAAGATGCGAATCTCTTCGATTCTGTTCGTAGGGGTTTCAAATTGCATTGCCAACTAAGTAGGTGTAAAGGAGAGGGACCTATGGTGCTCTCTTCGAATAACATTGAATCCACTATATGTCTGTTATATCAATGGAGAATAACTTGAGATCAAATCCCCAAATAAACAATTGATTGTTAGTAAAAAATAGGTTCCACAACAATTAATTGTTAAAAAATTAATTGATCTTCTCATTGAGTTAATCGCAACGTGATAGCCAATTGACTAGAGCTCAGGCCTTTAGGTTCCAGATTCGAATCCTGGCTATAGCATGAATGTTTGTTAGTGGCTCAGAATCCACGTTAAATTGTAAGTCCCGGTCTAATTAACCTAACGTGTGCACAAAATGACCGTAGAGCGACAAACAAAACTATTGAGTTAATGGGTTGTTAAATAAATCCTAAAATACTTACTGCTAATTAAATTCTCGCATACTTTTTACTTAGCCAATATAAATAAAAATAATAAGAAAAAATATAAAACTACATACACGATAAATCATTAATGCTTACGACTTCGAACATAAATATCCGTGATTGACATAGTACCATTTAATAGAAAAACCTACCATAAAACTTAAATAATAATTCATTAAGCTTTCGATGTCTCATTCGCAGACGCAGCAAACTTCTCGAAGATTAATTTTCTCAATTATGTTTTTTTAATCTATCCGTCTGCTAACACGGACTATTATTCCCTTTTCCGTAATTAAAGGACATTCACATGAATGGTAAAGAAGCGAACAGGTTCTACCAAAGTTTGTCTTTCTATTTCTTCATATCCCTCCCCCCTCTCTTCTTTTGTCATCGATGCATGCAGTGGTGGTACAACTTCGATTATGAGAGAGAAAATGATAAAAGAGCTTTGTCGAAAAGAGATTGGATTTTTGGCTTAAGCGATCGATCAAAGGAGGCTAGAGTGTCCACAAAAAGCAAAAGCAAAACAAAAGATAAGGCCTCGCGAGGTTGGCAAAGTTGTTTTTGTTTGATCGGCCTCTTTTAGGCTGTCGGCCTTCCTTGAAGACAGAAGAAATTCATTGTCAAGTGTCAAACTTCAGCGAATGGAGTTTTTGTGCTTTTAAAACTTCCGTTCTATCCCATTTTCGGAGTAGTTATTTCTCTGGTTGCAAAATGCATGGAACATTTTTTTTTCTTTTGAAAAAGCAATTTTACCATGAGGATTTTGAGGGTCATACGCAAGCACCCAATTTACTTTAAAATAAGGTTTTAACTTTGGGTTTTTTAAATTTTTGGTTGTTAACTCTTAAATTACGGCAAATGAGGTGCTTTAGTGCTAATTTATATTTTATGTAATGTTTATTCAATTTTCTTCTCTAAAAAATCTAATATATTGTATATTTTACGTTATAAAGAGTTCTTGAAAATAAATATCAATCAAAAGCCTGAAACTACAATAAATTCAGCCTTTCCATTAGTTGGCCTTCCTCGAAGTGATATGCGGCCTGATGGCCGTTGATACCACAGGTTTAGGTTCGAATCCTGGCGGTGTCGTGGATGTTTGTTAGTGATTCGGAAACCACGTTAAACAATAGGTCCTGGTCTAATTAGCACAAAATATGCACAAAAATGACCGTAGAGCGACAAACCAAATCGAGGTGAGATTTTGATACCCGATGGTAACTCAATTTAAAACTTGACCACATGAGGATGAGAAACTCCTTCTGATTGTCAATTCTGGCGCTCGGTACCCCAGGTTTCGGATTCGAGTCCCGCCGGTGCCATAGATGTTTGTAGTGGTTCGGAATCCACTTTAAACTGTAGGTTCCGGTCTGTTTAGCCCTTGTGTTCACAAGATGACCGTAGAGCGACAAACCAAACCAATAATTTAGATTGTCAAATTAGGTTTCTGGTGTCATCGTAGTTGAAATAGACACTTGCTCCTTCTCCAATAGATTTCATCCGATTGGTAAGCCATTCTATTTCACAGATTTGTAGTGCTAATCCTTGGTGTAAACTCAGAAATTTTCTCTACTGTTGACATAGACGGCTTGGAAATGAAGTTCCTTAATTTAGAAGGTTTTTATAGCTTATTTACAGGGGGAATATTTAATGATTTTCTTTATCAGTATGAAGAAGTATTAAAATATTTATTTTAATTTTTATTCTAACCAATTAAATAATACTCGCATATAATTATATAACTAACTATTATGCAAGACTAATTAGCCTAAATTAAACATTTTTTATCAAGATTAATTAGGATAAATCCCAATCCTCTTTTATAGATCCAGCATATAATTCAAGTTTTCTTTTATTTATTTAAAAGAATGTCTTTAGAAGAAAACCACATTTGGTCGTCGTCCCCCCCTTTTTTGAAGAGATGAACCTAATAAAGTTTCTCAATAATGAAATAATGATAATGGTAATATCTACAGCCTAGATGTGCCGGAATGCAGCTCATCTGCATAAAATTTATTTCCAGCACTCAAAAAAAATGTCTGATACATCAATCCATCGACAGAGATAAAATAACGCATTAACCCCAAGATTCCATTCAATCTCTCCTCCATCACATCAAAAGATAACATTAAACTCCTCTTTTTCCTGGTTCCATACTTCCTTGAAGCCTCTCCGAAATAATCACCCCTGTAAACGATCCATTCAACTACTGAAAAATGACAACACAGAGGGGGTCAGCAATAAGCATTCCTGCGGAGACGTTACCCTTAGGGGCCCACCAACTCGCGCAATGCCACCTGGCGGTCAAATTAATAAGCACGAGTTTATAGTACTGACAAGTTTCGGGGAACTCTATTTTGTTTTGTTTTGTTTTGTTGAAAAAAAAACCCACCCTTTTTTTTATTGGTATTATTAGTATCATTACAGGTTAAGAAAAAGGGACACAGTCTCTTCACTTTCTGAAGATTTCTATCTGATTATATATATATATAATAAGACGCACACCTGGTTGGAATTGGATCGTTAAAGTTTGTTTGTCACGATATATTAAGGTTTTTAAAAAAGATCAGACGTAGAGGTTATTAAAAATTGAGCCAAGTTTTCTGAGTAGTTTATCCGCCTTTAACGATGGGCAGTTAAAAAAGGGACACATTAAAAAAAATAAATCATCGACTAGATCGATCAGATAATGGATTAATTTATAAGGAACTTTAAAAAAAAAAACTGCCACTAAAAGATTTATCATAAAATTAATCCCTTTCCATTAAAACTTCTAACGAAAACATATATAAAAAAGTACGAAATCCGATTAACCTCAATGGCTAAAAAGCAGATATAATTTCAAGTAAAAAAAAGGATAGCTATTAAAATTTTCCTAAGTATTCTTATAAATGCCCTGTGATGTCTTAATCCATCTTAATTATTCATAAGCCTTTGCATCCATAACTTCATAAACAATAGATTTATTACAAGAGATATAAGAGATTAACAAGAGATTCATTACATACATAAAAATATATTTTGAATGTAATTATAACAAATAAAGTTTTGATCAATATACCAATTGATATAAGTCTGAAAAATTATGGTACATTGGTAGAAGTGTAAAAAATTATGGTACGTTGATAAAAATCTGAAAAAAATTATGTGTACGTCGATAGAAGTGTGAAAAAAATGATGGTACGTTGATAGAAATGTGAAAAAAATTATGGTACATTTACAGAAGTCTGTAAAATTATAGTACATTGATAGAAGTCTGTAAAATTACAGTACGTTGATAGAAATCTGTAAAATTACAGTACGTTGATAGAAATCTGTGAAATTACGGTACGTTCATAAAAGTCTGTAAAATTATGGTACAATCTAATAAAAAAATTCTTTTCCAGAAAAAGCATAAAATACTACTATATTTTTTTAAATTCAGAATTAAAGGTGTATATTATCAATATTAGAAACCCTAATATAAAATAATAATTTTATAATAATTCAATGATATGCTACGTTTTATCAATTGTCAGATGCATTTGTATTGACAAACGTAAAAAAATATTTGTAAATGCATTAACAGATGATTAATTTAAACTTTATTCAGAAAAAAAAAAAATATGCATCTACATTTTTCTCAGTTTGTATTTTCCTTCTAAATTGTAATCAATTAACTCGCCAATAAACAAAACAAGTTTTTAAAAAAAAGCATCGTTATGGCATTTTTTATGCATAATTTTTTTCTTTATAATATCTACCCTATTTCTATTCAACGATTGCGCATTACTCATTTGCACACTAATCATAAATTTGATGTAAAATAAACTAAAACAATTACTTTAATTCAAATAATTTCTAACACTTGAAGTTGGAAACAAAACACTTTTCAAGAAGTTAAAAATGAAAACTATCCAGGAAAATGTGCATGTAAATTAGTATAGTGCATTCTTTTCCAATTTATATTTATTTATTTCCAGTGTTATGTTAAGAGTTTTCTGAATAAAATAATATTTATTTATTGTCCACAAAGCCATTATTTATATGATGAAAAATATATTACATTTGTTAGTACAAATTCAGAAGAAAATTTCAATTATCATTAAGGACAAAATGGGATAGAAAATATCATCTTGATTTTAATATTCTAAAGATTATTATTTTATTTAATTTTGATGAACATTCAAATGTTATATTAAAACTTCATTAATAATATATCATTTTATTTGAACTGTCGAACAATATACCAATAAAATGCGTGTAATTCTACAAAAATATATTCTATTTTCTCAACTTGTTTTACACGATTCATAATAGGTAAAATAAAATAAATTAAACTGGACGATCGAGAAAATTGCGCAGCTTCCCCCACCCCTAATTTTTTTTTTTTTTTTGCAGCTTAATTCCTTTTTACTCCATTTGAAAACTAAAATTCAAAGGAAAAAATACAAAATTTATAAACTTACAGTGAATCAACAGGTTATTACAGATCTTTCAAAACTGTAGTAAAATAGCACAAAATCAGATTAGTCATTTATGAAAGGATATAAAGTATCACGAAATGAATAACTCTTTTCCTAAATCCTTAAGTATTAAAAATCTAGAAGTCATGCCTATAAGAAAATCATGTGAGACATAATCCTGTATCATAAATAAGTCGTGGTATTCAAAAACCTTAAAGAAATTTAAAAAAAAAAGACGGGGGGTGGGGTTACTTATTTTACTCTGTAGTCTTTTATGTTATTTTTTTATAACTTGTAGAAATCGTATTGATCTTATTGTTGTATTAAATGACTGAATCGATTTTACTTTTAATATTTCAAAATGAGGGAAAAAAATGTATATTTTATGGGCTGGCCATGACAAAACTCGAAAAATATAAATTTTGAGTTATGGTCGTTGTCAACATCGTTGACTGTTATTTGCATGCTATAGCAAACTTGCTTATCACAAGCATAGCACATTCAGTCACAAAAGAAATTCTGCTTACTCTTTAATTGAAATTATATATATACAGTGGGCCACAAACTTGAGTATACATCTTAGAGACTTTTTGCAATTACAAATTAAATATTGCTTTAAGATGATTGAATTTTTTACCTTATATACTTTAGTCTATGCTTTACCGTCTATACTTATAAAATTGTTACGTTTATTTATTTTTTACGAAAAAAAATAAAAGATCTGAGACAAGAGGAAAAACAACACCACAAAAATAAGTATACACCTTTATTAATTTCCTTTTAACGTACAAATTAATATTTTGTTGCATAACCTTTTGCTTGAATTACAGCTTGTAATCTTCTGGACATAGATTCTACTAGTGTTTTAGTGGTTTCAACAGAAATTTTAGCCCATTCTTCTCTCAGAACCTTCTTGATAACTTCCTTGCTTGTGATTTCGTGTTCATGTACAGCTTTCTCTAATTGCGACCATAAATTTTCGATGACGTTTAGGTCTGGAGATTGGGCTGGAGTGTGTAATTGCTTCTTGCAATGGTACAGCAAGTATAACTGCGCAATCTTCGCTGTATGCTTGGGGTCGTTGTCCTGCTGGAATATGAAGCTTGACCCAAGCCCCAACTTACTGGCACTTTTTTTCAAGTTATCATTTAAAATCCCCAAATATACATGTTTGTCCATAATACTATCAATAAAAGCAAGTTCTCCAACTCCTCCAGCCGACATACAACCCCAAACGAGGACAGATCCACCTCCGAACTTGACTGTCTTAATGGTGTTTTTAGGTGCCAGTGCTTTCCCAGTTTCTCTCCATATTTTAAATCGTCCATCGCTTCCGTAAAGATTAAACTTACTTTCATCAGAAAATATTACAGTGTTCCAGAAAGAAATAGGCTTTAAACGATGTTCTTTGGCGAAAATCACTCTCTTTTGTCTATTCACATACTTGATGAGTGGCTTTCGTATTGGTGTACAGCCAGGAAACCCATATTGGTGAAGGGTACGTCGAACTGTTTCAACGGAGATCTTTTTCCCGATTGTAGAGGACATCGATAAAGCTAGTTTAGAGGCACTCACCCTCGGATCTTTCTTTACTGAGTGAAGAATCTTCCTCTTCGCTGTAGTACTTAGTATTTCTTTACGTCCTCTTCCAGGAATATTGGCCGCAGATCCAGTTTTTTTATACTTCTGTAGTATTTTTTGGACACGACCATGAGTTACACCAATCAACGAAGCGATTTCTCGAAGAGATTTGCCCTCTTTCGACCATTTTACAACCAATAAACGCTCAGATTCAGTAGTTTCTCTACGAGAGCTCTTTTTACGATTTTTAACGAGAAAAAATACTATTTAAAAGCGTTGAAGTGCAATAGCACATGTTATAAGCAGCAGCTACTCCTGAAACTCTTTAAAGAAAATTTGAAACTAAAAAAAGTGGTGGCATAATTTACAAATATAAGAAGTGTATACTCAATTTTGTGGCATGGTTTTCTATCTTTTCTTCGAATCGCTTAACTTTTTTCATAATAAATAAGTTAACTATAGAATTGTGTTATTATAGGATGGTAAAGCAGAGGTTAAAGTATCTAGGATAAAAAAAAATTATCTATTTAAATCAATATTTAATTTGTAATTGGAAGAAGTCTAAAAGTTTTAGAGGTGTATACTCAATTTTGTGGCTCACTGTATATAATGTATATATTAATGAATATGCTGGATTTGATAAAAGAGGTCTAGGTAAATGGGCTTACGATACTGATACAATTTTAAAGGTACAGTTTGGAGATAAAAGTGTAAGTTTTGGTTAGTTTTTGAAATGCAAGATTTTATTGGTAATAAACTGGTGGTAAACTGGTATTTACTGGAGTTTTACTACCACCTGTTTATTACCAATAAAATGTTGCATTTCAAAAACTAACCAAAACTTACACTTTTATCTCCAAACTGTACCTTTAAAATTGTATCAGTATCGTAAGCCCATTTACCTAGACCTCTTTTATCAAATCCAGCATATTTATTAATACAAAATACACCCAACCCAACTAATTCACAAAATGGAACCTACAAACGCTAACCCACTAAATAACTGCCAACCAGGTAATTCTTCAATAACAAAAAAAAAAAAAAAAGGGCACTCCTCCCTTCCCCATTCCACGCGCAAGGTGCCCTACTTCTTGTATTTGCACAGCCCCCGCAAGCAGTGCTCCATTCACACCATCCCGAACAGAGAAAGTCAAGAAACGGAGGCCCCGGGGCAGGGGAAGGTGTCGGCCGATGTAAACGCCAGATAGACGGGGAGTCTGCAAGAAAGTTGCGATTAATGAGCATTGAATCGATCAGTGAGTCAGGGCATCTGGAGAAAGCACGGCTTCCCTTTGATGGTCAACCAGATTTTTCCCCACTTCATTCATAACATTTTAAACACGGCAATTAGATCTTTACCATTCTTTCTCGAATCAACATTAAAAAAATAGAAAAAAATCGGAATTTTATTGAAAAACAGAATAAATATTGGTATAAAGATAATAATTTTTGACTTTTTCTTCACAATGAGGAGGTAAATTTGCATATCATTCATATACTAAATACGGCAATTAGATCCTTACCACTCTTTCTCGAATCAACATTAAAAATTAATCGGAATTTTAAAACAGAATAAATATTGATAATATAAAGATAATAATTTTTTACTTATTTTTCACACCGGGGAGGTAAATTTACATATCAGGTTATAAACTTTATGTGTCAGTTTTCATTTGCTTATCAGGTCTTGCCATTCTTTCTCGAATCAACATTAAAAAAAATCGGCATTCTAAAACAGAATAAATAAATTTTATGTATCAGTTTTTCATTTACTCCATGTGTCAGTTTATCAGCCCATGAATCCACTTAACACTTTTTTTGACGAATTAACATAAAACAGCAACATGCCAAGAAAGAATAAATATTGATACATAGTTAATTTTAACTTTTTTCCCACAATGCAGAGAAAAATTTACGTATCAGTCTGTGAAATTTATGTGTCAGTTTATCAGCTCATAAATCCTCAAAGTTTCCTGATAATGGCAGCAGCATTTAGTCCTGGTGTCACTTTAGCAATGAACTCCTTTAACTATATTTAGTGTTCGTGCATTCCACTTCTCGTCTGAAATCCAATTGAACCCTGTCTAATTAGCCTAAAGTGCTTAAAAAATGATCGTAGAGTGACAAACCAAATCCAATGGAAACTTTTCGATTTAAAAGAGGAACGCACAAATACAGACTTTTAGTCAAGTTGGTGTCCGATTTCGAACTGAGTTACCTCAATTCAGAAAGACCAAGAGAAAACCTTCATTCCGCTCTAGGCACCTTAGTGATCAAATTTTTTCCTTAATGCCACAAAGTTTAGCCCTAGTTTGAGATGATCACTAGAAGTACTCGTTTTCGTTATGGATATTAAGAAAATAAATAACTTTTATGCCGTTATTAAAAGAAAATTAATACCTTTAAACATAATTATTCTTAATCAACACGGACACATTTAAATTTCTCGAACAAACAATCTCTCAATTCTTTTTATTAACTACAAGTTTTCGTTATGTATGTTAATGTTTACAGTAACAGAAATGAAGAAATATGTCGAAATATTATCATGGTTATCTCTTTAAATTAGCACTTATTTTCCAAGAAAACTAATTAATAAAAAAGATAATTTTATTTAGTTATATTTACAACAAATTTCCATGTAAATATTGAATTTTTTAAGGTATCTAAGTTTTAAATTTCCTTCAATCAAAATCTGTAAAATTTATTAATAACTTGTTTTCTTATCAAGTGCATTTATAGATAATTAGGACGGGGTTGATCAACCTATGGGGCCCAACTAGAAAAGTGCCGAAGATTACTAGATTTTCTAGATTACATTTGGTAAAATAAATCATTTTATGCTAGCTGTTAAACATATCTGTATTACTGTATTGCTTAAAAAATAATATAAGATTCCTTTCTTTAAAAAAACACTTATATGTGAATGTAATTATTACGAAATGTGTGAACTATAAAATATTGGTGACCTTGGCTTAGTATGAAAAAACTGTCTGAGATTAATTTAAAGCTATCTGAAAAAATGCCATCTCAAAAATGTTATATTACATAAAATTGAAAAACATCGCATTTTAATCTTTTTAGCACTTATTAAAAAATCCATTTTTAAAAATCCATTATTTCATTATCAAATGGTGTACACTTCAGATTTAAAATAAGGATAAATGATGAATTTAAAATCTTTTTTTGAAATATTTTTCATGAAAAATGAATGATTAAAATGATAAAATTTAAAGGAATCATAAGAATATCGTTATCTCTGCCCAAAAAATATACTTTCAAAAGAAATTTAATTCTAAAAAATACATTTACAATTGGTTAATATCATGAATACAAATACAGCATAAAAGATTTAGCATATTTTTTTTAATTCCAATTTTACACCAAAAAAAAAAAAAAAAAAAATTCAGAGTAAAAATCAAATCAACACAAAAGTGATACCAAAGGCCAGAGAGCTAGCCACTTTGCCACCAGGCCGCCAACACGAAAGATGATCAAACACGGATGTCTCGGTAACTAGCCACCAGATTAAAAAAAAAAAAAATCTTTAAAATAACCAATAATTAAATAAAAAATAATTGGATATCTATAATTTTCTTCAGTAAAATTATTTGTCCAACATAGCTTTTACAACGTTATGTACGATACGAAACGAAACTTCAATGACACTTTATATTGAAATTCACCGTTTTAACTCCTAAATATTTAAAAATTTATTTCTTTTCGGATTGAGCTGGACGAAATGTAACACGTGACAGTGTTTTCCCACGGTATTTTCCCGCGCTACTACCGTCTTCATGAATGTGGGTGGGTGTACAACTTTTGTATGAATGAGGCGCAACTGGAAAGAGCGCCTCGGGGTGATAATGCGCCAAATGATCCCTTCTCCATCGTAGTAAGAGTTTAGTAACCACGCGTCCGAACGAGTGTCGAGCGCAAGAATTTGACCTTGCCTGCGATGATGGAGAAGAGATAGAAGAAGAAGAAAAAAATAATAAATTTGCTCCGAACCAACACGTGATCATCTCTTCAGAAACCAAACGATAAGAATCGTGGGGTCAAGTCCGTAAAGATCTTGGATCACGCGCTCGCTGATTGGTCAGCCCGATTAACATGACGGATCTCTGTTGTTTCGTCGCCAAAGTAGCCAATTTTTTCTCATTAGTATGCAGAAGGAAGACTTCTTTCTAACACACCTACCTGCAACTTTTTTTTTTTTTTTTTTCTTTCCTTATTTAACAGGCTGAAACAATTAAATCAAGTATGTTTGGCAGTTCTAATTTTTTTTCTTTTGTTGATGTATTTTTCTGGTGGCCTTTCCCCCTCCTTCCCTCTGTAGGAGATAGTTTAGATTGGGGTTGTGACTTCGATTTTTTATCAAAGTGCTCCCGCTAGAAAGAGTATTATGCTAGCTTTTTTTTCTTTCGTTTCGAATTTAAAAAAATAAAAAAAAGACGAAAAAAATTTAGTGGTATTCTTCGCCGTGAAGGTTAATATCGACTGATGAAATTTCACGCCTGGAAACTTGAGGTCAATTAGCATTTTCATTAAATCCGTGACAAATTACTTCGTTGGAAAAAATGATGGTGAACCATGGGGGTGAAGGAGAGTTTGTTTCTACTGTGACGAAATTTTGAAAAAAAAAAAATTTTTTTTTTCTTCTTTTCTTTTTTACTTCATTTCCGTCTACTTGTGTGGTTTGGTTTAATGAAATGAAATATTCAAGAAAAAAATTTTCCTTTCACCGTTAACTGATTATTAGCAGTTTAATTTGAATACCAAATTTGTATTATTAAAAAATTGTTATTAAGAATGAACAAATTTGTAAATTAAAAAATTTATATACTAGATGTTTCTTTATATATTGTATATATAAATATTTCTATAAAAAAATGTTTTCAATATTGACTATAAAAAAATAAGCTTTTTACTAAATGTAATAAAAAATAAATGTATTACTTTATGGTATGTACTTCATCATGTCATTATCAATTTAATATCATTACTTGTAGCTACAAAAAAATACTTGTAGCCCCTAGTAAAATGCAAAAAATAATCACCAGCAAACTACAAAAAAAATAGCCATCAGCAAACTGCAAAAAAACCAGCCCTCGGCAAACTGCAAAAAAAAAAATAGCCATCAAAAAAAAAAAAAAATAGCCATCAGCCAACTACAAAAAAAATAATAATAATAATAACCATCAGCAAATTACAAAAAAATAAATAAATAAATAAATAACCATCGGTAAACTACAAAAAAACAAATGACCATCGGCAAACTACAAAAAAGCCACCAGCAAACTACAAAAAAAATAGCCATCACAAACTACAAAAAAAAAAAAAAAAAAATATCCATCAGCAAACTAAAAAAAAAAATAACCATCAGCAAAATACAACAAAAAATGGCCATCAGTAAAATAAAAAAAATAGCCATCAACAAAATACAAAAACCAAAATTATTTGTTTACACATGCATAACTTAGAAAAATATTTAATTATGAAATCAAACTGATTGAAAAAAAAAAAAAACATTTTCAAATTATTTCAATATTGACTTCTGTAAAAAAAATTTATTCAAAAAAAAAAAATTAAACACCATTAAAAATGCAAGACAAGGACTTGAAAATAAATAAATTAGACACAGCCTTATCAAATGTTAAATTAATTCAAAAATTAAATGCAAAATTAAATGAACTGAAAGACCTTTTCCCGTACGTTTGTCTGAAAATATTTTAAACTTCACCCTTTCAAATTAATATATGAAGGTCTTTTTAGCTTTTCTAACTTTAGCCTTTTGATTTTAAAAGCATGTTATTAACCTTACATTAACTAAAATTTTACCACGCATTTGTCGGTATTATTTAAATGATACCAACATACATTAAAAGCATCATGTTTATTACCAAAAGGAATTTAAAAAAACAAATTTACGAAGTACTTGACATAATTATATTCAAAAGCAAATTTCTGAAGAATTTTTAACGCATAAATAATTGCATGCAAATTTAAATTTTTTGCTTAAAATTATCTCTATAGTTATTAGTTCATATTTACTCCAATAAGATTTCATTACATATCTCATTTGCTGAAAACACTGCTAATAATGTAGGGCACACTTTTTTGTCACGTTTTGTTTATAGAGATCTTTATCCTTTTTTGAGGAAGAGGGTGGGGAAATATTTATTCATTACATTTACCACACCCTGCATTTAAATTAAATACCTCTATTTTAAAATGTATTATTGTATGTTTTAACAAATATTTTCTTATTGTGATCTGCTGTTACTCAGCAATAGGTTGGTTTACTTAAATAGTAAAATATTTAAAATTTTGAAAGATTGACCATTTTTAGAACAAGTAAATAAATGATGATAAAGAACAGCGAAGAAAATTTTTTATATGAAATTCAGCAGAATGATAGGACATCAAGGGCGAGTGCAAAACATCAATAACGACTGAGATAAAAAGCAGTAGACGCAAGCGATAGTGTCACCAGTAGGCGATGTATCAAAATGGCGCGAAAACGTGATATAATTTTCTAGTTGTAATTTTAACCGAAGAAATGACTGGTGCCATCTGGTGACAATTAAAAACAAAGCTTTTGTTAAATTAATAAGTAACTAAGAATTTTTCGTAATTTTTGGTTAAATTAAAAAAAAAAAAAAAGAAGATTCAGATGAAAAAATAATAAATTTATATAAAAAAAACCCTGCATCTTTTTACATTTTTAAAATTTAAGAAATATGAACAAATACCTCTCTTTCATTATATATATATATAAGGTTGATCACCAGATTGATATCATTTAAGAATATTCGTTCTCATTTCCCTTCTCCTAAAATTTATTCTTTTTTAGGACGAAACAGAATTTAACAATAAAAATTCTGACGATTTCAATTGAAAAAATGCGAATATGTTTAGCTACAGTTTCCCGTTTCTTTATAAAGCAGTCATTAAATAATTCCTATGGATGGTCACTGGTCCATCTAATAATTTCAACTTAGGAAAACACTTTCACTCTATTATGTTCGATACAGATGTTAAAGGGGACCGCTTCAGCAACCAAGCATAGTATGGTGGACGCGTCCACCCGTACAGAACGAGTGACCACTCCCCCTTAACTCCACTGATCTATTTAGTGACTTTGTTAACCTACTGTTTTGAATAGTGTGAAGATAATGATTTTGATAGTATATTTTATTAGTGTTTTGCTTTTAGTAATGCTTGCAATTAATAATTTTACTTACAAGATTATTAATTCAGATTTATTAATCCTGGTTTTGATAATTTAAGAGAATTTTTTCATTCTTCGAAAATATTTGATTGTTTTTTTTTTTTTTTTTTCCTTCTAATGCAGCTGGCAAATAGACCGTGATCTTCGCCATAAGGGCTGCACTGATGTTACTCACTTTGCATTACCCAGGGGGCACGTGTAACTTGATGGTAAGCCACGGACGCGGAGTAACAATGCCCCCGCAGCGCTCTATGATCCTATTAGGACCGGGACCTACGGCTTAAAGTGGATTCCGAACCACCACAAACACCCATGCCAAAGCCAGGATTTGAACCCGATACCTGTGGTACCGAATGCCAGAGCGCCATCAGGCCATCAGGTTTGATTGTAAATGGTGAAAATAGAACTGCAAAGTAGTGGATTATGCAAAATAGAACTGCAAATTTCATGTACTGAAATTACGGATATAGAATGCATATTAAGAGGTAGATAATTTTTTAATATTATATATGTTACAAATAAGCACACAGGAAAAGAACAAAAAATTCTTAAATTGGATTACACAATTGGAATGAATGAAGGTAAAATAATTTAAAATATAAATGGATTCAAATTTAAAGAAATTTTCTGTATAACGCATAAATAAATAAAATGACAAATGCTACAATAGGAGCCTTTTTTGTTTTAAAAAAATGGTTATATTTTAAAATATGATCCATATTGATCGAATTACAAGAATATAAGAAGGTTAAATTTGGGTACTGATAAAGTACTTCAATACATGTCAATTCATGTATGAAACATGTATTGAACATGTATCAATTCATGTTTCAATACATCTTTCATGTTTCATACATTCATACATGTTTTCATGTATTGAAATACATCAACGTATCAATAAAATGAAAGAATAAAGTCTCATTATATAAGTCTGCTTACGAAAAAGGATTTTTTTTTAATTGCATTAGATAGAAACTAATCAAATAATTAATATTTCAGTTATTTAATTTATTTTTCTTTCCAAAAACAATCTAAAAACAAGCGGACTTCCCTAGATTTTTAAAAAACAAATACGCATAAACATTCTAATGTATCTATTTTTAAAATTTTATCAAAATTTGTTGTTTTAAATATGGATAATTCGATGTAGGTATTAGTTTGTTGCCCCTCTACGCCGTCGTTATATTGCCATCTCTATACAATTTGCTATACATATCTAAATCATAGATAAACATTCAAATTATATTGTAATTGGGAATTACAACTATACTAAATGTCTGCATACCTTGCAAGCATATCTGATATATTTACCTATTTTTTAAATTATATCAAAATATGCTGTTATAACAATCGATAATCAACTTGAGAGCTGATATTTAACTCCCTTAACTTTCTTATCTGATGTATGCATTAGTTTGTTGCTACTCTACGCCGTCGTTATATTGCCATCTCTATACAATTTGCTATACATATACAAATCATAGATACACATTCAAATTATATTGAAATCGGGAATTATAACCATACTATATGACTGAATATCTTGCAAACATATCTAATACATGTACCTATTTTATAAATTATATCAAAATGTATTGTTTTACAATCGATAATCAACTTATGAGTTGATGATGAAAGCAAAATGGCTAAAATAAATTATACTAAATGACTACATAACTTTCAAACATACATTTAAATTTCCGTAATCATTAAATAAAAGAAGTAAAGAGCAGATCGTATATGAATCTCTCAGACTTACTTTATTATATTTAACCATTATTTAATAATAATAAAAAAAAAGATAAAGAATATTTGTGCATTTCATTTAAAATTAGACATTCTCCATTGTATTTCAAACCAAAACTAAAAACTTCAATACTGGATAGTAAAAGATTAAAATAATAATAATAAATTTAGAATTATTATTTTTTTTTTACGTACTAAAGGAAAATTTATAAATTAACTTTTTTTCCAACATGATTAATAGAGGTAGTAATACTATTATTACTAATAATCTTAAAATATGCTTTAAAAATAAAATGAAAATGTAATGAATTTTTTACAAACGAAACAAAATAAATAAAAAATTCGTTTAAAATTACGTAAGGGACAGAATAAAATCAACCAAAATTACCTAGGTGACTTATACTATACGGAAGCGAATATCAGACCAAATAAGTTTTTTTTTTTTTTTTTTTTTTTTAAACATAAAAAATATTTTTAATTATTTTTCAAACGTAAACATCTTTTATGTCTGAACTCTTTTTACTTAAAACTACCATGATTAAACATTTCAAAAGGTTTGGTACAACTATTATTTTTATATATATGTATATAAGAAACTGGAATTCAGAAAAGCATTAATAAAGAATTAATTCAAAATCCACATTAAAAAAACATGATTTAAAATTATCGTTGCACCTTATAATAAACGCGCTCAAAAAGAATAGTTCCAAGTCTGGCATGGTCTAAATTTTAATGTACCATCAACTAGCAATCATAACATAATTGCTTTAACATCAAAAGTGCATTATACTCACATAATTGATAACATTAAATGGAACATTAAGAGAGAAAAAAAGCTCAAATTTTCTGCATTTGACTGAAATTGTCCTTTGAGGTTGATGAAAGATGGTATATTCGGTGTCATGAGAAGTAATTGGATTCTATATAATTATTAAGATCTTCGTGAAAGCGCAGTCAAAAGGAAAAGAAGAAAAAAAATTATACACGTCGGAAAAAAAAATTATCGACCATTCTCATCATGGCAAGACATTCATTCACAGCAGCATTTAATAGGTTAATAAATTACTACAACAGAATGAATCGGTAGAAATTTATATTAATATATATATATATATATATAAACCCACGAGTTTACGCACGATGTGTGTGGCTTATATACAAACGAATATTAAAAAACCGTAGAAATGAATCTTCCAGAAAAGGGCAGAGCAAATAAATAAATTAAAAAAAAAAATTAAAAAAAAATAGTTAAAAACAAAAATTACGAGGAATGGTCTTCCTAAAAAGTCAGGTGTGTAGCCGGCGGAGGAATGTTAGAATAGTCAGGCAGGTACATAAGAAAGGGTCAACAACCCTGGAGGAAAACTTGCGGCTGTGGAATCTGGTGGGGAGAGGGAGGGATGCTGCATAGCATCCTTTGCCCGCCAAGGTAATTCGCCAAACACAAAATTCAAGTTCATAATTATTTTCAATATAAAAGACATTCAAACCGTAAATAACTAATCATATAACGGAAAAGAAAAAGAGAAGAAACTTATGAAATAATATGTTACTTATATAATAAACTTGCAAATAAATTTATAATTTTATAAAAATAATAGTATTAATAAAATATATTTAAAAAAATATGAAATTGTTGTTGTATGAGAAAATTATTGGATTTGCTATTACATTTAATTCTGAATCTTGGAATGTCTTTGCAATATATGAAAAACAGTTAGAAACTGTTGGAAAAAATGTGTTTGGTATTAATCCTAGATACAACAATGATTGTAGGAGCATTTCGGAAACAAATGTATTTATATATAATTTCATAAAAAGTGACAAATGCATATTTACATATACACAAATTTTAATAGCATATATATATATAATAATAATAATAATAAATATAATATATAATTTCAAAAAATGTAACATGTTGTTAATGGGGATTTTCGGAAATACATGATTTAAAATGATCGTCACACCATATAATATACATTATAATAAATGGACTCAAGAAGGATATTTCGAAGTCTCGCATGGTCTTAATTTTAATATACCAATAATATATCAGCATATTTATTTCAGAAATGGTAAAAAAATAAATAAAACATTTTCGAATAGATTTCTAATAGGTTCTAATAGAAATTTTTTGAATGGACAGCGTCAAATTTTTGGAGCCCAACAACCCTTAGATGCATAGCAAATTCTACAAATTATTTAAAGAAAACGGCATTACGAAATATTTTCTTAAAATATTGTTTTCCTTTTATCCTAAAATATTTATAAATGCGATGAATTTTTGACATGAAATTTATGGTCATATTTCTCATTCTTCTTAGTTTTGTAAATTCATCAACCATAAATCAGTTGGGACCAAACTTGTAGGAATACAGAAATATTTAGTAATCATGATGAAATCAAGCTATCCAAACTTATAGAAGAAAGTGAGTCTAATAGAGCATGGAAAAAATTCGGGAGGGCCTATCAATGGCATGAAAAAAAAGTTAATTGAAATTTAAAATAATAATAAAAAGAAAATCGTATTTCAAATTCTTATAAGATCTTTTAGCAGTGGCAAATTTTTCTTATACCTAAATCATATTTACATTATCTTCAATATAAATTTTTTTTCTCCTACTATACATTATTACGAATGAGAAGCTAAGGTTATGTCGTGGTTGACTCCACAATATAAATTAATGTGATTCACCAATTACGAAAAGGTTCGAACCACCCCACTTCTTGTTACACGGAGAATCTCCTTCTTGCAGAGGTTAATGAAGCATCTTGGCCTTTGAAAGACTTGCTTATTTTACTTCCATGATCATTGTCTTTCGTTACTGGAGACTAATGAATTGTACAAGATCTCCGATGAGAAAGGGCATAGTTGAAAAATTTTTTTTTAATGTGCGAAAAATAGCAAATGCTTAATAGGAAGACAGTTTTTTCTTTATGCAAATTTATTTTTTAAAAAAAGAAAAACAATTTTTCATTTTTTTTCCATTGTGGGTTTAAAGAAAACAATAAGAATGGAAGCGTACATCTTACATATTCAGTCAACAATGGATAATCATATTCTTTCATGCAGTATTTGAAAGAAGACTTCACTTTTTCCTTCATTCGAAAACATTTGCTGAATAAATTTTACCTTTCAAAACTTTTTAATTTAACTTCTCCAATTTACAACTAATTCCTTTAAATTTCCAATTATTTATTAGATCCAGTGATTTTATACATTTGATGCAATTGCTATAGACAAGTTCGTGAAAAACATTAAAGTTTTTTAAGTTAAAATCTTTAAAACTGTTGTATTTAATTGGAATCAAATTTTTCTTCAACAATATTTTTCAATCAAACAATATTTAAGTCATGAAACCCCATTTGCATATTTGAAAGGTCAAATATTCATTAAGTATTAACACTACATTTCTTCAAAATAATAAAAAATAAAAAATATCCTTTTTTCCCCCCTTTATAGAAAACTTTATAAAAACATAGAATTTATTTGAAGTTTATTATTTTATTCTATTACAATATTTCTTAAACTCAGTGAAAAATCAACAGGGCATTTACTGTACCATTAGTCATGAGCTTATATCAAATTAAAGCAAAGAACTAAAAGTAATTTTAACAAACTAACACTTGCTTTACTGGTTGGAATTCGAGTCAAACTCAATATAAAAAAAGTTCCCAGAATTCTTTCGTAAATTAACCAAATACAGCTTTTATTTGATTTTATTACAATATTTCTTAAACTCATTGAAAAATCAATAGGACATTTACTATACTATTATTCATAAAGGCACCGATATCAAATTAAAGCAAAGAACTAGAAGCAATTTTAACAAACTAACGCCTGTTTCACTGGTTGGAATTCCAGCTAAACTCGATATAAAAAGTTCCTGAATTCTTTCGTAAATTAAATTTCAAATAAAAGCTGTGTTTGGTTATTTGATTTTATTACAAAATTTCTTAAACTCAATGAAAAAACGATAGGACATTTACTGTACTATCATTCATAAAGGCGCTGATATCAAGTTAAAGCAAAGAACTAGAGGCAATTTTAAAACTAACGCCTGTTTTACTGGTTGGAATTCGAGCCAATATCAATACTAAAAAAAGTTCCCAGAATTCTTTCGAAAATTAACCAAATACAGCTTTTATTTGATTTTATTACAATATTTCTTAAACTCAATGAAAAAGTAGCAGGTCATTTACTGTACTATCATTCATAAAGGCGCTGATATCAAGTTAAAGCAAAGAACTAGAGGCAATTTTAACAAACTAACGACTGTTTTACTGGTTGGAATTCGAGCCAATATCAATACTAAAAAAAGTTCCCAGGATTCTTTCGAAAATTAACCAAATACAGCTTTTATTTGATTTTATTACAATATTTCTTAAACTCAATGAAAAAGTAGTAGGTCATTTACTGTACTATCATTCATAAAGGCGCTGATATCAAATTAAAGCAAAGAACTAGAAGCAATTTTAACAAACTAACGCCTGTTTCACTGGTTGGAATTCCAGCTAAACTCGATATAAAAAAGTTCCTGGAATTCTTTCGTAAATTAAATTTCAAATAAAAGCTGTGTTTGGTTATTTGATTTTATTACAAAATTTCTTAAACTCAATGAAAAAACGATAGGACATTTACTGTACTATCATTCATAAAGGCGCTGATATCAAGTTAAAGCAAAGAACTAGAGGCAATTTTAAAACTAACGCCTGTTTTACTGGTTGGAATTCGAGCCAATATCAATACTAAAAAAAGTTCCCAGAATTCTTTCGAAAATTAACCAAATACTGCTTTTATTTGATTTTATTACAATATTTCTTAAACTCAATGAAAAAGTAGTAGGTCATTTACTGTACTATCATTCATAAAGGCGCTGATATCAAGTTAAAGCAAAGAACTAGAGGCAATTTTAACAAACTAACGACTGTTTTACTGGTTGGAATTCGAGCCAATATCAATACTAAAAAAAGTTCCCAGGATTCTTTCGAAAATTAACCAAATACAGCTTTTATTTGATTTTATTACAATATTTCTTAAACTCAATGAAAAAGTAGTAGGTCATTTACTGTACTATCATTCATAAAGGCGCTGATATCAAGTTAAAGCAAAGAACTAGAGGCAATTTTAACAAACTAACGACTGTTTTACTGGTTGGAATTCGAGCCAATCGTGATATAAAAAAGTTCCTTGTATTCTTTCGTAAATTAACCAAACACAGCTTTTATTTGAAGTTTATTCAATTCCTTCTATTAGCTCACACTCCCCCTATATATATATCTTGCTCAAATTTTTAATCGTTAATAAAATACTTTTTATTCAGCCACTCAACTTCAAATACATTTTTTTAACTTGTAGTGGATGACACTTGATGTTAATAGTTTATTCAAATATTAATTCATTAATTAAAATTAATTAATTTTTTTTTTTTTTTTAGATTTAAGTTGCATATATCTACCAATTGATGGCGCCAGATAAACTTAAAAAAATGGATGACAATTATTTATAAAGGACTTTCTGCAATATAGTGAAAAAAAGTAGGAATTGACTTAAAATTTTTTTTTTATATATTACTTGTTTTACTTTATTACAATATTTCTTAAATGCAATGAAAAAGCAATAGAACATTTACTGTACTATTATTCATAAAGGTACTTATATCAAATTACAGCAAAGAACTAGAAGCAATTTTAACAAACTAAACGCCTGTTTTACTGGTTGGAATTCGAGCCAAACTTGATATAAAAATAATTCCTTGAATTCTTTCGTAAATTAACCAAACCAAGCTTTTTATTTTAAATACTGAGTGACGGAAGCTATTAAAAAGTCTGATTTTAAACTTATTTGTATTATTTTTGTTCGTAAGAAAACCAATTATACGAAAAACTTTTCAATAACATAAGCAGGAAGTGTTATTTTATTACGTAGTGTTTGGGCCTTTTCATTTTAGGTAAACAAGTTTTTAATTCATTGTTAGAAGATTGCAATTTTAAGGTAAACACTATTTCGCTTCTCAAATGGAAAATATTTTTAGGAATATTCGTTAATAGTTATAAAAGAGAAAATGTGGTTGGAAATAAATTAGAAAGAAAATTAAAAGATGCAAACTTCCGAGTCAAAATGTATAATAAAGCTTCATAATGCTATTAAAAGTTATTGAAAAAGTAAACATTTTAAATAAAAAAATAGTTGGCTGTGAAAATATACAACTTTCATAGTTTGTAGTATGTATAATTATTCATAATTCACATAATTTCATTTATTCTGTTTAAAACAAGATGGTAAATGTGTATTTTTAATTAATTTGTTGATCAATAATCTCCGTTGAAAATGGAGTTCATAATATTGGAAAAATAACAAAACACTACAAGCTTTAGACACAAAAATTAATAAGCCACAAAAATATTATTAAAAATTCGTTAATGGAAACTACTTAACATTCAGTTTAGACTCTTTATTTAAATACATTTTAAATTCTTATTTTCATTTATTCGATAACTAAAAAATTAAAGGGGTAAGAAAAAAGTAGTCACCACTTCAAAATTCTAGGCATTTATTCAATCTTTTTAACCTTCATTATATTTGCGCTTAAAAAAAAAAAAAAAAAAAAAAAAAAAAAAGGGGGGGATATATAAGTAAAGGGTAAAAATATAAATATTAATAAAGGGAATAAAATATATTAAAAAAAAAACCCGCTCTATATACTGATACAGCGATATACTCGCTCTATAGATTAATACAGCGATATAATTGCCGGTAGAATTCCATAGATAAATGCAGGATTATTCTTACGTGTATTTTATGTATTTTTTCCTTTGTTCATCAAGTATTTTTTCTCTAAAAAGAAAGCTCTAAATACACTCTATAACTAAGTATATTATACTAAGTTATCTGTAACAACATATCTTAAAGAAGAATCTCAAATTAATTAAACGAAAAGGTCCAATAGTTGGCGATTATTTGCCAAATGTGTGAGCCAAAAGCATGAAAACTCGTCTGGGACGTGAAGAAACAGTAACCGTAATCAAGGAGCTTGTATGAAGATGGTAGGGGTCTTCGCAGAAAGGGGAGCTGAAATATCTTCTGCATATAAGTCGACAAAGGTTGTGTTGTGAGGGTAGTGCAGAAGAAAATGGAGGAGGTAGATTCCTGGCAGATCAATCAAAAAAGACCGTTAACTGCATCCATCTAGATATTGAGCTGCTCATTATTGCACAAGATATTTTGTTCGTGCTTGTATATAAATCAAAATTATTAACGAAATTTCTGACGCATGAGGGATTATTTGAGGGAAATTTTTTTTTTTTTTTTTTTTTTTTTTTTTAAACTTCACGCAATTGGAATTGTGGAAGAGGTGCTGATTAGTTTGAGAAAAAAATAAGTCCTTAAGTGGAAGGTTGAGTAGTGTCTTAAGCCTTTGAGCAAAAAAATAAAAAAATCATAATTTAATTGAATTTTTTTATGAAACATGTAAATCAAACTATTTTACTTATGAGCATCATACAACACTAATATTTTGTTGATAAGGTAGGTTATAGATATTCCTTATCCTATAGATATTATAGGGGAATATTTTAATAATTTTAGTCATAACAGTTAAATAATATTTTGTTTTTCCGTGGTTTTAAAAATGGTTCTAATTTTATAACCATGATTAAAATAAATTTTTATAAACAATAAAAGTCTTATTTGAACTTTCCAAAATAAGAAAAAAAATATTTATAGTAAGATATGCATTAAGACATAAATAACTTTAAATCGAGGAGGATTTTTTTTATTTTTATGAATGTATTTTCCTCGCTGAATTTATGAGCTATTATTGCTACTATTTATGTGCTGACTGTTTAGATAACCCTACTAGAATTCCCAATTTCTGGGTAGGTTCTTTTTGTATACTTAGAACATATTTTATAATTTAAGAAATGTCGCATTCTAGAAAAACAGGCAGAGATTAAATAAAAAGCAGCATGAAATTAGAAATAGCCATTCATATATGATGATGATTATCAAATATAAATATTATAATACAAATGATTATTCTGTATTATAATATTTATGAATAACTTCCTAACTGTAGATACAGATAGAAAGATACTTCATGATTTCAAAGATACTTCATACTTTTACTTCATGATTTCTAATGTAATAAAAATTTTGAAAAATGCTTTTTGCCCATTTTCAAATAGCAAAGTTTAGTTAGTTTTAAAATAGCATTTTTAAGCATCAATGTGTGAGTGAATTGCATTCTGAAGCTCTACTATTGTTCAGACTTTATTCCTAAACTACTTGTTGCTTATTTCAACGCTTTCCTTTATGCTAAAGTTTACTCTACCATCTAGCTTCAGGTTTGGTTTGTCGCTCTACAGTTATCATTATTATTATTATTATTATTATTTTGCGCACTTTAGGCTAATTAGACAGGACCTACTGTTTAAAGTGGATTCCGAACCACTAACAAACATCCATGCCATCTTCAGGATTCAAAACTGAAGCCTGTAGTACCAAAGGCCAGAGCACTGACCAATTGGCCATCGGCCACAAACTAATTTTTTTTCATTAGCTTTAATTTGAATGTTTAAATATTATTCCTGATTAAATTATGCAATCATTCAATTAAAATATTCAGTTGTAATAATTACTTAAAAAGGCACAGATTTTCAAATAAAACTAAAATATTTGAAAATCTTTTTATCTGTATCTACAGTTAGAAAGTTATTCATACATATTATAATACAGAATAATCATTTGTATCCGGTTGTAGCAAGTTAACAATTTAAACTTGAAAAAAAATATCTCGCAAAATAAACGTAACTTTAAAAAAATGGATACATTTATGTCTCTCTAATAAATGAAGTAAGTGAAATTCAAGAAAATGAAATTTATTATTTTAGGTGAAATAAGATCGGTGGAAACAAAATTAAGAAAGATATATTCTAAGTGTATTCCAAAATTTTTATTGTTTTCAAGTGAAGAATTCTTAAAATTTTTCCAATTAAATTAATAGACATGGATCTTAAATCCTCTCAGACATTTGATTGACTTTATTGAGAAATTAAAGAAAAATTTCAATCTAGTTTTTTTTTTTTTTTTTTTTTTTTTTTAATTTCTAACCAAAAATACTTAATTTATCAATTTCTAAAAAATTGAATAGATCACGTATGACTACACTTCAGTTATCTGATATATCACAGTTTGACTGGAAAAGAAAAGAAGCATTTTGCTATCTCCTAAGTAATTCCTATTTTGATACTTTGAACAGCCAACACTGTTAATAACATGAATGTTAATAGACCTTGTTAATAATTTCATTGTTAAAAACTAAGATATGTTGCGCAACCAAGTAACCATTATAGATCGTCGGACGTTCGCCTGCTTGTTAAGAAAACTAGCCAACAGCAGACTAGTTAATGAGAAAAGATATAATTGTTGGTAGTTAAAGATTTATGTACACGTAGTTCAAGTGTTTGCATTGAATATAAGGCTTTACGATCTAATTAGTGCACAAACAATTACAATAATTACAAAATACAACTGGACAATTATAAAATAAATATCTTTTAGAGAATATTGTTGATAAAATATAATTTCATTATGAAGTCGTCCAGACAATGGTATTCTCTGTTGGACTTTACATAACGAATAACATGAAACTAATGTTAATTAGAATAAAACACCAGTTGTGAATTACTTTTATTTATTTTTAAATAAAATTTAATATTCAAACAAACCTAACATATCAAGATGAAGAATTTATAATTTTAAAATTCCCAACATGCATTTTGGAATTCAACCAACAAGAAAATAATGTGGTAAATGAAATAATGGTTAAATTTAAAAATGATCGAAAAGAATTATTTTGAACTTCATTCATTTCTCTGATTATTTTTCATGCCGCTTCTTAGTGTAAAAATTACAGTGGTTTCTTAAAATTAAAGAACAATTCAAAAAATTGCCATTAAATGAGCAAAAATTTATAAATTTTCTTAATAATTAAGCAATATATACCACATCATATATAGTATATCTGAAGAATTATAAGCTCTTGGACAAATAGCGGCGGGCCAGAGTCATTCTTTTACAGAAAGATGGTCCAACGCGAGTCTGTCTGAAATTTAGATCGTGAAATGAATTTCAAGGGCAGAACCAGCTTCTAGAAAGTGCAACCGAAGATGTTCTAGAGTTACAAGTGTCGTAGTTAACGGCTCTTTGCAACCAATTGTAAGGAGACACAGAACCTTTAAAGCAACCCATTCAGAAATTCTCGTGTAGAAGCCACTGGAAGGCTGATATACAGATCAAATATGAGTATTCATGAACTATTATACCTCATACCACAAAAGTGAAGACAGAGGTTTAGTTGGTCATAAACATGTCAAATGAAATTGCAAAGTGACTCCAAAGAATTTTGTAACTTTCGGAAGTCAGGAACCAGTTACTATCCCAATTACATCCTTGAAAGAGTTAGTTTTTGGTGGATACAGTGTATTTGTGTAACCAGGTATCTTTTTCAACGGCCAATGTACTCCTATATTGTCCCCAAGAGGTTTGGTTTGTCACTCTACGGTCCTTTTTGCATGCTTTAGACTACTTCGACCTGGATCTACAGTTTAACGTGGATTCCGAACCACTAACAAACATACATGCCACATCTATGGTTCGAGTCTGAAGGCCAGAAGCTCTAGCCAATTGGCCATCAGGCTGCAGCCTCAAGAGGTATCGTTTCTGTTCAGTTATATGGACATGACATTCATTCTTAACCCATTCGTTCCTTCTTACGCAGGTGCAGTTGGTGATTTTTTTTTATATTTAATCTACAAGACGATAATGCTAATACTATACAGATCTCGGCTGGGGGAGAATTATCTTCGTGAGCAGATAGTTATTCCCATGGTTGACTAGAACATGGGTTTTCTAGGAACTTGAACATGTTTGGATGTTATAGGAAGACGTATTGTTGCACCTGCAACCCTTCAGGGTCTTTGAACTGTCTTGATATAGCAATTTGCTTTCCTACTAAGGGAGTTAATAAGCACTAACATTTATAGTAAAGAATATTATTGTTGTGCTTATATAGCTGCCAGAGATAATTACCCTACATATTAAATGTTGATCGCACATTGAACTCATTGATTACGTTTTCTTTATACGATTCCATCATTTTCTGTATTTTCTTAGGCAGAAAATAAGTCTTTATGTATTTTTTTTCCCTTGAGGGTAATGTGTGAAACTCTAATGAAAATTTGCGAAAACATCAGTCAAATTTCAATGAATAGAAATTTCACAACTACCTTTTTTCTGATTTTTTCTCTCTTAATAACTGTCATATATTTCTGTGAACTTTTCAGTAAAGAAGCAATAGCTTTCGAAGATGAATAAGAGGTAAACAGTCAAGAGGTAATAAGTCATTTTTTAATAATAATAAGACCTTCATATCATTCAAAATAATTTTAAATCCTATTTTTATTTATTTACTTATTTTTGCCGAATAGAATAATGCAACTTTGACAGACTTACACATATTGAAGTGAAGTGAGCTTGATAGTTCTTTTATTTAAAAGAAAGGATTATAATGCAAATTTATCTCAAACTTCAAGATCTGTAGCTTGTGGCACGACAGCATTATGAATAAATGATTAATTAAAAAGGTAAAACAACAAGAATAGAGTAAATAGTAGATAAAATGCATTTCTCACAACTAATTTTGCTATTTTTTAGGTTCCATACAATTTATTAAAACTTAAAAACTTCAATAGCTAAAAATAACAGTTTAAAGCATATTAAGAAATTATTAGCGCTAGCGCAACGATGGTGTATAAGGTAGAGCTATTACTTCTGTTTAAAATAACGAAAAACAGTTTAAAATTGCTGTACTCTAGAAGAGAAAATTTTAAACTCCTGCTAGAAGACAGAAAAGATTAAAAAAACATTTACATTTAAACTAAGCCAAATTGAATTTATTTATTAATAATTGTTTTAGCATGACAATGTGTGAAACCATCGCTTATTGAAAATATTTTGCGATTCACAACTGTGTTTCTTTTATTATGTTATCTTCCTTTTTAGTCTTATGTCAATGACTTGGAAAAATTGCGAAAAATTTTCATCGGATGAAAATTTCATACTATTTATCATTCAAATCACTCCGAGAATATTCAAGAATTGGTACAAATTTAATGAACATATTCACTAACCTGTCCATCATCTAAGGCAGCCAATGCACCTGCATTTTGAAGATTGAGAAGGTCTTGTTCTGTCAAAGTATGCGTGTGCACAAGTATCTCTGGCCTTCTGGGGAACATATCCGACCTGCGGGTTGAATCTGCGTAATTGAGCATGTTTTGCTGCAAATGGAGGTTTGTCTCATCTTCTCTCTTGAAGATATTACGAGAATTTGTGTGCAGTTGATGGTGATACTGTTGGGGTGCAGATCCTGTTAGCGATTGCGTAACAGGACCGTATGGATCAGTCTGAAAGTCCAACTGTGGCTGCGTTAAACTACTGTAGGGTGGTGGAAAATAGGGTGGCTGGAACTCATTGGCGTGATTGAGACGACCACCAGTAGTGAAAGTTGTGACACCAGGCACTAGATTGGCAATGGATGTCAGATTGCCAACGTGGCTCACTACCAGTTCTCTGCGATCCTGTAAAGAAATATATCTTATTAGTTACGAGGAATTATCAAAATATGCCAACTATAATAGAAATTATGATCAATCTAAGATAAATAAACTAGTAAACATAAAGCTATTTTCGTTTAAACAAACTTCTTTTCATTTCTATTGGTAAAGAAAAAGATTTTTGACCATTAAATTTTTAGCAAAACAAATTTGTGATATCAGTTTGTGGAAACTTGATACTTGAAATATTTTAAATACTCAAAAAAAGTTTTTTTAAATCACTTTATATTCCTTTATAAACCTAAAAAAATCTTTTGGTACAGAAAATTCTAATTTGTTTCGAGTATAAACTAACGTAATCTGCTTTTATTTTTTTTTTCTAATTAGATGTAAATGCAATATTCTTTGTTGTAATATCAATAGTTGGCATGGCTGACAAATTTACATATTGAAGAAAATGTACATAATAATTTCATATACAATATAAGAAAAGAAAATTTGTACAAAATTAATTTTTTTAACAGCTGATATATCATATCAAGTATAATCAATTGTTAACATTAAATGTTTGGTTAAGTAATTCCTCACGCATGTTATATTATAATTCCAACCATAAGTACCCGAGGTAAAGATATTAGAATATGCATGAAAAAAATTATCATAAGTTTATTGTAAACAACTTTCTAAGCATCACCTTTGTAATTTTCCCAATTATTTTTTCAAAGTTAAATATAGAATATATGTATAAACAGCAATGTAAAGATTGCCAAGATGTTGAATATCAATGATATCCAGAAGTATTACCAATTCCAGCAACTGGTATATTAGCATCGGAATTGATGATTCTTCATGTCCAGTCCTAATGCAAACCGCACTTTTAAATTCAATTACATTGTTTTAGTTTTCAATCTCTTGGCATGTCCTATGTGTACCATGTAACCTGTATGAATCCCTTGGAGCAATGTCTGTTGGTAGACGATGAATGTGTGTTCAAAAGGGGTTGCCCAACCTCGAACCTAGACTGTGGGAAAATGTCGGCTTTGCGTCTTCGAAGGTCAGACACCTTTTTCTCTTAGGAGGCACACCTCTCTCAACTCGTCTGTTTAGCTATGCATTGCTCTTCGCGCTCTCTCTCGCCCCCCTCCCCCCCATTCCACTTCGATCCCCTCCCTTCCTCCAACATCTATTCGAATGAAAAAACTTAAAAGTGTTTTACATATTCATTTTCTTCCGGCTTATGCCGTCGGTCACGCCGCCGACACTCCATTAGACAAGGGCTGGCAAGGATGTGGAAGGGGGTTACGAAGAAAAGAGTGACGCCCACGCACTTTCCCATTCAGGAGAATAATGGCCCATGTTTTAAATGGGCACTTCTCGTAGGCTTTTTTCGGTTCGAGAGGATGGGTAACGCAAAAAGTGCACTCAAACTCTGGAAATACATATATTTTTTTTTTAAGAAGAGCAAAAAAATTGTTTTATGATCATTGTTATGTAATGTATATTTTGCTTACGTTTCAAATAGCATTTAGTATAAACATGCTTAAATTAAGAAAAAATGTGAAAAAAAAAAAAAAAACCATTTTTGGTGAAACTGTAGAGTTTATTTTAACTCAGTATATGAGATTTATATTTATTATTTATATATATATTTAAATAATAAATGGTTTTACATATTTATCAAATTATATATATATATATATATATATAAAGAAGAAAGACGAATTCGATATTCGATAATACTTTAGAGGTCAAGGACTCTTTCTTTGGATATATAGCGTATAATTTTACTAAATAGTGTGCTGCAGGGAAATTATCGATATTTTCAAAACCTTTCTGTAATAAACAGTGCTTTAATCAGAGAATTTATTTAAAAGCAAGCTATTGTAGGTAGTTATATATCAATGAATATATAACTACCTACAGTTCGGTGAATAGTACTGTAATGACTGTACTATGATACTGTGAATAGTTGTATAGTAATACTCCATTCAACTGGCCAATGCTGTCATCTGTATATATAATATAACAGTATGAAGTTATATATACAAATGACAGATGACAGCATTGGCCAGTTGAATGGAGTATTGCTATACAACTATTCATAGTATTGTAGGCAGGTATATATTCCTTGATATATAACTAGCTACAATATCTTGCTTTTAAATAAATTCACTGCTTATTATTACAGAAATGTTTTGAAAACATCGATAATTTTCCTGTAGCAAGCTATTTAGTAGAATATTACACTATATATCCAAAGAAATTGTATGAAATTTCACTATCAGAAAAGAAGAATATTTATACATTTATGAATTGAAAAAGAAAATTATCTCTTTTTTTTTTTTTTTTTTTGGATAACTTTTGTGTTAATGGATAATGATATTTATCTGCGTGTATCTTGTCTGTTTCACTATTTATATGTATTCATTTGAATTTTTTTTAAAAATGGAATTCAGTTAGCGTATTCTATTTATTAGCGTGTAAATTTGATATTTTCAATGTTCAATATCTTAATTAAAATATATTTTAAAATTCCTATTTTTACACTAAGTATTTAATAATAAACACAGCTGTTTTTACAAAGTAATTTTATTCACTGTAAACAATTAAATTTTATTTTCCTTTAAAAGAATTCGTAGGTGAAAAAATCTGAAAATTGTTAAGAAAACCTTTGATATTTTACATTCCAAAACTAGTTTCTGCCAAATCCTCAATGCAACATAATGAGAAAAAACTATAATAACTTATTTGCAAGCATGCATTATAGTACTCAAGTTTTCGATAATTGTTTATTTTAAGTTGTTTACATCATTTGAGAAAGCGCAAGCTCTAAATTTTTCACATTCCACAAAAGCAGATTTAATGACGCTTGGTATTTATACACGATTTCAATTGTAAAAAACGCACATTGTAAACAAAATAATCTACTCTGTAAGAAATAACTCTAGTATCATGACTTAATCCGTTCTTCTCAGGAAAATCATTTTAATACAGTGTACAAAGTTTTATGGCTCGTCTTTTCGCCATTCAAACAGAGGCGTTTCTCTTGTAGTATTCCTTTTGCCCAAGTTCATTCTTACTTAGCTGTTGTTCTTTTTCTCGTGAGAATACGGTAATAGTTTTTGCGCGGTCTTTCTCAGTGAAGCGTGAATTTCATTAAAAGAAGCACACGATTTGAAAGACCCGGCAAAGAGAAAATTAAGACATCGTAACAGAACCTCACCTGTTTGCAAGGTGGGGAGACCTCACGCATTTTCTGAAAGAACGAATCTCCAATATCAGTGTTTTGAAAGGATGTACTTATTTCGAATGGGTTCTTGTTGTTTGTAAGGAACTTGCATGCCGCATTCTAAATTGAATTTGTTCTCAGTAATGCTATTTAGAACCATGTGGGAGAGTTTTCGGAATTGAGTTTTACTATGCATTTCTAAGGAGTTCATAAATATCCTCAACAAAATTCAATGCTTCATTGTATTTCTAAGACTTTAAAAATATCCTCACAAAATTCAAGGCTTCATTATTTGTTAAGTGTAGTTTAGTTAAAATTAGATTCATATTAACTATATCAACAATTTTTTGTGTCGTATAAATTTATATAATATAACTCATCATCAATAGCAAGACAGCAAAGAGGGAGCCAAGGCTTTCCTTTGAAGAGATTTCCATACATTCCTCTGGGTGACAATGGTCCTCCAATTAATTTTTAGTAGAGCAAAATCTTTATCAACTGCATCGGAACTTGGGTCGTCCTTTTCCTATTTGTCCCTGTGGCTTTGCCAAAACAAGCCTTTTTACAAGATTTTAATCATTCATTCTATGAGCACCCCAGTTTAATCTAATGATCTTAATAAATTTTATAATATCTGAGTCTTTATAGCATTTATAAATTTCTGCTTTGTCTTCTCCAACAATCAATTTCCCTAACACCTCAAAGAATAGCCCTTAAATTATACCGTTCAAATATACCCAAATAGGCTTCATCAGATCTTGCCAAAGTCCATGCTTCAGAGCCATAGACCAGAATAGATCTAATAAGGGTTTTATATAACAAGAATTTAGTTTTTCTGCTTATGAATTGTGATTTAAATAGATTTCTTTATCCAAAAAATGCCTTATTAGCAGACACAATTCTGTTTTTTATTTCAGGTAAGATATTAATAGACAATTAATTTTTGATCCTAAGTATTTAAAACTAAGCACAGATTCAAAAATGTAAGCGCCTAAGGTAATATTGGATGATATAGCTAAGATATGAAAATTTGGCGTAAAAACTTACAATTCAGTTATATCGTGTCGAAATTTATAACTTTAATGCGATAAAATTGAATTGAAATTTAATTAATAATAAACGTAGAATTAAAGCTTTAAAAGAAATGTTATTATGCTGTGTCTAATCATCTGTGTCCTGCAGTGTAAGACGGATATCCCATGAGTAGTCTACTCATGGATGGGTGGAAAGGGGCAGCTTCTGTTGTGATGGTGCACCCCGTAGGTAGAAATCCGACTTGGTTCATTACGCTAAAGAAGGAGGAAACCCGGAAAGCTTCCACCAAGTAGTCTGACTAACGAGACCAGCGGTGCATGTTGCCACGAGTTGGGCTTTAAAAATAAAGCAATCAATTGAATATGTTGTGTCTTTCACAACGTAATTTTAAAAACATTATTAAATCATTTTTATAAAATTTATTATAGGGTAATTTACATTCATAATTTTTATAATTGGCTCGTACCTAATATATCTCGATATATGAACAAAATTTACTTGTAGACTTTTCAAGTAAAACTATTCAAATATTAGTAAATCGAATTTTTAGTTATCCCTTATGCATTTATCATTTCCTAAGAAACTTCTCAGTATCTGATTTATATCAACTTCATTTCTTAATAAATAAATAAAAAAAGTGATCGCTTTTTTCTCTAAGGGAATAAAGAAATAATAAATTGAATAAAACCAAACTTAAATTGCATAGTTGTATTTTTATATAACAGGAATTTTTAATTAACATTTAATTTCAATTTATTTTATTATAGTTGGTTAGTTAATATGTTGAAAACATAAGAATAACTGAATGTCAATCTAACTTAAATTACCTGTCATAATTTTTTTTCTTATAAATAACCTTTGCCAAAGGTGACATGCCCCTTTTTAGAACATAGAATAAGGTAAAACTATTTTCTGAAAACCTGTAATTTATAATAATTCCGTCATCAACCATTCATCAGGATTTAATTTTGAATTTAATTCCCTTTTTTCTTCTTTAATCTTAAGAATTTATATTTCCAATTACACTGCAAATTATTACTTATGATGGACATTATAGTTCATTTATCTTCTGTACAATATACTTAAAACAATCAATCTTTCGGTCGCGTACTTATTGAAGACTCGTTTTACTTTTAAAGCACATAATAGACTACAATTTATTGAGTTCCAAAATTTTATTAAAGGCTTTTCTTTTATTGCATAACGCAATTGATGTTGAAATTACCGTATTGAAAATAAATTGCTGATTAATTCCTGAATAATATACGTTTTGAAAGTGATTCCTGCAAAGTATATGCCTTTTTTGTTGCAAAAGCAAAAAAGGCAGATGTTTTGTTGTTGTTGTTATTCTCGCAAATTATATTTTGTGTATTAACGTTTCATAAGATTAAAAATCTAGTAAATGAGCAATACAATGTATAGAGGTTTGTTTTCGCTCTACGGTCTAGCTTCAGGTTTGGTTTGTTACTCTGCTATCATTTTGTGCACACTTTAGGCTCATTAGACCAGGACCTACAGTTTAACATGGATTCCGAACCACTAGCAAACATCCATACCACTGCCAAGATTGGTACCACAGGCTTCAGGTTCGAAAGGCCGGAGAGCTAGCCAATTGGCCATCAGACCGCAGTACAATGTATACATTCCATACGAGAGTAAAGCGAACATAATCAGCCTTTATCGTTATACTTAAAAGACAGAAAGATATTAAAAAAAATGCAATTACATTCCTAATAAATAATAAAATGAATAAATAAAACTTGAATTAATTATAATGAATAAATAAAACTAGAATTAAAAATTTTAAAAGGAATAAAGCAATCAATTATATAAGTGTTCTTTAAATTAAATATTTGAGTTTTCCTTAAATGCTTTCAATTCTTTGTTAAAGAAATAGCTAATTATATAATAATAAATATTAAGTGTTTTTTTTAATAATAAATATATAGTCCGATACGTTTCAATTCAAAAGAAAAAATTACTGAAATAGAAAATAATTAGCACGAGTTCGAGAACTTATTTATTTATTTTAACTGAATTTCGTACAATCACTGACATTTCAAAAATTCTATTTAATCTCCTTTAAGTCAAATGAATAAAAACTAAAATTGATACTGCTATTCATGAGCAATATTCACTAGCAATGAGCAATATTTCATAATAGCAAAACAAATAAAACCTGACTAGCAACAACAACATAAATAATAACAAAAAAAGTCAGGAACTATGACTAGCACAGAACCAGTAGTGTACACCACACAATATCGGAATCCTAATTAAAATCCTGCAATCACAATTAAAAAAAAATAAAACCAACAACAAATCTACAACCGTACCGCAAAGATAAGGAAACTCCCAACGCACAATGTTCTTTTTTTTTTTTCTATTCCTATTTATTTACTAATGGAGGGCTATCCCACAATGCTCTAGGGCAGCCGCCATGACACTGGTAACTAGAAGTGTGTGAGAAAAGGCAGCAAGTCGTAGAAAAGAAAGGCAATTAATGGAGACCTTGGGGAAGCACTTCGTTCTGCGAGAAAGCCTTTTTGAAAACAACCTCGGGCGGATTGTGCTTCGTTTTGTTATTGTTTGATGGTTGTGTTATAGTAGTCCCATGGAGGCGACTACCGTGCTGCAGCAGATAGCATGTGATCTCCCTCGCAGGTGTTTTTCACACAATCAGAGGAAACTATTAATAAGCGAATGTGTGGCACAGAATTTTGCAGGCTGTGTTTTGTCTAAATGGAAGGATTAAAAACGCATGATGATTTTATTTAGCAAAATATTTATATTAAATAATGTATATATTTTTTTTATAATATTTATTTTGCAAGAGGAATCTTCTACTTGCGAATTTTTTTACGAATTATCGCACTAATTTCTGTAATCCCACTGAATTACTAACAAAAACAATTAAATTAATAATATTTATTTTTACATACATACTTTATAATCATTTCATGAATGGTTATGAACAAAAATGAATACTAATAGGCGATATTTAGTACAAGTTACATGTTGAAGCACAGAATTTTGCAGGCTGTGTTTTGTCTAAAAGCAAGGCTTAAAAACGTATTATGATGCTTTTATTTATCAAAATATTTATATTAAATAATATTTTTTTTAATGTTTATTTTGTGGACAAAGAGGATTCTTCTACTTGAGGATTGTTTTAAGAATTATCGCAACACTTTTGTAATGTAATCATTCTGAATTATTGATAAAAACAATTTAAAAAAAAAGTAAAAACAAAAACAATTGAAAAAACAAAACCAAAGTGAATATTATCGGTGATGTTTAGTACAGTCACTTGTTGAAGCACAGAATTTTGCAGGCTGTTTTGTCTAAATGTGAAGATTAAAAACGTATAATGATTTTATTTAGCAAAATATTTATATTAAATATTACTTTTTTTATAATATTTATTTTGCAGACAAAGAGGATTCTTCTACTTGCGAATTTTTTTATGAATTATCGCAATAATCTCTGTGATGCAATCATACTGAATTATTGACAAAAACATGTTAAAAAAAATAAAACAAAAATTTCTTTTGCTATCTTTTATGTATTAAATTAATAATATTTATTTTACATGCATACTTTATAAAAATTAATTCATAAATGATTATGAATCAATACTAATCTTAATCTGCGATTGAATTATTCATAAAAACAATTAAAAAAATAAAATAAAAACAATTTCTTTTCTGTATTAAATTAATAATATTTATCTTTACATGCATGCTTTATAATAATTATTTCAAGAAATGATTATGAACAAAAATGAATATTAATCGAGGATATCCAGTAAAGTTAAATGGAAAAAATACGGACAATTTTTTCTAGGTTTGGTTTGGACGCTCTAAGGTTATTTTTTGTATGATTTAGGCTACTTAGACCGGGACTTACAGTTTAACATAATTTTTTTGCAAGATTATTTTATTAGCAGATTAAAATTTATTGAATTTTACAATAGTTTGGCTAAAATTACATTTGTAGAAATAGGTTTACTGGATAGCCATCAGCCCAAATATCAAACTCTAGTGTGATAACCTAATCAACAATCAAACTTTCTTGTAACTTTAAAATAAAATTTCGTAACAAATCGTAATTTGTATAAAGCAAGAAAGATAGTTTTTGGTTCTTTCTCATAGAAGAAATTTTTGTTCATAAGAAAAGAAAGCATTTAAATTTTAAACGGATTTTCATAAGAAAATTTGTAACATATTGTAACAGCTAATATTGTAACATTGACCACAGCTGATGTTTTAATTGAAGCTGGTAAATTATCTGGTATATTATTTTTGTTGAACAAAATTATATCAGTAAGTAACACAAAATGTTAGATCAGACTTCTATGTTACACTTGATTTAAAAATCAATATTATTTTTTAAAAAATTTCAATGCACAATGCCATCGACAGCATAAACCTAACGATCCAGAAATAATGAGATTTTTCTTTAGCTTCAAAGAAAAATATCTATCGATATATAGAACCAGACGTGCGTAACACATTCCAGTGCCATCAGTCGGTGTTGTAAAAATATGTGAGCTTCAACCGTCACGAGTGAACAGATTGAAAACAAAATTTTGTTTTTTTTTTATATATGGGAAATTCATGTTTCCGTCATTTCAGTAATTCATTTTTTTTTTTCAAATCAATTCATTTAATAAATAGATTTGATACAAATGAATTTTACACTTAATATAATAATGAATTACTTTATGCTATGACCACTTTATAAGTAAAAACCATTTGTTTTTACTTATAAAATGGTCTGCGTTATAAAATAGCATCTGACAGTGGAATTTTTTTTTTTTTTAACCAACATTTATAAATCATAGGTAAGAAACAATAACATTTAAAATTGTTTCAGTTCGGCCAGTATCGATTACTTTAGCTTGTATAAGGCAGTATAGTACTCCTTATTCCACTAAGAACGGAAAATAAAATTTTTAAAAAGGACGTCTTACCCAATAATAGAATCACATAAATACTATATAATTTAGAATACAATAAATATGAAGATAAATAGCAAATATAATGAAAGGGGAAATTCGATCTTCGGGAAAAAATATTTATAATTTAAGGTATAAAAAGGAGAGGTATTAATACTTAAAAGATTAAGTATTTTTATGTTAATGATTCCGATTTTAAAATGTTTAAATTTATATAATTAATAGTGGACAAGACTTTTCGCAGTGAATCACTCAAATCATACATAAACACATATAATTCTTTGATGTTGACGCATGTGATAGTTCCATCTTAACTTAGCAATCTATTTTAACATAAATATAACTTAGAATTACTTTAAAATTTTAACTTAGCAATCTATTTTAACTTAATCAAATTTATCTTAACTTAGTTCCATCTTAAAAATCTTGTGAAAAATGGCCATATTTGGAGAAAAAAAAATTATATTTTTTCCTTTAAAATTCATGAATGCTGTATGTCATTAACACTTTCTAAACTACCTTAATATTTGCCAATGAAAATTTTTTCATTAAATATATTCAACAGTATTTAGAAGAATACTTACAAGGTTACCTAATGAATTGCACAAATGAATGCGTGCATATTGTAGAATATGTTCAAATTTTAAAACAAAATTGTCAAGTTGGCATTTTAATGTTTCCACTAATAAGCAGTTTATTTGTAAGCATTTTGAAAAGAGGATATTTATAAAATATTAATTAATTAGAAGAATATTTTGTAAAATTAATTTTTCGAAAAGAAAGCAACAACATATGCTTTAAATCATTGTTGAAATGTGAGGAAGATTTTGTTGAATCTCTCATTGCTTTCAAGAATATGTGGCAATAAGAATATCAAATCAAAAATCAAAAGTAAAGAATTGGTAAGGACAATTGTATTATATTCCTTCTTATTCTTGAAGTACTGATATTAGTACCCTAAGAATAAGAATGAATAGATATCTTTAGTTCATGCAATTCCAGCAAATCAGTCTTCAAAATGTGTCGTAGTTGACATTTATGAAATTTTCCTTCGTACTGATTTCGTAAATAAGATACAAAATTAAGATTCAATCAAATTAAATAAGTCTATTTTTACACTTCATGTAATATGCATGCATTTTTTTTTAAAAAAACAAGAACTGGCTCATTAGACCAGAATGCTCGAATCATTCGTAGTGACTGATCGTTTAAGGTCCATGTTTTGCCAATACAAAAGTTTCCTCATGAAATGCCTAATGTATTTAAAAATATGTGGAAGTTTGGTTTGTCGCTCTACGGTCATTTTGTGCACACTTCGGACTAATTAGCACCTAAAGTTAAACGTGGATTCTGGGCCACTAACAAACATCCATGCCACCGCCAGGATTCGAAGCCAGAGTGCTAGCCAATTGGCTATCAAGCCTCAAGAACCCAATAGAAGAGTAGAAAAGTATGTGACTTTACAAGATGATTTATCATGACAGCAAAATATCGCTGCTTCGTCGTAGTCGAAAAAATTATAAAATATTTACATAAAAAACTATAAAATTAAAGTTTGAAAGATATTTATAATTAAAAGAAATGGAAGTGACATTAAAAAAACTTTAGAAAGTCACTTAGATATGACGCAATAAGAATTACATTACTTAAAAAACAAAAACATATGATGCCTTTCCTTTATTTATTATTTTTCTTAAATATTTTTAATAAGATGGAAAATTTCTTCACTGCATTCATAAACAAGCGTAATTATGTAAAATATATGCATAGTAATGGGTGTTTTTTTTTTGTGCTCCATGTATAAAAAAAACAATTTTAAAAATTGAGAGTGTATAAAAGAAACAGCGAATAAGTGGACTGTAAAATTCCATGGCATTTATCTACCCCATACCAGAGGTCAACGAAAACTAACGAAATGCCTATGGTTCTTCAACCAGATACACGAAATTGGCAATGTTGAATGTTTTACATTTATGGATACCTTTTTTTGAGAAGGATAAAAAACAAACATTATTAGATTTTTTAGAGTGATTTTTCACAAACTCATTCAGTAAATACTAATAAAAGGAATAATATAATTGTTAATTTGAAGACAAAGGAATGAACTTTCTAAGCAAGATAAATAAAAATTTTATATTCGTTTTCAAACAGTATAAAGCTCAAGTTTAGTACCAACAAAAGTAATATAAAGTTAAAAGTAAAGAAGTTTTAGATTTCATGTTTTGCTATCTTGTAAATAATTTCCGATGGAAAATTTGTTGCTTTTTGAATAATTTTAAAATGTCCACTTCATAAACAGCAAGCTTATTATAGTGAAGGCAGTTTCTTCAAAAAATACAAAAAACGAATTTTGAAATATATTCTGATAATTGCTTGAATAACTGAAGGACATTGTGTTTATACAAAATTGGAAATGAATTGAAATAAAGATAACTTTATTCTATTTTTGGAAGCAAAAATTTGACGAATGAATTTTTTTTTTTTAAATGTTAAACGAATACTGGATAAATTGAATTCTACAAGTAAAACGAATACTGGATAAATTGAATTCTACAAGTGAAACGAATACTGGATAAATTGAATTCTACAGGTGAAACGAATACTGGATAAATTGAATTCTACAGGTGAAACGAATACTGGATAAATTGAATTCTACAGGTGAAACGAATACTGGATAAATTGAATTCTACAGGAGAAACGAATACTGGATAAATTGAATTCTACAGGTGAAACGAATACTGGATAAATTGAATTCTACAGGTGAAACGAATACTGGATAAATTGAATTCTACAGGTGAAACGAATACTGGATACATAATTCTACAAGTGAATACTAGATGAATTGAATTCTACAAGTGAATACTGGATTAATTGAATTCTACAAGTGAATACTGGATTAATTGAATTCTACAAGTGAATACTGGATTAATTGAATTCTACAAGTGAATACTGGATTAATTGAATTCTACAAGTGAATACTAGATTAATTGAATTCTACAAGTGAATACTAGATTAATGGATTACTGTTTAAATGATGTTTAAAATGTTATTTTATCCATCAGACAAAAAGAAGATAATGTAAATTTTTCGACATTTGTAAATCATACATGTGTATATACAATTCGAGTAATTTTAATTTGGAGAGAACTTTTTATAATTTTGTTAAATAATATCAATAATTCTTATTTGAAAGATATAGAAATCTTCAAATATTCAAATAAAATGTATTTTTTGGGGAATCGTTATACACATAAAACATTTTTCTGAAGTAATAATACATTATCTCTATTTCCTGAATATTAAAAATTATACATCCAAAGAACATTGAAAACTATACAACATTTAAAAATGACTGTAAGAAATTTTTGATTCCAAAAATGTTACTAATTCAGGATGAATGAACAGGAAAAGCTAACGTTTAGAATTGATAATTAACAACTTTTTAAAGAAAACTCAAATATAAATGGATTTAAAATTGCGTGCAACTACTTTCAATTTGAAAGTATGTGAATTTTTCTTCCTTTCATAGATACTTATTTACAGATTATTAACTCTTTAATTTTATCATTTAAAAATTTATTGAACAGTTTTTGTTATCAATATCAGTATTGATTCAAATATCAGTATTGATTAATGTAATAAGAAATATCTGGGGTTTTTTTTAAAGAAAGTAAGTTACCTATAGATTATATTTCGTTAAATTTTTATGTTGCATAACACTCATAGAAAGTGTTAAAATTGATTGGAATATTTTTCATTTATTATCATTTAAATATATTTTATATTAAAGTAAACAATGCTTATAACAAAAAACAATGTTTATAACACTTATAATGTATTACTGATTATCAGTAAGATATTGAAGTCTAATCATCATCAAAATTGTTAAAAACAAACTCTTCAATGATTGAGGAATATTTGAAAATTATCTTACAGAGATAAAAAAATTTTAACCGAGTATAAAGTAACAATAATTTAAGAGTTATATTAATAAAATATTGACGAGTTACTATTGTTAATATTGACAAGTACACGAGTTATATCAATAAAATAATGAGTACAAAATACGTGTTACCCCTTTCCCTAACCATAGTCTAAATGAAAATTGATTATCTGAGGGGGGTAAAGAAGAAAACAGAAACTGACCTCTGCCGTGTCGATGAGGGCGAAAGCCGATTGGATGTCTGTCCCTTTGACGGACTGTGGGGACAGCTGACCAACTTCCACTGACCCCACATCATCGTCGGGGGTGCCCTTGCGCTTCTGCCCCACTGGACTATCGTGGGCGGGCAGGGGGCTCATTTGAGCCATCATCCGTGGTTCGAACTCCAAACCTCGTGGTCCAAGAATATAAACAGGCCGGCTTGAGAAGGGCAGTTATCTCGGGGCGCGAAATAACATCAGAAACAGTCGACGTTATAATCGGATGTCCGGAAAAAAAATTGCTACAAACAAACGCTGGGGAAACCCGGCCGGGGGCTATTTGTATAGAACCTCTGGATACATGGTCAGATTAGGCCTAGCGGAACCATCTTCGCGGTTTTAGATGGGTCCGAACTGAAGCACCTGCGAGCAATGTGGTGCGTCACTCATGCCTGCAAGGTTTTTCGGCCTTGCCGTCTACTGGATTACAGCCAACAGGTAAGATGGGTCGACGACAAGCTTGGCTGATTTATCCTTTACCTTGGCAAAGAAAATTGGCGAGTAGTTAAGTAACTGGTTGGGAAAGATTGACGAACGATAGCCTAATGCTTGTGAGATTTCTTTCTTTTTTTTTCTTCATGGTTCAGGTTCAATTAGGAAAGGAATTCAACGAATCCACACCGGTAGAATAAAAATGAAAAAACATAGTTTTAAATTAATTCGGAATTTTGTTACTGAAGTACTGTTTAATTTGAAGGAATTAATTGAAAATCACTGCGATTTTGCATTGCTGTGACGCTAACATCAGATTTATCTTATACGTCCATGCAACATAGAAGATTTAATGTGCAAAAACTACTAGAAGATCTAAACCAAAAACTTTTTTATAATGTGCAAAAACTCTACTAGAAGACTTAAACCGATACATTTTGATACATCAGTCTTTTTACGAAAAATGATATAAAATTTTAATTAAATACATTACAAGTTATTCTAACTTTTATATCCAAGTTTATCCAATGTTGTCCAGTGCAATCGCTTCTCTATTTGCAACGAAGAATTAAAGAAAATATTTAAAAAATATTAAGAATAGTGGTGAAATTTGTTGAAAAGGTTTATTGAATTTCAAACATCAATAAATTAAAAACAAATTTCTGAATTCAATCAATTGGTTGCAAATTCAAGATGGATTTCTTTGCAGGTAATAAATTAAATCCAAATAAGATTCTTTACATTATTCTAACGAAATTGGATACTTTTACCATAAGTGAACAAAATTTGAAGACATCCACTAAAATCTTCAATCGTGAGATAAAAACTGTAAAAGTTACTGGAGATAAAGCTTCTAATATTCAAATCATTGTATCAACCAGAAATACCATTTTACTTCTAAGGATTTTATTAATGACCTTGGGATAACGCGGAGGTAAGTAACTCATAACGTTGGAAGATACAAAACATCCACTCAAATAGCATCACGTTTGATTCTAGAATAAACAAAAAACAACACGTATCAAACTTCGCGGGGTTGTGTTTACGTCAACAACAACAAAGCCCGCGAAACTTAAAATCGCAATCCTTGGCGTCTGCAGCAAATGAGAACGTATTTCAATAAAAAAAGGTAACCCTGTGAGTGACGGGGACTATAGCGGAGTTTACTTTTACGAGGTGGCAACGCCGGAGATACCTGTCGAGACAACTTTTGTCAGAGTAGCGATGATCGCGGATCGGAAAAAGGGGGGAGGGAGGCAGGGGATTCCCTAAACGGGGGTCGAAACGTATATGGGGGGTTATCGTCAAGTGGAGATCTCTGTGGCAAGAAGACACACTCGCCAATTGATGGGTTGCATGGCAAGAAGGGGGGACATAGGGGGTTATCCTATCGGAGGATGGTCAGATAATTCTTCTTATATCCCCCCCTTCCTACCTTCGGCGCCGACGGCATACTTTGACTGTGGAAGCTTGGGGCCGGTCTCTAATTGCCAAGTAGCATAGAGGTTTTCCAACTGGCCCTTTTTATTTTTAATTTACTATTATTTTTTTTGCGGAGTTATTATTAAGCTTGTCAAACGATTGCTTTTCAAAAAGGTTTTTACTTTTTCTTTTTTTTTTTTTTTTTCTTTTTTGCTGCGGAGACTTCCTCCATCTTCTGAACGTTTAAGAATTTTCGTTTCGTAACAATCCGATTTCGGAAAGGGGTTATGAAATGGTCGTGTATGAGGGAAAGGGTACAGGAGTGAAAAGGGGGACATCTTCATCCGATGGAATGCTGTAAGATGATTGCGGTTGTAGTACACGTTGAATTTTTTGAGAGATGCCACACACAGGGTCAACGCGCTGGGATTTGGTAAGGACAAAAAGTTTAATAACCTTAGTTACATATCGAGGACATTCTTTTTACTTCAAATGGGGGGGGTGAAGAGTCCGGGATAAGTCCTTTTCCCAAAAAGGATTTTTTTAATTAAAAAGTTATTAATCTAATTAATTAAAGTTAAATCTATCTTTTTTTAAATATTTACAAAAAAAAAAAATTTTTTTGTGTGACAAAGATTTAATATTTTAGAATAGGCTATCAATAAGGGTGTAAAAGGCGATCCAATTTATCTCCTCTTAAAAAATAATTGAATAGTTTGTATTGCTGTGCTATCTGTACAGTGTACTGCTTTATAGTAAGCAGTTGGTACTACTTTATAGTATTTTATTGCTTTGTGTAGATTTATTTTTCGAGATTGCTTTTTGAGGAAGATAATTTTTCTAATGTTTAAAATAAAAATTAAAACAATACATTGCTAAAATAAACAAATTAAGATGCAAGAACCATAATGCATTTTGTCAGTTATTTACATTTTTGTTTTAATTTATTGATTAAATCCTCTTTAGATATATGTTTCAAGTCTATATAAAAATATTCAACTCGCATTTTTATTGTCCTAATCAGAAGCTTATGCATAACTATTGAGGAACAGATTAGAATTTTGATAATTGCAATGATATTATAGTGCATCAATACAGACAGGAATATTTCAAAAAAAAAATTTCAAATAATCTTTCTTTGACATAAGAAAAAAAAAAAAAAATTTAATAATAAAACCTAAGTTATAAAAAAATAAAATGTAAATTTTATATTATTATTAAAGCAAGAAAGGAAATAAAATAATCAAAAGGATTAAAAGAAAAAAAAAACCGTAAAGTGTCTGCCACATAAGTGATGACTTATAAAAGACACCACGGAACCACACCTTCTCTGATACGGATAGATCACGAGATGAAAGAAGGGATTACAGGGTGCCGAGCGCATCACTTAACCTTTCACACCTCCAAACAGAAAGCATTGAGCCGAAGTTGACATTCCATTGTCCAATGATTTGACCTTTGCCTAAAAGCAGATCGGTTATCCAATTCAGAGGCAGCCAGCCATACTACACGCTTTTACTCGACCGTTACATACCACTCTCTCCCCCCTCGTTCTTGACAAAAAGTAACTCACAATGCTTTCGATTGTGTGCTTGTAGCTGGAGGGGTTGTGTTTCACTGTGTCATCGAGTTATATAATATACTTCACGGCTCTTTTCCCTCTCTTCTGGGTATTTTTGCTTTTCTTTATTATTTTTTCTATCTCTCTCTCTTTGGATTTGTCCATTGTGATAATCAGAAGCTCGTTTGGGCGTGGGAAAAGATAGACACACTACTGTTGCTTCCGTATTTAAGGAGATTTCGGTAACTAACAATTTTTATTTAAAAATTTACAAGAGATTTTTTTTTTTAAAGGAAGTTAAAAAAAATGGTCTTTTCATGTTGTTTAAACAATAATATTAGTATAGTACAAAAAAGAAAGTTGTGTTTGTTATTTGTAATTGTTTTGTTTAAATTAAAGACGAAATGTTTTCATTTATGAAATCATTAATGGTTTTTTTTTTTTTTTTTTTTTTTTTTGGACTAATTTCAAACCATGACATTTAATTACTCTACACAATCCTATGGAGAACTGATTTGTACCAACAACAACAAAAAAGATAATTCTTGGTTTATCTAAATCATAGTTCTTTTCAAATAAAATTTACTTATTTAAAATACTTTTACCTTTGAATAATCAAATTCAAATAAAATTTAGACAAATATTTAAAAGCCGATATTTTGAGCATCCTCTTTTTATCCGCGGTCTTTCTTCCCAAGGTAGAGCCAATTAAAGCACGCGGAGTCCACCTGCGATGCAAATGCCGGGCTTTGACCGCAGAGCGACAAAAGCCTTTCACAGGAAAATGAATGTCTAAGCGGTCAGAACTTCCTCATGGAAAGCGGGAGGTCTCGGGTTTAATACCAGGAGTGGGCGGAAGTGAATGGCCCTTCAAACGGACCGAAGTCAGGGAGCCCCGGATGCAGTTTGCCTACCTTTGAAATTCCAAATTTCGCTTCCTGGTATATTCGGCAAAATGTCTGTTTACTAAATTTAAATGAGTGAACACTAGCCCCCACCCTCTTTTTTGATTTATATTGCTATGCGGTATAGAAGCTTTCCCGATTATAATTTATATAAGTATAGGTTTTTCACGGCAATATTTTTTTATTTTAACTTGCAGACTCCCCCGCCCCCCTCCTTAAATTTATGAAACTATGCTTTTGAACTACCAAACCATCACTACGCGTAAAAAATGTTATCTTAATATATTGGAAAAGTAATCGTTTTGGTTTAAGGATATAACTAGCGTATATTATAGCGTGTGTGCTTTTCATTTTCACTTTTTTATTTAGACGTTTATTGGTGAAACAATTGAGTACTCATTTCCATCAAACGAAAAAAGGATATGGTCTTTAGTGGGTAGAAGTCATGATATTATTAAAGCCAACATTGCGTAGATTAAACAACAACAAACATGCTTTGTATAGAAAATTTAACCTCAGAGATGAGTAATCTATTAAAAAATACTGCAGATTAAATAACTTACTTATTCTTGCTTTTGATAAAACATTATTTAGTTCTCTTTAAAATAATCTCTAATTACGTTTTTATATGTTTGATTTACATTTTGATTATTTTATTTATATTTCAATTTATATTTTGGTTGTATTATTTTGATTATTTTACAATATTTTTTAACGATAAAATATGAGTATATCTTATTTAAAAATATAAATATTTGTCACCTTTTTAGACGAAAAAAAAAAAAAAAAATGAAATAAAATAATAATAATAATAATAATAATAATAGTAAATAAAAATAAAAATAAAAAAAAATACCCTCGTGCGCATATGCTTGTGCGCGCTCTCCGCTCACCCAACAATTATTTAAAGATCTTTAGCGATGGATTTAAAAAGGCAGGTTCCATTTTTTTATAAACTACTAATTAAAAAGGTAGATTATCTTCATAACCCTCAATTTTGAGTCTCTTAGAAACAAAAAATAATAATTTATATTTTAACGATAATATAAACAAGTAATATAAAAAAAAATTTTAAAGTCAATTGCTACTTTTTAAGTTAAAATTATCCTCTTACATTTGGCGCCATCTATTAGTAGATACATGCAACTTAAATCTAAAACACACTAAAATTAATTAATTAAATTTAATTAATGAATTAATATTTGAAAAAAACTGTATTAACATCAGTAATATTAAAAAAAAAAAAAAAAAAAAAAGTGTCATCCGCTACAAGTTAAAAAAATGTATTTGAAGTTGAGTGGATGAATAAAATGTATTTTATTAACGATTGAAAATTTGAACAAGATATATATTGGTAGAGTGTGAACTACTAGTAGGAATTGAAAAAGGACATGCATTTACAATTAAAATTATAAACTTATGTCCTTTAACAGAATATCATCAGAATATATAAAAGAAATATTCTAAAGTCTGTCAGTTTATTTTATTTCAATGATTTCTTGATATTTTTTAATTTATAAAATTATGTCCAAACTAATTTATAATTAAAAAATATTAAGAATATCATCAAAATAAAATAAAACAATATTTTTGTAGTAAAATAAGAATATTAATTGGATAAAGTAAAAATAAGAATGTCGTTAGAATAATTAATTGTACGTAATAACTTAATGGTAAACATAATTTTTAAATTTTTTTAAAATATTTTTCCTCCATTTAACCACTGTTCTATTCTATTTCATAACATTAAATATAACATTTTTTTATTATTAAAAATTTTTTTTTAAATTTGATTTTTAAATATATAAAAAATATATATATATTCTCACTACTTTTACTGCCTGTAGATAGATCTCACGACAAATTAAGAAATTCTAGCACAGGTAATGATAAACGAGGTTGCCATTTTCTGCCGAATTGTTTATAAGAATCGTACATTTTTTTTAATCATTGAAAAGGAAATAGCATTCAAAAAAGGATTCAAACCCAAATAAAATTTGAGGTTGAGTTAGAAATTCTGTTCAAGTCATTAGAATTCATTGATTGCAAATATACTTTAAAATAAACTACAATAATATCCCCAAAAAGTATTGTTTTTTATGTAAGAATTCAATCTCGGGAATACCATATTCAGAAAAATTAAATAATTCAATAAATAATTCGTACTTCATTAGAATTTTAAAACAGAAGAATAAAATTTTCTTTCTTTTGTTCTGATTTTTAGTTAAACTACGATTTCGTGGTGTACTTCAAATTACTTTACACAACTGAATTCTGCAATAGGTTTTGAATTTTTTTTTTTTTTTTTCTTGCCAAATTCGAAAGAATTTTGAAATTCTCTGTCTTTCAAAAAAAAAAAAAAAAAAAAAAAAAAAGAATTGAATAAAGCAAAAGTAAGAATGTCGTTAGAATAATTACGTGTTCGTAATGACTTAATGGTAAACATAATTTTCAAATTTCTTTTAAACTTTATCATCATTCAAGCACAGTTCTATTGGTTTTCATAACATTAAATACAAAAACATTTACTTTTTATTTTTTATTTTTTTAAATTTCAAATTTTTAAGAGTACAAAAAATTTAAAAATTATTATTTATTAATTTATTATAATAATTATTTATTAATTTATTTTCATTGTTTATTTCAGTAGATAGTTTTAGGACGAGAAAGATATAACGTCATATTTATTCTTACATATCATAAACATCTGAACTTGGTTTCAAGACTTTCACTTCTTATCGCTTAACAGAGTGCTTAGAACATAACGGAAAAAAATTATATTCTAAAATGAAATTAAATTTTATACATCTATAAATAACTATACATTAAAATCATCCTTTATAAATCAAGTGTCATTTTAATAACTTACCCAACATGGCAATAAAAAAAAATGATGCTGATGTATGTATGAAGACAGATGTTTTCAAAGTTCAGTTGCGAATAGTAAACAAGTTTTTAACAAACAATCAACAAATTCATTAGAAAAAAACAATCATTAGAGAAAAAAAAAAAAAAACCGAAAGTTATTTTCTTCCTTTTTATAACAGAATACAGTTCTCTTAACACCTTAATTCAAAGTTATTTTTTATCCGGAGCGCGAATAAACACCAGTTCAGAATCTCCAGTTCAAAAAACTAATTCTTTTTAGAATTCCATCAATTTGTTATAAACATGTTGCCACACAGGAATTAAATTAATCTGTAAAGTAATATCACGTGCGTATTTCAAAATAAAAATATAATTTTAATATTAAAATGAACATTTCATGAAATATAAAAAAAAATTTAATCCTTTAGTTATTAAAATAAAAATGTACAAAAAGTTTTTTTTTTTATATTATACAAAAATTAAATATAATAATAAAATAAAAATCTTCGAATTTTTAAAATCCAAACAATCTTTTTTTTATTATCTTTGAAACGATTTATTGAACGATTAAAGTTTCTATAAATATTATCGTTTCAAAATCGTCTGCCTTACGCAAATAGTTATAGAAATTAAAATATAATGAAATCGTTTCGCAATAATAAAATAAATAAATAAATACAAGTAATATATAAAAAAAAAAATTTTAAACTCAATTCCTACTTTTTAACTTGAAATTTTTCTCTTACATCTGGCAACATCTATTGGTAGATACATGCAACTTAAATCTAAAAAACACTAGAATTAATTAATTAAATTTAATTAGTGAATTAATATTTGAAAAAACTGTATTAACATCCACTACAAGTTCAAAAAAATGTATTTGAACTTGAGTGGAAGAATAAAAAGTATTTTATTAACGATTGAAAATTTGAACAAGATATATATAGGGAGAGTGTGAGCTAATAGTAGAATACAATTTTTACTGTAGTATCAATAATTAAGATGAATAACCTTTTCCTTCGCAACATCGCTGTATTCGGACAATATTTAATAAATTTGTTTCTCTACAGTTTAAAAAAAGAATTGCGAATATTACAATAATGAAGACAAAGAATATATTATTTCCACATTATTATGTTTAAATGTTAATACGAGTAAAGAAATTAAACCTTTCCTACACATTTTCATTCTCTTTTCTTTTCTTTTATAAATTCCAAAAGGCGTGATACAACAATGTTGTTTCCAAATTCGTGCAAACCTGGTGCATTAGGAAACCTCCTAGAATGAGTGACAGATTCTTCCCGAAATGAGAGGCAGTATATAAACTGATAAAAACGCTGGTGGATATTTACCTGAGAGGTCAGAGGTGGTGAGGGGCAATGAAACGGGGGGGTTCTCCAGGAACTGTAAAATGCCTTCAGGGGGAGAGCGGGTAAGAAAAGAAATGCCCTGGGGTTAATAACTGTACCTGCATAGTGACCCCAACTTTGGGGAGTAACTAGCACGCGTCCTAGTGGAGAGATTTTTTTTTTTTCATTCCTTCTTTCTCCCTCTACTTTTTTTTTTTAATGAGGTAAAGCCTGAAGGGTCAGGAAAAGAAGCCGAAAAATTTCCTCAATTTCTTCTTTTTTTCAGTTCTTTCGAACTTGATTCAGGTGTTAAATTTTATACCACTAGATAAAAATTGTACTAAAGCCGCATAACAAAATTATAATAATCCGTTTAGCAATTAGTTAATTTAAAAAATAAATATAGGACAAAATCAGTTACATGGAAAAAAAATAATAAATCCGAATTTAAAATTTTTCCATTCATAAATTTTTCCTTCTAATAAATCTCTTTTTTAAAAATAAAATTCTATTTTAAATAAATCTCTATTTAAAAGTTTTTTAAAAATAAATCTCATGGGTTTTGCTAGTTAAAAAAAAAAAAAAAAATTTAATTTCTATATTGTTAACAATAGAATAATTTGATTTTTTTAGAACAATCTCGTTCGATTTCATTTTCCCTCTAGTTGCAACAGATTTTCCTTTTATCAAATTATTAAGAATCGACAAAAACTCATTTTTATTAATGATATTTGATATGAATTCAAATAACTGTTCGAATCAGGTTATTTAACAACTGATTTTTGAAGTATTAGTAGCTATCGCATTAGCTATAATACAAAACAAAATAAATACTAACAACAAACTGCTAAAAAACAAAACTATCATAAAATACATTGACTTCAAACATGTTTATAAAGATCATCACTTTCACACACAAAGCATTTGAAAGTAATAATTTTAAATTTAATAAAAGCAGGCAAAAGAAAGCACCAGCAATTTTTAATAAATTATCGAACAGCATTTTTGCTTCTGACTGAAAAGTCCTACCAATATTATTACAAGTACGTTTTTATCACGTACAAGTGTAATGCGATACCCTTGCATCGTTTTTAGGATGTTTTGTCAAGCTACATCTATTGTCACCCATGTCTAAAAATTATGAACTTCGAAACTCAAAAAGATTTTGAATTCATCATTTCTGCAAAAACTTCACACACTCAAAACTCAAAAAACACTTTTAACACACAGTTTCTACAAAACACTACACTTAATCATTCCCACAAAATATTCTCCACATTTTTTTTTATAAACCTAAACTAACCTGAAGTTAGCAAGCGAATATTTTTTTATAAACCAAAACTAACCTGAAGTTAGCAAGCGAATATTTTTTTATAAACCAAAACGAACCTGAAGTTAGCAAGCGAATATTTTTTTATAAACCAAAACTAACCTGAAGTTAGCAAGCGAATATTTTTTTATAAACCTAAACTAACCTGAAGTTAGCAAGCGAATATTTTTTATAAACCAAAACTAACCTGAAGTTAGCAAGCGAATATTTTTTTTATAAACCAAAACTAACCTGAAGTTAGCAAGCGAATATTTTTTTATAAACCAAAACTAACCTGAAGTTAGCACTAATGCATTCATTGCCGAATATTTTTTTACAAACCTAAACCAACCTGAAGTTTGCACTAATCAATTCACAGCTGAATATTTTTGTTGCCAAATGCAACTCTAAAAATTTAAGATAATTTTATTTATATAAAAAAATATATTATTGTAGATAATACATACAATATATTTGGACAGCAATTTAAATTTGGTGGTTTATACCCTTAAGGTTTCACTTTGGATGAGAATAGAATTTCTAGTAACAAATTGTATTAGTGAATAAATAAACCTGTCGAAATGAATGCAAAGGCAGCACTTTAAAACTTTGTATCTTCGAAATGATACAGTTTTGTAGGGTCGCAACAAAATAATCGGAACTGCCTTTTACAAAGTGTTCGAATCAAAATAAAAGAATCGAACCATCCCGTCTACTTCATCATCATTTTTCAATGTCATGCGCAATGTGAAAGCCTAATGCGCAGAAAGGTCCTTAGAAGCTTTGAAATGAAATAACAGTAATAAGAACAGAGATGCAAGAAATAAAAGGTTACAAGTTCGGGTGAGTTAATTGCAGCCGTCAAACCGAGTAATAAGGTAATAACAGAGCATTGAGAGGTGTGCAGGAATAATGGGTTACGGTCATGGGTGACTTCTTACCAGGAATTGACAAGAAAAGAATGGATGAATTCGAACAAGTGCAGGGGTGGGAGATATTCTTTTATGATAAGAAGTAACAATCGTTTGTTTTGTTAGAAGATCTAGGCTTATCAGTCTCGGCAAACGTATGTCTGGAGATAAAAGCCATGACCGAGGCGTATTAAAATATCTAAGTCTTATGACTGATAAGGGTTTTCGACGAAACAACAAATAAAAACAATTTGTCTACAACCTAAGTAAATAGCGTAAAATTCATAAAAACGATAACATAACAAGTAATATTAAAAAAAAAAAAAAAAAAAAAAAATGAAGTCAATTCCTACTTAGGTCAACAAAGAAAAATTTTATTCTAGTTACTTTTTACTTTTTATATTAATTAAATTAAATTAATGAATTAATATTTGAAAAAACTGTATTAACATCAAGTGTCATCCACTACAAGTTAAAAAAGTGTATTTGAACTTGAATGGATGAATAAAGAGTATTTTATGAACGATTGAAAATTTGAACAAGATATATATAGGGAGAGTGTGAGCTAATAGAAGGAATTGAATAAATAAAAGATACGTTCGTGTTAATATAAAAGCTTTTTTTAAAATTTAAAATTTTTAAGTTATTTTAATGCTATGGATAACAATGCAAATGAACAACAACGTTAGCAGTGGATATTATTTATGTATAACAACTGCTAACAATGCAGTTCTTCTAGGTTTATGTATTAATTCTATAATAATGATAATAAAAATAATGGTTATCAAACAAATTTTGAATTTCAAAATTATTTAAAAACTCTTTTATTTACGATTCACAGACCTAATTTTCTTATACAAACTATGATATAAAAATAGTGGAAGCTAAATTTCAACAATAAAAGTAGTTTATAAGAGTAGGCAGGCAAGTAATATGAATGAGAAATATCAGAAGTATAAATGAAAACAAAAATCACAAAAATGATATGCAAGTTAAATATAAGAGGTGGGAAATGTACGATAAATACATCGTACGATAATACAAAATGAAAATATTTGAAATAGTTTAACGCCAACACACTGATGTATTGTTGTAAGTAAAAATAAAAAATTGTATCGATTTAAAATTTGATTTACTTAATTAAGTAATTATTATTTTATTCCATTTGATTTACAAAGTGAAAAAATTATGAGGCTTTATATAAAAATTATTTATTATTTTCATTGAATCTTAAAATATTGCCACTTGTCCCATATTTTTTAATTCATAGATTAAAAAAAAAATTCTTACTTTACACCTACAAAATTATAATTTTAAAATAGGAAAAAAAAAATTAAAATATATATTTAATAATAAATAAATAAAAAACTGTAAACAATTCTACATAAAAGCAAAATTTACTAACATTATCAATTCATTTTCCCAATATTTTATACTGGAAATAGATAAACCCAAGTTCATATCAGCCAACTTTAAAATATCAGTGAAACATTCGCAGCATACATTACATTCTGAGCGAAATGTCCATTATTTCAGGGGGAGGAGGAAAAGGAAATAAAAAGACATCAATCGAGTTTTGTTCGACATCAATCAATTTGAGCAATCGAAGCAATTGAAATAAGTTATTTCGTTTTTATTAAAAGAATATAGAGAAAATCTAATATTCCCAAAATACGTAAATAAAGTATGAAAAATTGTGAATTTATTTTACAAAGCGAGTTAGCAAATATACAATCTCATTTCTATCAAAGTACGATGCAAAAATACATAATTCATGAAAATAAAGTGTCTTGCATCAAAATTAAATAATTCTAATGTGTACATTTCATATTAATATCTCCATTGACATATTTTTACAACTATCCAAGTACTTTTGTGTCTTCAATATCACTAAATCACTCGAAATTTTATTTCCATCAATAATTAAGTTATTAATATATTTTTTTTTTCTTTCATGCAGTCTTGTCCAAATGAATGAGACACGCCTTAAAAAAAAATATCAATGTTTTAAAACGCACGAAAATAAATTAAAACAGAATTTTTAATCATTAATCGTGAGATAATTATGCAGGTTTTTAACATGTGTGAACACGATATTGTCCAGACTAAAGGTCTGTAGCGTCTCGAAACAAAAAGTGAAGCCATAAATTAAAAAATAAATAAGTTATTATTTAAAACAGGTTAATCTCTTCGCGCAACACAAGAAACTTTCAAAACAATTCAAAAACTTTTATTTAAAATAAACGTTGATTTTCAAGCGATTTTATTTGTGTATGCATAAAAACTGGCAAGAAATACGAATAGCGATTGATCAAAATCAAGTCACGTACTCTGTAGTTCATTTTGAATTGTCTGGCTTTCAAAATATAAACAGATGGCTGTTTCAATATCCTCAAAATAGCATCTTAGGATTAGTTTATGTTTATAAAAGTTAATTTATAACCATCGCATAATTTATAACCAAACCCAACAGACTTCATTGTCTGGATTCGATAGTGTTTCTTGTAGTATTTGAATAATTGCCTCTAAAGTTCGAGTTATTAAATTTTGTTACATTCCTGCCGCTATTGAATTTGATAGTTTTTTTTAGGGGATTCTGCAATTTTGAGTTCTGATTTCGCCAAGTCTCTTTTCCACGCCAAATGGAATCGCCAAAATCGCAGTATTTTGTAATCGTAGCGGCCATTTTGTTTGTTTAGATGGGGAAAATCGCAAGGAAAAAAAATCGCCACATAAACAAGCGGAACCCTAAAATGCAAAAGTCCCGTTTTTCTATTCTGGCCAATTGCTTTATAAACTTTTTAGGTCACTGAACATCAGTATACTCCCATGTGTATTCTTTCAGAAAAGTATGTTCACACATGATAAAATGGAATTCATGCCAGGATTTTTTTTTATTTTTATTTTTTATTTCGCAACATTGCCCTTGACTTTTATGGAAATATAAACTATTTATCATGTGACCTGTTGGCGAGAAAATCTGGCAGATTTATACCATTCCACAGTTCTTGGAAATTGCTCTTAAGAGAATAGTTGGATGTTATCACATTCTGATGCAACGTTTGTTTAGAAGATTTCGAAAGTGTCAGGATCTGACTGGCCCTATAAATCTGGACTTGACAGCCTGCAATCTCAATATTGCCATCCGGTATCCACCATTAAAATCCAGTATATTTATGGCTAAAATTTGATCCAACGTATATATCATTGATTATTTTATTAAATTATTCCAATAATTCTTTAAGTAAGATGACGTTCTTCTGATTGCGCCTTAATCTTCGAAATACTGATTTCTACACTATTTACCATCCTTCAATTACACATCATTCACGATTTCTTTAGATTTTATGGTGGGAATTGCATATTATAACCAAGGATTATTTTTTCGCCTTATTTGGAATGCAGAAACTTAAAAGCACTTTCAGATCGAAAACATTTCAATCAAAAATTAGCCTGTTTCCATATGTTGGTTAAAAACAAGGTCCGTCACTGCCGCTTACGTGCGATCTGTCTTTCGGAAGATTAAATCATTTGATGCGTGACCAAAAACCGACGTTAGGCTGAGCGATTATTCTTCCCCGTAATCTAACTACCAGTTTCTATTTCCATTTAAATTGAAGCAAATAGGAACTAATCAGAAAAAAGAAATTTTTGGTTTATCATCCACTGTTAGTACATTACTCATTTTTACCTTAATAGTGTGCTTAAGAGAGGGGAATCATTTTTGTATATTCCCTTATTGTTCTTGCATCCTTTGGGGTTTCAGTTTTTTATAATTAGTTTTCTTAAATAATTCAGCTGACAATTAAAAATGTTTTCTTAGATTTCTTATTAGTTTTCAAATCATATAATTGTGCTTAACATTATTTTATTTTCGTTTTACATATACTAAATGTATCCATGTATATACTTCAATGTATAAAGCACATATCATATGCACTTAGTCCATTGCCAAAGTTCAGGCTTTATTTGCTCAGGTAAAAATAAAATACAAAACAGTTTGTTGTCCAATTTCCTAAATTTTGAAATTTTTCCGAATAAAAGTTGTAATTTATAAGATTACAATCGCGTACAATAAGATATCAATAACGTACACGATGCAGATTCATTCATAAAACTATTTATTGTTTCGTTCCATTTTCTACAAATTTTTTTTTAAATCCTCTGTTTTAAAGTGATCCTGTCAATTTTTCGACAGACGACTGCAAAATTTCATTTATTCAAACACTACTTCGAAATTATTGTAGTTTTAAAAGATATCTTATATTATTATTGACGAATTAAAATACCATCCTGAAGGAATTTTATTGGTTTTAATTCATCAATTACCGTATCTGATCTGGTGAGTTTAATCAAATTAAGTATGATGTTATAGTATACGTTTTGAAATCACTTTTTCTAAATGTATCGATATTATTTATAATTCAAGGAGTTGAATTTATCGTTGCAATCGTTTATGTTCCCGTAGATTTTAAATATTTTTTATTTCACCCCTCCATTTTTTTTTTTTTTTTTTTTTGCGTAAATGGAATTAAAAATTCAATTTTTATCTCATTGATTTAATAAACATTGGTAGTTATATTCGCTCATAGCAAATTGAATTATATTTACTTTTATATTTGTAAATATGTATAAACTTTTTGATCTTTTTTCCAAGTAAATTATTTCTATATTTAAAAAATGCAGATCTTTCATCAAAAGGATGGAAAATGTCTGACTATGATAATCAGAAATTTAACTATTAATACGAATAAAAAATTTTATTACAGAATTTTTAGAAATAATGTACGATGTTATTTCTATTGGATTTATTTTATTATTATTAATTTTATTTTATTATTAAAAATATTTATTATATATATATTATTATTATTATTATTATTACTACTATTATTTATTTATTATTATTTATTTTATTTTTATCATTATTATGCACTTTTTTTAATTTTTTTATTTTTAAAGAAATAATTTTTATCTTAAGACTAGTGCGTAGAACTTTTTTTTTTTTTCCTGTCTACTTCGAAGACCCTTATAAGCCATGGGGAATATTTTACTTGTATAAAGAATTTTAATTTAATTATTGGAAACTACATAGCGATAGAATAACATAAAGTAATTCAAAACGACAACTTGATTAAGTGTTAGAAGCGAATTAATTTAATCAAAAGGAAAAAAAATAAAACCCCAGTCTTTCATTAAAAGAAATCGCGTGATAATACAAAAATAAAAGGCGAATTTTCTGACCCGAAGGCGGATGTCTATTTCCCGTCTCGCCATCAAAATGGGGTTAAAAATAAGTGCTATCCGATGAGCCCCAAATAAACCGGAAAGCCCTGCACAATTTATCTGGGCGAGGAGTGGCAACAACAAGAGATAACTTTACACGATTTGGGAGCAGGGTGAAAACGAACAGATTCTCCATAAACGCAAATCACGTGTCGCTGATGGGCCAATCAAAGGCGCGGATTCATCAGGATGTTATTAGCGATTGGATCCTCGTCGCCCCTCCCGGCAATCCGAATTGAAGATGCGCATGTTCTGAGAAAGGGTCACGCCTTCTTTGCATTGACATTGATTGAACAAAGGATTGATTGCTCCGCGCAGAATTTATTCCTACGTTCGCTGGAGAGTGGAGTTTTTATCCACCCGATAGAATGTGTAATTTGAAGTGGAAAGTCGTTTTCCATAGTGGAATTTGAACAATTATATAAAATCAGAATTTTCTCTTTTAATTAGAATTTTTTTTTTAATAATAAATTAAAATATTTTCTAATGAAACTCGAACAGGGGAAAAAATGAAATGAGTTACGAATTTTAAAAATTCTGTTTTGAAAAGAAATTGTGACATCGATGGCGAATGTTCAGAGTTTTATATATTTTCAAACAATTCCTTTTATAAAAAAATTGTTGATTGGAACAATTTATCAAATAATTAGCATATTTGCAGCTAATTGATAGCCCATGGAGGGTTGTGGGTACCATTGAAATTTTCTGAACTATTTGTCAAATTTTCGGAAAATACCCCTGTGATCCCAGCCAGATTTGTATAATAGAAACCATTACATCCATGACAAATTGTTTAATGCTACTTAAAACTTCTTAACTAAATATTAATACTTCAAAACTACTGACTACTACCACTACTAATTTATTTCACTTCCTAAGTGATTTAGTGCAATCGCCTATATAACTACGACACACCTTAAGTGTGGATTAATTCATTTAATAAATAATTTCATTTAATTTTATCGGAATAATTAATTTAATTTGAATTAATTAACTTAAAACAACTTAAATAAATTTAATGACTAAATAATTTAATTTTAACTTAATTATTTTTTTTCAGAAAGTGTCTGAAGACAACAGGAATAAGATTCGAGAAGAAAAAAAATTGCAGAACATAAATTTATAATAAAATTATTAAAAATTAAATAAAATTTATTAAAAATTTATAAATAAATTTATTAAAAAATTTTTTTAATAAAGCGGGATAAGAGGAATTAGAAGAATAAATCACTCTAATATTTGGCAATATTTCGGAAATATAAATTTTAATAAAAAAAATATTCTATTTAAAAGTCGATTTTGAAAAATCTGTAAAAGCATGTCTACAGACTTCTTGGAAGACTATTAGAAAGTTAATATAACAAGCAATCCAGCAAAATATTAAAGTGGTCGATCCAGTGATTTATACAAAGCTAATATATAAAAAAAAACTTATTCAAGTCTACTTTCTGAGAAAATTTTAAATTATTTTATGATCTAACCCAGGGATGGGCAAACTTTTACTGTCGCGGGCCAAAATAAATTTTTCTAAAATTTTAAAAACAATATACAAGTATTACAATTTAAATATGTTAATGCTATGAATGAAATTGCGATTTCATTTTTAAAAATTCCTTATATTGAGGTTCGAAGTGAGATGTACTGATTCTAAGGAGCGAGGCTAAATGCTCATCTGTCAGTCTTCTTCTGAAATAATTCTTTCTAAGGTTCATAGTTGAAAACACTTGTTCGCATATTGTAAGATGAAGCAAACATAGCACTGATTTTCTAGGCGTGAGATATTACATTTTGGAAACTTACTTTCCATAATGATTTGTAAAACTGTAACTTTGGCATATTTAGAAACAACTACTTCACAATTTACATTGAAAGGCATGGTAAAAATATCCAGTTCTGTTTGAATGGCACTGGAATGGTGGAATGATATATAATACATATTTCTTTTAATTTGCCTAGGACCGGCAAATAATTTTAATTTTAAAAAAATGCATTTAGTTGATATTGCATTTAAGAAAGAGGTATGTAATAAAAAACCATTCAGCTAAATTTTCAAAAACTATATTTGGTTGTATTGCGGCAAAAGCAATATATTAATTATACAATTTATATTTTTATTTGGGTGTAAAAATTTGAAGAAAAATCGGATTTTTAAAAAAAATTAATCATTATCTTTATTACTATTATTTTATCTTTCGTTTTCATTTTAACTCAATTGCTGAAATATTACAAAAATCTCAAAGTTTAAAATCCAAACACAACAGGATTAATTTACGATATTTTCACAACTTTTGTTAAAGTCATTAATAATTGTTAATTGACCTTCTGATATTTACTTTTGGCGGAACAGTATTTTTAACTTTTTAAATACATTTTAGCAGCTAAGAAAGAAAAGGCTGTGGATACTACGGAAATTTTTTGAACTACAGGTCAAATTTTCGCAACAGTGCATGAACGCGCACATTTAGAGCAAAATTACGACTTTTAAATTAAAAAAAAAATTATTTCTGACTACAAAAATCCCACGAATTTTTATGCGTATTTATTTTAGAGTACATAAAATAAACAAATTTGAAAAAAATGTTTTTACGAAACGTATAACATGAAAATTTTCCACTAATAGCTTCAAATTTTCGGAATGATTATTTTTCAAGCACAAACATCCCGTTTAGTGAGTCCTTTGCATTATCTGCCCAAAAAAGTAAGTAATTATTTTTATTACATTATCTTTTTATTTCTCATTATTTAAAAAAAAATTCAAATACGGGTTTGCACAACTATTTGAATATTCTTTTACTCAAAAATAGTTAATAAATAATTTTTGAACAAAATTCCAAGTGTATCAGTTTGTGAAATATATGATAATTTTTTTTTATTTTTTTTTATTGAGACCATTAATTTTTTCTCATACAATTCAGATAATAATTGATTGAAAGTTGCTACTCAAATGATAACAAATTAATAAATTGTAGTAAGTTTTCAATTCAGTTATTGTTTTTTAAATAGCAGATATAATTTATTATTATGGATGGTGAAATTAAAGCATGCTATGCGGAGAATGATACAGATTAAAAATGTAAATAAAAAAATCTCCAGCATTTTTGTGGTTTTTGGACCGCATTTAGAAAGGAGGAGGCCTTGGGCCACATTTAAAGACGGGAATTGTCCCGTCTCTTGAGCAGCATTTCAATAACAATTGTTAAGCGAAAAAAGATTCAAATCATTGAATAGGGCATAATCAATGAAAAATAAAAATATCAGAAACTAATAAAAAATGCATATTAATAAAATAAAATCATCAATATTTAGGTGTTGAGATTTTAGAAAATAAAATAACCCTACAGAATCCTTAATGTCTCAGGGAAATTGATTGAGCAGACTTAGTTTAGACAAAAATCATGACTAAAATATTGATATCACACCCTCATGATTGACTGCTGTTGGTTCTAAATAATATAACAAAACTTCATTTTCATATAATACATGTATTTTATTGAATAACGCATTTAGTATATTAGCTAATATTATCTGAAATTATATTTGCTCAATTTCAGAGAAATTTTTTCGATTATAAAATCATACTTCCTTTCTTTCGTTACTAATTCAAGCATAGACAATAACAAGACAAATCAATGAAACTATTTTTAATTAATGCAATTCGATAGATCTATTAGAAAAGTTGGCTTCAAATAATATATCGTTTATTTTGATTACGTATCAAATACATTATTTTAAATTTATACATTATTTTTTATTATACAGTTTTATTAATGCCTTTGTTTCATCATCAGAGAGCTCAGAAATAAAACATCGCAAAGAACGAAAGAGAAAAATCTGTTACGCGTTAGGCTTCATAAGATATAATGCTCCAGCATCTAATGATGAGATGGTTGAATATCTTTTGAGACACTGACCTTAAACGAAGTGCATAAAAACAAAAGACATCATCATCATCATCCCTTGTCAGTATTGATATCATACACTCATGATTGACTGCTGTTGGTTTTAAATAATATAACAAGAAAAACAATTTCATATAGTACATATTTCATTGAAGAGCGCATTTATTATATTAGTTGTCAATTATATTTGCTGTTTCAGAGAAATTTGAATATGAAAAAAAGTACATCATCGTTTGGACTTGATAACATTACTATTGCAAGCATAGTCAATAACAAAGACACAAATCAATGATACCATTCTTAACTAATACATCTCATTATATAGATCAAATTCAAAACAGCTATTAAAAAAAAATTTGATACAAATATATTGTTTATGTATCAAAGACATTTGAAGTTTTATTAATGCTTTTAAATCCTTAATGCATGTCTTTGTTTTATCATCAGAGAGCTCAGAAACCAAACATCGAAAAGAACGAAAGAGAAAAATCTGTTACGTGTTAGGCTTCATAAGATATAATGCTCCGGCATCTAATGATGAGATGGTTGAATATCTTTTGAGACACTGACCTTAAATGAAGTGCATAAAAAAAAAAGGCCACCGTCATCATCCCTTGTCAGCCAACGACACCTGTACCCTGGAATGAAGTCGGTGGTTGCAAAATAGGCTGCATTACGAGTCACGTGACGGAATGCCGAACAATCTCATTCTGACAGGATGGATAGAAAAAGAAGAAAAAAAGTAATAATGATAATGTCGCTAATAAAATAAAGGTTTGGCCTGCTCACCGACACTTGCAGATGCGACACTGATGCACTGATGTGCTTTGAAACAGTTGAGAGAAGGTGGTGAGGTGGGGATTTCAAATTTTATTTCCTTTCTTTTCAAATTACTTTTTTTTTTTCTTAATCCTTTGGCCTCCTCTTGCAAGTCTTAAAAGACCTTCTTTTATAATTACCACATTCGCGTCTGTCAAATGAGCCCAGTAAAAAGGATTATTTATTCTACGTCAGGAACTCACAGGAATTGTATACAATGTAGCACATAAGCGACTCCTCTTAGTAGGCAGGAGTGGCCTTTCCTTGGCTGCATGCAGATTAAGGTGAAGTTCAACATGCTTGGATTTCGGAAAGCTTGGTAGTAAGGGGAAGCGTTAATTGGAAACAGTAAATCATTTTGACTGCCTTGAGTCTTGTTTGTTAAGTTTATAGAAATTCCTCAGCGGCAAATATAAATACGCAGTGTGTTCTTTTACATAACAAGTGGATTTTTTTTTCAGAAGCATTGTAAGCTTATTGAATATTTTATTACACTGATGCCATCTGGGAAATACTAAAATATTTTTTGAATATCGCTGCATCTTTAATTAGAAAATACAGGCCTATGGCAACGCAAATTTAAAGAATGCTGTTTTATATTTAGTGATTTTATTTTAATAAGTTTCGTAATGTTTTTAATAATAATATTTGAAAATTATAAGCATTATATAAAAGTTATCCAAATCCTTCCCAAAAATCAATAAACAAAATTATTTTTCAAAAAAGGGCTCTGAAAGATGGCATTTTGAAAATATCTCGGGATCAATATTATAAGAATTAGGAAAATATGTGTGTGTGTAACTGCTTCTGAAATAGTAAATGTTTCACAATCTTTCTCCTTCATTTTGAAATTTTTGTTACACTTGATTTTTAAATTAATGTTAATTAATTGTAATAATTAACTGCTCACCAATCGTAGGAGGGGAGGGGGTATGAATTTCTGGATAGTTTCATTCATACTTTTGTTCTTACTATCTATTTTAATGATAAACGAAAATATTTACCAAGCAGAGTATTTTTACCATCTAAAAGAAAGATCAGAATTCTGTAGATTTAGTAGTGTCACTAATTTAAACTTTCTAATGCTCTTTCTACTAGAACTATGAAAGTTCCATTCTAAATAATGCGACAAATATAAAGCAAAACTTTTTTAATTTGTTTATCTAACGATCTTTTAAAATAATACAGCGGCAATTTCAATCCAAACAAAACACGAAGCAGGGAGAGAGGGGAAAAAATAGAGGGTTTCTAAAAGGACAATTCAGTGGTTTGCATTATATCTTAATTATAGCGCAAGTATAGTTTTATAAGTATACTTTTAAAAGTATTGAAATAAATCGTTATCAATACTTTTAAAGAAAGGGCATAACGACACAGAACAAGCAGTAAAATGTTTTTTTCTATAGAACTTAGTAAATGTTGCCGTTCAGCCGATATACTATATTATATATCTTAAATTTTCATGATTGTAGCATAATAAAAATAAATAAATACTTATTTAATATTGAGAAAATTAAAAAAATTGCTAAAATTATTATTTGTACCGTAAAACACAACTATTAGCTAGAAATTTTATTTATATTTATTTCCTCTTCAAATGTGAATTTTACTTCAAACTCTTCACAGTGATTTTTTTTTTTTTTTTTTTTTTTTTTTTGGTTATATATATTTTGATTGGCCAATCATAGGCCAGAGAAGAATATAATTAGATTAGATAATTAAGTGATAGAATTTTTTTTTACCATTCAAATTTATTTAATGATTACTCATAGAACACAAAGCGATTCTTTATTTGGAAATTTCTTCAAACAGCAACTTTTGATGGATTTGATAATCATACAGAATTTCCTCTATTCTTCAGGTGCTTTAATAAACTAACATGAAAGTTAGTGGATAAATATTATATACAATTAGCAATTATATATTCATACAGAAAAAGGGGTAAAAAGAAAATCGTGCATACCACGAACAGCCCACTAACTGAACAGTGAATTCCGGGAGGATTTTTACGGGCAACTGCTCTTGCATTTGCTTTTGCTTTTGGTATGGGAGAAAACCTGGAATACTCTTATCAGGCAGTTTGACTATCGATGCGAGACACATTATCACAATCGCCATTGAGTCTCTCTATCACCAATATATTAATACAAATTATCACCAACAAATTGTGATTTGTTCACTTTAATTAATCCATTAAACTTCCACTAATACAACACAGATTACTCGCCGCTAGTTTAGCTCATCCTAAGAAGTTGACTTTTTCTTCAAAGAATGTAATAAAAGCCTCATTTTAATTATAAATTAAACGATTCTCTAATAATGAACTAAATTATAAAATTAAATTATGTTGCTGTTACTAATCTCCCAAGCTTACAGCAGGTTCAAAGGACCCCGACGCAGGCGACGTCCATGGCTAAGGGTAGCATCCAGCTTCACTTTTAGCGAGGAACCACGAAGACTAAAGACTAATACTCAAGACAACGCTCTACGATCTTATTAGATCGTGACCTATGGTTTAAAAAGGATTCCAAACCTCTACAAACATTCATGGCATATTCGGGGCTCGAACCCGAAATCTGGGGCACCGAGCGCTAGACACTCCGCCATTGAGGTCCAAATTAAATTATTCCATCTTTAATGAAATAATAGAGAGTTTTTTTTTTATCATCCGATATTTTTTTCTTCATAGCGCGCATGCTCATAGGAAACATTGTACCTATTGCGCATGCGCATCTGTAATACTGCACTACTGAGCTATTCCTATGAGCATGCTCGCTAGGAAGAAAAATAACGGACGATAAAAAAACGTTACACTCTCTAATAACAATAATAAAAACCTTAACGAAATACAAAAATTACTGAATTTTGTGTCATTACTCTCAAAAAAAAAATTCTTTTTAATTATCTTGCATTTAGATTATTATCTGAAGGCATATTTTATTACTGCGAATATTTAAGCTTTTAATCTTCCTATTTAAATGAATATTTTTCTTCGGTATTATATTGCTCACTAAATTATCTTCCAAGAATGAAGAAAAATAATAACTTGCCCTCTCTCTCAATGCTTAAAAGGAGGAAAAAAAAAGAAGTGGAATCGATTATGCAATTTCTGCCGAATTATTCTTGTCACGATTGCTTATTTTCCTGCTTCATTTGGAAAGTGCTGTCTTAGACTTGACATTTTTTTAACAATAACTAATTAGAAAGAGTTAATTGAAATATATTTCTTCTGAACTTTTTCTTTTTTTGGGGTGTCATTCAACATGTTGACCACCGGTGTGGAAATCCAGGGGCGCTTTACAAATTGTGTTCGATTATGTTTATCAGTTCTTCTTTGGCAGCTAAATCAGATGAGTAAAAGAATTACGCAAATGGTTTAATTGAATAAAGAATGATTTTTGTATTATTTGGTTGGACTGAATAAATGAAAAATGTAATTAAAAATAATGCATTTATTTCTGAAGTATTAAACAAACTTTTTTTTTAACGATCAATCACAAGATGATTTGAGCTGGCAGTAGTAAGGGAATTTCAGAACTGGGGAAAGAGCAGCTTGAAACCTAAAGAACAAATCGAGCAAAAAATCTCAATCTGTTCTGGGAATGAGTATGATGGCACAATAAATCTGTAGATTAGGAAGCCCTTTAATTAGAAGATGATCGAATATATTAGTCATGAGGGGTGCTAATTCCGAATTGTGGTGGATTAAAGTGTTCAATCTTTAAAAAAAAATTTCTATGATAAGTTTGATTCTTAAATCTAAAATACATTCTTTTTCAAAAGCAGTTATCATGGTGGATTCTAGATTCGCCATTTAATCAATCGTTTTACAAAGACAGTCTTAGTTTGCAATTGCAATAAAAAAAAAAATATACCAAGTTTGATCGGAAAGTGAAATTGATGGAAACGAAAGGGCAGATGTACTGGCAAAAGAAGGAACAGAAATTTATGGACAATGACCTATCCTTGTCGAATCTTTTAGGAAAACTATACTGAACAAAATTAATTCATTGTATTTTAGGGAATTATTATCTAACACCAAAGGAAAAGTCTGGGAAACAATCGGGGATGACTCGCAATGAGACTGTTGCCAATTTTAGATTAAGAACTGGATACGAGTGTCTGGTCGAACATCTGGCCAAAATGGGGATTGATATATATGTTTTATGTAAGACAGAGAAAATGAATAAGGCCCATCTACTTGTTTGCTCAGGACTGGACTCAACTCAACTAACAACAGAATGGTGATTTGTGTATTCTTTTCTGCAGGGCCAGATAGCATGCTCTGATTACATTGACTTTTATTATGGTACTTCTAGCTTTTTAAATTTTTATCCTTGGAACATTTAACTTGTTTTAAACTATCTTGATCGAGTTTCGAGTTTTTTCCGAGTCTTTTAATCGAACATGGTCTGTTTGTTATTTTTCCTTTGTGATTTTGATTTGCTTATATGCTCTATTTGTTTCCACAATAAGTGTCCAAATTTGTTTGGATTGAGTGCCAATAAAGTCATAGGTAACAATAACAAAGCAACAGCTTGATTCAAAAGAACACATCATCAACACACTCTTGCATACCATCATAGCTCTTACTAGATAAACGAATAAAAAGTTGATTCTGCAATATACTCTATCAGCAGGATTTAAATCTACATTCTGCAGCAAGCTAACTGAAAGTGATACCACTCAGCCACGATTAGGCTAATAGCGTCAGTTAATGTATATTAAAGATAAAGACGAAAGCACTGTTTGGCGATTTGCAGAACTGATTCATCTAGTTGACTGAAATTTAGTTTTTCTCTGGTTCGGGAAAGGAAAATCGTAAATATTCTATTTCGTGAACTATATTATTTTGCTAATTAATTGCTTCATTATGAGGGGAAGCCATACCTAAATAGCTTTGAAATAGAATTACGTGACTTTCATAGGTTTAGCATTGAAACTGGATAAACAAGTATAAAATGAAATACTTAAAAATTATTAACATTAATATAATATTGTAATTCGGTAGAAATATATAAATGAAAAATTGAAAAACTCCCATTTTAAAGATTTTAAAATAAAAGCAAACTTTATCCAAAGTCATTGTTTCTGAGATTTTTTTTTTTTTAACCCCACGTGCAAATCAAATTTTGATCAAATCAAATGATCAGACAGATCCAATTTTGTTGATAAAATGATGAACAACAATTATTTGAATAAATGCTGTCAATTGTGCGAATACATATTTTCATCATTATTTGCGAATAGTTTTATCTATTCAATGTTATTAGTTCTGACTTCGCATCAAACTGTGATGGCTTCTTTTCACACATTAATGTCATAAATTATTTTTAAACTATTAATTTTAACACTTTCAGTTTTGCTAGGTTGGATATTTTTTTTTTTTGACTTATAAAGGAACAAGATGAAATATTTTCTCATCTCAAATCTGGCCTTACAACCTTATGTAATCTACAAACTAAATTTGTAGCTTTATCAAATAAATCAAATTTTATAACATGATTTTCAAAACAATGAATGAATGATACAAATAATTTCACTGTTTTTTTTATATAAAATCGCGTGAAATTTTTATAATTTTATAGATAATTTGAAAAAACATAAAAATTTCAAACATACTAAAGCCTGTTTTTCAAAATAACCAGCTTACATAAAAAAGTACAGCAAAAATAATAATCTACAATTAACTAACAATTTAAATTTTCCTACTTTTCAATAATTTGATAAAAATAAATTATCTATTTAAAAAATTATAGATTTGAATTATCAATTTTAAATTTTATCGAATTTTTTTTAAAAAATCCTCCCAAAAAATATCGTATGTAAAAAGTAATTATAAACTGTTCACTTTTTCATTTTATTATTATTATTATTTTTTTTTTTTTTTCAAAAACTTCATGCTTTATTTTCAGTTATTAAATATCAAATAATTTACATGAACTTAAGTTCCAAATAAGTTACGTAAATAATAAGTGAAAATAAATTTATATAAAAACATTTTATAACACAAAAAATTGAAAATTTTAATTAAAAATTCTCTTAAAAGATATTTCTAAAATTTATATTCATTATTATAATTTTATTACAATTAATTATAATATATTTTACTGATAATTCTATTTTTATATAAAAACATGATATTATAAATTCTTATATAAGTATTACTAAGATATAAATAGAAACTTCTGAAAAATATCTATTGTTTTTATACATAGTAATGATCTTATCTTGTAAATGAATAAATTTATTCTTTAAAATTACGATTTATTCATCGTTGCTTATTATATCAAAGATATGCTGCATGAATATGTTTGTCACGTGCTCTTATATTTAGTTGCTGTTAATTACTGACGGTTAAACTTTGGTGTGATAAGCATTCTTGGATATAAATTATTTTCTTAAACTTTTACGCAACTCAGGTCAGATTTATAGATACTCCTTACCCCGATAGATGGCGCTACCCATATCCCTTAGTATTTTTAATCTCGTTTGTTTACAGAATTCGAGAATCATATGCCTTTACATATATGTATATACTTTCGCAAAAAATATTGCCTCCTCATTTTAAAAACGAAAAATTTATCTTTTTCTCTATTTCATATAAATATAGATAAAAATATAAATTTCACGTTTTCAAAATGAGGAAATATTTTGGGCTGATTATATATATATATATGAAATAGACAGAGAAAAAGATAAATTTCACGTTTTCAAAATATGGAGGCAATATTTTTTGCGCAAGTAAAATTTCCTCCGTTCCAATTAGCTCAATTAAAAAAAATTAAATTATGCAAAATTAAAATAATTTACTTAAAATATTTAATTTTAATTTATGTAGAAAAAATAAAATATAAAAAAAAGTAAACATTCCAGGGAAAAAAAAGAAAATCAGTAACATTCAAAATGAAAGTTTCGTGCCTTACATAGATCAAAACTAGAGATTCGACTGCAAGTTAAAACATTTTTTTCATAAATAGTACTACTGTGTCCAAAAAGAAACACCAGTTTTCAATTTAAATTTCCCGGTCATGTGGTATTTTAATTTTTTCTTTTTTTGGTTATTGGCAGTCCTTGACAACTGATTTCAGCGATTTTTTAAATGTATCTTCAATCGATTCAAAACGGTGTCCCCGGAGTGGTCTTTTGAGTTTAGGGAATAGACGGAAATCGCACGGTGTGAATACGGTGGTATGGGTAACGATATGGGTTTCATTTTTGGCGTGAAAGTCACGAAGAATCAATGCAGTGTGAGCTGGCGCATTCAGTGTTTTTGGTACCAATCAAGATTTGACGCGTTTGATGTCCAAAACATATTTTAAAATGGAATTCCAGTATCATCAGCAAAGTCTTTCTAACTGTAAATCAACGGTTTGCAAGCAAGAAATTTTTAATTTTTTGGACGTGAGCTTCGTGGCCGACCAGAGGGTTCTTCGTCTTCAAAGCGTTCTCTGCCTTCTTTGAACTGTTCATACCACTTCTAAACATTTCTTTCCGATATAGAAATGCTCATCGAATGTCTTCTGAAACATCCTATACGCTTCCACAAACAAAATTTAACACAAGTTCTTGCTCAATTAATTCAGACATTTCAAAAATTGCCGGAATCAGTTTTAGTGTTTCACCAAACCAAGCGTAACTCAAAGACTAATGAATATTTTGACGTCAAATTCCGCACAGATACCAAGGACAGTGCCAACAACCTAATAAAGAAAAAGAAAAAAAAAAAAAACTGAAATACCATATGCCCGGGAAATTTAAATTGAAAATTAGTCTTACTTTTTGAACACAGTAGTAATTTTCATTTAATATTTTAAAACAAAAACAGAACCAATATTAAAAAATGGGTAAAATAATAAAGAAACGAAACCAGAACCAGCAAAGCCTTCCCTCCCAAATCATGTGGGAAAAGCATCTTCAGTTCAAGGTAGGTGGCCTCAACGGCCAAAAGAGAAACAAAATAATAATTATCTATATATAAAAAAAAAAGAACGGAGGGGAGAAAAAACTTATATTTAGAAGCCAAAAAAAGAAACTAAGATACGTGACGTGACCGTTTGGTCACGTGGTATCACGCGAGACACACGCACGCGAAGAAAGGGGGTCGCCGAACAAACCATAAATAATAATACTTAGCATTGTTCGCAACAAATTAATGAATGTGAGGAATATAAATCCATAAATGTCGAACTCTTTTTTTTGTTGTACCAATCTTCGGTTGAACTAATTAATCTGACCAATGAGTAACTAACCATAAACTAATTAAAAAAAAAGTATCAATATAATAATTTCAGCACAAATTTATGTATTTTGCTGTTAAGATAATAAAAAGCCTGCTGTTTTGCTGTTAAGATAATAAAGATAAAGATAGTTTGAAAGAGATAAAAAAAAATAATCACGATATGATATCAAAAAGAGACGTAAAATTTTTTTACACCTCTTCGTCATATAAGCCTGAAATAAAATATTTAAATTTAATTTAAATAATTCAATTAAATTTTATTATTTAGTATTGTTTAGTTAAACATAAAAGAAAATTTAAAAAAAAATTATGACATCAAAATATAAAAAATAGAATAACTTGCAACTTTCTATAATTTACTGATCATATAACGGGTTGAATATTTTTTGATGTAAACAAATACTTGATCTTCAGCCTTTCTTCCGCCTTTCAGAAACGAAAGAAGAATTTCGGAGAAAAGGAAACAATTTAATTTTACCTTTCAAGAAAAAAGAAATTAATAAGCCTTTTAGCATTTAAAATTACGGAAAATATATTTCATTTTAAAGAAAAGGAAATCGGAGTATAATAATCCAGGAAAATTCCCACTACTTAAAACAACTGAAAAGCGTATCTTTTCTTTTTAAACCATAGCGTTCAATTTTAAACACAAACACAAAAAGAAGATAATTTATTGCTGTTATCCGTTTTTTAAAAGACAAATAATAATCTAAATAAGTGATTCCGAAACTTTTTAGGCTTCCGGCAAGCTTGCTAAATCCAGGCTTTTCCCAAGTCCTCATGGGTCAAAATCCAACAAAATAAATTTCGTGAAATAGTAAATAACTCATAATTTACATGATTTAAGAAGAATAAATAAAACATGTATTTAAGATCACAGAAAGGAAATTGAACAATCTCGATATTTAATTCATTCTTAAAGATTTTGCATTAAACAACGTTGTTTAATTTGGATGAGTTTTAATTTAGTAGTTATATTTTTTTGTCATCCAAGCTCACAGACTTTTCTTAGGAGGCATTGCCATTTAACAATAAAAACCATTGTGAAGTTTACAGAAGCATTCTCCTCTGCAAATACTTTCTCACCCATACTATATATCCCCCACTCTCCTAAACTCACCCCTATCACTATCAAATTTCGAACTTATGGAGATAGGACCAACAGTAACGCAAAGCAATTGGCAATAAACTTCGGGTCGCAACATGATACAACCTATTTCGGGGATACAGGAGTCTAAATTAAACCGAGACATTTTTAGTCATAACATAGCAATGTAAACTTTTCTTATTTATTAAGAAATTTTAGGTGGCTGCAATTCATCGGTTAGTATATCCTATTCTATTCCATTTATTTATTTATTTTACAGCTATTTATTCTATGAACAGAATCAACGTAAAAAAAATAAAGCTAACCATGTGAAATTCACCAACCACGAAAAGTCGCCAAATTAGGGTGAAACTTAATTGGATAATTTATTAACTAATATTGATTTAATTTCGAAATAGTTTTCCAGTTGATCTAGGATTTATATTAGAAGAATTCTTGCCAATTTTGGTGAAATTTCGATGCAAATTGTGGCACATTGAAATAAAAGTTGACGTAAAACAAATGAAACATTTTTTAAATTCTGTTATTTTAGCTCTAAACAATTATCTTCTTTATTTCATGAGATCAATCTCAGAAGTAATATTTCGCCGTGGTTGTACAAGGAAGCCTTGGAGCTATAGAGCATTGAGGAACGATTGAGGCATTGAGGTTGAAAATCAACGATTTGAATGAAAAATTTATTTTTATAAATTCACAAATCAATATTTTTATAGGAGTAATCGTTAAGGAAAATCAATAGGCAACATTAGCATTATTGCTTTAAACACTTAATAATTCTTTAAAATTTTAACTTGATTTTTAATTAAGAAGTCCCCACACACACAAACAAAATGTTCAATTTAAAAAATCTGAGATAGTATGTAAAACTTTTAATATGAAATATAATGTACTTTATGGAACTGAGATATGTAATGCGGAAGAGGAAATGTATAGTTAATGAGCTGATTGTTCAAGAAAGGAAAAAAAAAGTTTAAATTTGTTACTAAGAAATGGAGGACAAGAATATATTGAACTTGGTTGGTTGTAATTAATATTCTTAACAGAATTCAAAATAAAGCTGTTAAATTTAACCAGCTCCTTTTGAAGAATTTCAAATCTTGAAGCACTAATAAACCAAGAATGCAAATCCACATTTTATGCACCCAATTTATATTTTCAAGAACTAGTAGCTCATTACCAGGCTGCAATAAAAAGAACTTTAAAACCGACCACGTTCTTCAACTTCTTACTGAATATACGAGCAGTACTAAACTTGAAAACTTTATTATCCCTTTGTTATAAATCATACTTTTTAAGAACCCGAAATATTTCAAAAAGCCACTGCGCACATTTCGTAAAGGGACAATTAAAATACATACATTTATAATCTACTATATTCCTTTTGAAAGTGGACATGCCATGGAAGTTATGCGAAATATTTTCCACAAACAGCGATCCCAAAAACAATGCACGCATAATACGTGCTGTTCGAAAGCACGTATGAACGCCAGAGGCTATCGGGAGTCAAGTGGAAAAAAAAGAACAAAAAAATTCCTAAATAAAAAAAGTTATTTATGATTACAAAGTATATATCTCTCAGTGCACAGCTGTTTAACCTTTTTTACACCATCTTAGATATACTTAGAGTCAAAGCAGGATTTTACTCGATCCTTTTTTTCTTTTTCTACTTGAATATATTCTTTTAAACTGTAAATTTAAGTCGCGCTATAACCTCAAGAGTTCAAGAACACTGAATGTGCTCTTCAAATAAAGAGGGAGTGCGATAAATAAAAGGATGCAGCGTGAGATAAAAGCGAATGCTTTTATTAAATGCATACGAGGAAAAAAGATACTTAAAAAAAAAAAAAAAAAAAAACCGCGGGCTTCCTTTAACTACGAATGTTAATGCTCTGTCAGAGGCGATTACTTGCATAAGGAAGTTCTTTCCACAAACTCTGAGATCTCTAAGTTCCTGAATTTTATATGCAATGGCAGCGTACGGTAAATCACGTACAGCTGTAAAAAGTACTCAGAGGTCAAAAGAAAAGATTTGCTGGCTTCTTTTACATAAGGAATGAGAAAAGTGCGTCCAGCTTCAAGACATTTCCTTAAAAGTTTTCTTCCGATAAAATGTTTTAAAGCAATACAAAAGAATTTTCTTACAATATTTAATGATGTTCTTGATACATTTGGTATGAATACATTAAGATTACCAACCTTATATTGAAAATTTTTATATAGTGTTATATGATGCCGAGAGCGATATTAACCTATACCATTCACGAATAAAATACTATTTCCTTCTATTATTATTCATATTCGAGCAAATCTGTCAGATGTTTCACCGAAATTTTATTATGTCTCGGAAATAGTTCGAATTTTGGAAGCATCTACAAAATTTATTACTTTTGATCAATGTGATGTAATACTTGCAAAGTGTGAAGTAATCCATAAATTTAGCTAATGTTGTCAATCTCATTTTTCTGCAATTAATATTCTATTTGTGTTTCAAGAGATTTTAAAACTTTAATTTTACATCATAGTAGCTATCTTCCTCGCCCCCTCGTGAGTTTTGCATTATATTCACCAAAGGGGAGGGGGAAAAAAAATCCACATAAAGTTCCTACCATATTTGATATAGCTAAGACACTATTGTACGAAACATTCTTACTTAATTTGCTGCTTATAACAAGGATATGAAGCCTTTGTTAATTTAGAAAATATATTGGTGAACTAGCAACGGCTTTAATATGCGATTTAAGAGGTATATGCCGAGCGATCTTGACTATATCATTCACAAATAAAATACTATTTTCTCCTGTTATTATTCGTATTCGAACAAACTTTTCAAATATCTCTTCGAAATTTTGTTATGTTCTGAAAATAGTTCGAATTTTGAAAGCAGCATCTGGAAAATTTATTACTTTCGAGCAGTGTGATGTATTACTTGCAAACTGTGAAGTGATCCATAAACTTAACACTCTCGGAATGTTGACTTGGTATTTTTCTTCTATTAACATTCTACGCGAGTTTCAAGAGATTTTAATCTTTAATTTTACATCATAATAGTTACCTCCATTATATAGCGAGTTTATCATTATTCTCTTCTTCATTGGCGCAACAGCATCATGGTGGGCCAAGACCGTCTGTCTACTGGCAATTTCAAGACAGCGGATGTTTCTTTTTACGGGGTAAGGTTGTCAGCCCTAACGCCCCTAACGTCTGCCTAACGCTTTACAGTCATATTAGATCTGGACCTACGGTTTAAAGACTACAGACATCCATGGCATCGCTGGGACTCGGAATCCGAAACCTGTGGCACCAAGTACCAAAGCTCTAATCAGTCGGCCATCATGTCCCTCTCATTATACTCAGCGAGAAAAAAATCCTTTCAAAACTTTTATAAAGTCCCTTTATGTTTCCCCACCACACTTGATATAGGTAAGACACTATTGTATATATTTGCTCATATTTATATTTGTAGTTAATTTGCTTATATTTTAACACGGATATGAAGCCTTTGTTAATTTAGAAATTCGTAAAAAAAGCAACGGCTTTAAATTAATATTTAAATTTAAAACGAATGTTATTAAATTAGCGTTTTAATATTTTATGTTTTTTTTTTCAATACCAAATTCCAGGGGAAAAGAGTACCACTGAAATTTTCTGAACCCCTTATATGTAATTTTCAGGAACAAACCCTTTTCCAGCAAATGTCCAACATGCAATTTTTAAAAGAAATATTTACATGGTCAGCTAAACATGCTGCATTTTACAACTAACAACAAAAATAGTAAATTTTTTTAAGTACATCTTTTTTTCACAGATGGATAAGTTAAATATTTTTAGAAAAGACGATGCTATCAATGCAGAAAATACATTAAGTCTGCGACGCGTTTTAGAATTTTAACTACTAAAAAAAAACAAAAAACAAGAAAAAAAAAAAAAAAAGTGGAAAAGCACGATACCTGGACATAAACGCAAACAATACACCAATTTCCTTCTATTGAATTTCCACGGTCCTACATTTAAAACGCCTGGGGACTGTTTAATTTTACTCCTTTTTGAACAACTATCATTAAGTTAAAGAGATATGCTATAAAAATCCAAATATATTTTAATATTTTTTCCAAACCATTCTTTTGGAAATTCCGAGGACCATTAAGAACCACCAAGGAGTTCGATAAGGACACCCCTGTTATTAGGATTCATTACACAGGATGCGGAAAAGGCAACTGTAAAAATGGAAGGGGAAAAAACTCTTCAGGAAGATACTATCTCAACTCGCTGGTAATGATGATGAAAGCAGGCGTTTGTTTATTTTGTTTGTTATTTAAATAATAATAAAAAAAATGAAGACAAAGACCTCTTTGATTACTGAACTGCATATTTAAGAGGCATTGTCTTGTGTATGATATAATGATTAACACTGCAGTATTAATGCTCAGGTATCATGAAAACTTATTAATACACGAAGTTTAATGATTATGCAGTGCATGATTTTTTTTTTTTTTTTTTTTTTACTTGTTTATCTACAAAGTAATGAATTACAGGAAATATATTTTTCCTTTATATATCACGTAGATGCATTGCGATTTTTTAAAAAACTTATGCTAATTTTTAAATATTTCAATGTCGTTTACATTGAGTGAAGTATAACCTTGCTAAATGAGACAAAAATCTCTTGAAAATGTCTATTTTTTTAATAGATACTTTTGCATTTAAATGCAACTTCATTTTTGATTTTTCAGTTTATACCCAGCTGGACATGAACCATTTCTTTTTAATAATGTATGTTCAGTTGTTGTTGTTGTTTGTTGTTTCTTATCCCACTTGGCTGGCCAAGCCCACGAGCCCATACGGACTCATGATTGAAGGGGAAGGAAGCAGCTTCTGTTGTGATGGAGCACCCGTAGGTAGAAGCCTGACATTTGCTCCGTGACGCTCTTACAGTCATAGAAGACCGGGACCTACGGCTTAAAGTGGATTCCGAACCACTACAAACATCCATGGCACCGCCGGGATTCGAACCCGAAACCTGTGGCACCGAGCGCCAGACACTCGTCCATTCAGGTCCCAAATTTGCCAACGGCACGCAGTGTTCCCAGGTGGTCACCCACCCAAGTACTGACCGCGCCCAATGATGCTTAACTTCGGTGATCTAACGAGAACCGGTATATTCAGCATGGTACGGCCGTTGGCATGTTCAGTTGTAAAAAGAATAAGTTAATGATATACTAGGTGAAATAGTTAGTGATAGTTAATGATATCCTCGAATTCAACCAATGAGTGTTTTTCTACAGTGTTTTAATATATTTTAATTGATTCAAACACAAATAAGCATAAACCTGATGGCCGAATGACGACCTCTCTGGCTCTCGGTGACCCAGGTTTCGGTTTTGAGTCTCGACGGTATCATGGATGTTTGTAGTGGTTCGAAATCCATTCTAAAACGTAGGTCTCAGTCTAATATGACTACTACACCACATCACTGTTCCTAGAGCTGAGTTGCCCCTCTACAGTGTGGGAATGATGTGGGTGAGAAGTCTGACTGGGCTCTGTGATTCTCTACTATCACACGAGGCTGGGACCTACAATTTAAAATGGATTCCGAATCACTACACCATCCATGACACCCCCAGAACTCGAACCGAAACCTGTGGTACCGAACGCCAAAGCCTAATATGACTGTAGAGCGTAGGGCTGATAACCGTATCCTGTAGAAAGAAAAACATCTCCTGTCTCAAAGTCTGCCAATATGCAGACGGTCTTGGCCCATCATGGGACTGTTCCGCCATTGATGATGATGATGGATAAATAAACGTAAAAGGGAAAACACTGAATTGAAAATAAAAACGTCTAAACTTTTGATTAAAAAATAAAGAAGTAAATTGAATCTTTTGAAAAATTTAGTGTCTCTTAGTTTAAATTGCGATTAAAAATAACGACTATAAATATGCATTATTTATAACTGTTATAAATCGATCTAAATTTTAACGATGTGCAAACTTAAAGTATCTTTGGAATAGGAAATTATCCAACTACGAATCTGAAAAGCTTACAAAGAAAATAGCCACATTGGTTTTTTTTTGCTACAAGACGGCTTATTTGTGTTGAAGCGCCACATCATCGAATTAGTTTATTTCTGCTGAGTACGCATCCAGCTATATCCGCATGGCTGAGGATTAATGGACAAATAAATAACAACAAAAAATGCCTTCTTCGATCAAAATCGTTGTGACAAATGTCGGTTTTCTTCCCAGCTAAAAAAGAACAATTTGAATTGCTTACACGCTAGATTTAGCACGGCAACGGGCGGCTGATTTTTCGGCACATTTGACGTTCCTCCCCCCCCCTTCCCCCACACACAAGGACACAATCACGGCTCCGTGACCGAGTGTAAAGATGGAGTTGGTCACAAATTACAAAATACTTTAAGGTGTCGTCGTTCCCTACGACCCATTACTTGGTTTCATGAAGCTACACTGTTTGATTTGATCTAAAATGTCGCGATTCCCTTTTGAGGGGTCGTTTACTCATTGCGCGTTTTTAAAGGTAGGTTGTGTTTGGAAGAATCTATAACGCAAGTTAAGGAATTTGCTTGTTTGCACAGCAATTCGGCAGATGATAAAGTATTTCAGATGATTCTTCTTGAGAAGCTATAAGTAATTATAGAGTTGAGTCGTTATTTATTTCGTTCAAAAATATAATAATAAAATTATGATCAGATCGAATTATATATATAATTCACTATAATACGCAATTCATTTATATATATTCACATTAAATTGTCTACTTTATTCTTACCCAGTTTAAAACAGTTTACATTTATTTTATGTTTTTCTGTCCAAAAAATAATGATTAAAATATTTTTTGATTAATTATTAAAATAAAAGAATATTTCTTTTAGATGGCACTCTATTGAAAATCAGATATCAACTTCATTTACAAAACTAACAACAATTTACGTTATAAATAACACGATTTAAAAGTTACGGAAAATGGGAAAGTTAGGCAACATCATGATATCATTTGCTATAAGACTGCTCGGCTGTGATAGGAATTATTTTATAGTTTTATTTACTTAGTATTTACATTTTAATTAATTAAAAACAAATTTATATTGAAATGAAAATAATATGAAAGTTGTTGCATAATTTCTTTTAAAAATATTTCTGCCGATTAGATTAATTTTTTGACATCAAGAACACATCCTGAAATACTTACATTTTTACATTAAATTCTCTTACATTTGAGAATTTAAAATGAGTTGAATGAAAAAAATATTTTCATTGTTAATGAAGTTTTACAAAGCATTACAAAAGCTATATATATATATTTCCGAAATCCTACGCAAGGGTTGTATCATTAGATCTTCAATTATGTCAAACTGCCATTTTCTTTTTTTCAATGTATATAACTTTCTAACTAACATAAGAAAAAAAACTAATAAAGACAGTTTCAAATCTGCTTGCAAACAGCGCATAAATTTCCAACAACGCGTAAACAAGCTCGAAAAGGTTATCTAACGCGTTTCATGAACATCTTACTTATATGTTTGTGAATTCACAACCGATTCAACTTGAAAGCAATTTAAACTGCTGGTATTTATTTACTGGCAATACAAGTAAATCCTTAGCAGAAGATTTCAAAATATTTTTACGCTAAAGCCAATTAAACGAAGCCTTAAGCCACCATTCATCTCTCGTTCTGTCAAACAAAGTCTGTTGGAATTAGCATGAGAAGCAAAACAACCCGAAGGCTTGAGCAAGAAGCAAAATGGTGAGTATCCGATCCCTTCCAAGAGGCCAGACCGTTTAGCATTCTTCTGCATCTCTCGAAGCGGAACAGCAGTTCCGAAAGTGATCGTGAATCCACGCTCCACAAAACACCACACACCCACGCCGCGCTGAGCACGCGCGCACGACGACGATTCAAAATGTAAAATGATGGCTAATAACTGCCCTCTTATCAAAGAAAGAAAAGAAAAGTTCATGAATTTCGAAAAGGAAAAAGAGAAGGATCACGCTGGCCAGAAGCAACAACGGGAGCAGTTCACATTCACGAAACTGACCAGAAACACTATTTTGGGTTCGCGACTACTTGGCTTATGAGAAGATGATGGATGGTACGATATAATTTTTGCAACAAGAAAATAACGCGTGTTTATGTTCGTGGTACACTTTTCATTGTTTTATGATGAATGACTTGGTCAATACTATTTGTCGTGATTTGTTCCTTGCCTGTACACAAAACTATGTTTTGAACAGGAGAGCTCTACATTGTGTCCAAAAAGTAAGACCAATTTTCGATTTAAAATCCTCGAGGCTTATGGAATTTCAATTCATTTTTTATTTTTTAGGTTGCCGGCACTGTTCTTGACATGTGTGTGAAATTTGGCATCAAAATATTCATTAGTACTTGAGTTACACTTGGCTTTGGGAGACGCTGAAACTGATCCCGGCAATTTTTGAAATGTCTGAATTAATTGAGCAAACAACTTGCATTAAATTTTGTTTGCGGAAACGTATGGAATGTTGCAGAAGTCATTCGGTGAGCATTCCTATATCGGAAAGAAATGTTTAGAAGTGGTATAAACAGTTCAAAGAGGATAGAGAACGCGTTGAAGACGAAGAGCTCGCTGGTCTACCACCAACCTCAACCGACGAAGCTTACGTCAAAAAAAAATTTGGTGCTTGCAAACTGTCGATTTACAATTAGAGACCTTGCTGATGATGTTGGAATTTCAAAAGGATCTGTCAATTCCATTTTGGGCCTCAAATCTCGATTGGTATCGAAAACGCTGAATGCGTCAGCTCACAAGCCATTGATTCCTCGTGACTTTTTCGCAAAAAATGAAACCCATATCGTTCCACAACCACCATATTCCCATTGTGCGACTTCTGGCTGTTCCCTAAACTCAAAAGACCACTCCGGGGACACCGTTTTGAGTCGAGTGAAGAGATTCAACATGAATCGCTGTACGCTTTGAAGGCCATCCCTGCCTAGGTCTTTTTAGCATGCATTGAGGATTGGAAAAAAATTGGCATAAGTGCATTGTGTCCGGAGGGGATTACTTTGTAGGCGATTAAATAAATTTGAAAGAATAAATTAAAGAGTTTTTGAAAAAAAAAATAATTGGTCTTACTTTTTGGGCACAGTAGTACAGAAAAGTATCTGAGCGATTAAAATGTCTTTGCCATTATTTGAAATCTAGGTTTTTCTGCAATAATTCCTTCATATATTAAATAAAATAAGTCAAAACAAAAAATAAGTAAAACCCAGTTTTTATGTTGCAATAAAAAAAAGCGTATCTTCCAAGAAGACAATAACGTGTGTTTATTTAAAAATTTCAAACCTTTGTAATGAACAGGGCAAACACTACAGCAGCATTAAGGAATTCTTAGTTATGAAAAGGAAGAAATTAGAGAACTGGGCAAAAAAGGGATAAAATGTAACTGATAAGATGAAGTATTATTAATTGACAATATTTTAAAAAAAATCGTTTCCAAATGAATAATATTTAAAAAAATCATTAATAAGACAATATAACAGATTATTGAAAAAGAGCCATTTGAGACACACTGCTATTTGAGATATTTCAATGCATTTTCTCCATTGATTTTTTAAAATGAGAAATATTGGCATGCCTGCAATAATTTCAATTATCCGCTTGTTAGTTTGTAAAATATCTTAGCTGCCTACTTAGTAATCTTAAAAATCTGTAGTCCAATACCAGACAATATTTTTACTTAATTATAAAAATGAGGAAAAAAAAGTGATAAAACACAAATTAAGGATTTATTGAATGAAAATCCTCTTTTTTGTAATACAAATTATGAAAGTTTGATTCATTACCAAAAAGTTAATTGCTATTTAAGATTAAAAAATTTATATGCAAGACAATATATAACAATTTTAAGATTGCATCTCCAATTATATGGCTTACTATTAAGACAATAGGAAAAATTGTGGATGTTTTCTTAAGTTCTTAAAATCGGACGAATTTGCATGCCGACTGAATTATAATTAAATGCTGGAAAATTTCAAAGACAATCGATGGATGTAAGGGCTGGAAAGAAATGCAGAATTCTTTGTTCGATGGCTAGACAGGAAAGGAATACAGGATTCTTTGTTCGATGGCTAGACAGGAAAGGAATACAGGATTCTTTGTTCGATGGCTAGACAGGAAAGGAATACAGGATTCTTTGTTCGATGGCTAGACAGGAAAGGAATACAGGATTCTTTGTTCGATGGCTAGACAGGAAAGGAATACAGGATTCTATGTTCGATGGCTAGACAGGAAAGGAATACAGGATTCTTTGTTCGATGGCTAGACAGGAAAGGAATACAGGATTCTTTGTTCGATGGCTAGACAGGAAAGGAATACAGGATTCTATGTTCGATGGATAGACAGGAAAGGAATACAGGATTCTTTGTTCGATGGCTAGACAGGAAAGGAATACAGGATTCTTTGTTCGATGGCTAGACAGGAAAGGAAAAGGAATACAGGATTCTTTGTTCGATGGCTAGACAGGAAAGGAATACAGGATTCTATGTTCGATGGATAGACAAGAAAGGAATACAGGATTCTGTTGTGGATCAAGAAAGGAATGGATGTTCGATGGATAGACAAGAAAGGAATACAGGATTCTTTGTTCGATGGCTAGACAGGAAAGGAATACAGGATTCTATGTTCGATGGATAGACAAGAAAGGAATACAGGATTCTTTGTTCGATGGCTAGACAGGAAAGGAATACAGGATTCTTTGTTCGATGGCTAGACAGGAAAGGAATACAGGATTCTTTGTTCGATGGCTAGACAGGAAAGGAATACAGGATTCTTGTTCGATGGATAGACAAGAAAGGAATACAGGATTCTTTGTTCGATGGCTAGACAGGAAAGGAATACAGGATTCTTTGTTCGATGGATAGACAAGAAAGGAATACAGGATTCTATGTTCGATGGATAGACAAGAAAGGAATACAGGATTCTTTGTTCGATGGATAGACAAGAAAGGAATACAGGATTCTTTGTTCGATGGATAGACAAGAAAGGAATACAGGATTCTATGTTCGATGGATAGACAAGAAAGGAATACAGGATTCTTTGTTCGATGGATAGACAGGAAAGGAATACAGGATTCTATGTTCGATGGATAGACAAGAAAGGAATACAGGATTCTTTGTTCGATGGATAGACAAGAAAGGAATACAGGATTCTATGTTCGATGGATAGACAAGAAAGGAATACAGGATTCTTTGTTCGATGGATAGACAAGAAAGGAATACAGGATTCTTGTTCGATGGCTAGAGCGATGGATGGCTAGACAGGAAAGGATTCTAATAGACAAGAAAGGAATACAGGATTCTTTGTTCGATGGATAGACAAGAAAGGAATACAGGATTCTTGTTCGATGGATAGACAGGAAAGGAATACAGGATTCTATGTTCGATGGATAGACAAGAAAGGAATACAGGATTCTTTGTTCGATGGCTAGACAGGAAAGGAATACAGGATTCTTGTTCGATGGATAGACAAGAAAGGAATACAGGATTCTTTGTTCGATGGATAGACAAGAAAGGAATACAGGATTCTATGTTCGATGGATAGACAAGAAAGGAATACAGGATTCTTTGTTCGATGGATAGACAGAAAGGAATACAGGATTCTTTGTTCGATGGCTAGACAGGAAAGGAATACAGGATTCTATGTTCGATGGATAGACAAGAAAGGAATACAGGATTCTTTGTTCGATGGATAGACAAGAAAGGAATACAGGATTCTTTGTTCGATGGCTAGACAGGAAAGGAATACAGGATTCTATGTTCGATGGATAGACAAGAAAGGAATACAGGATTCTTTGTTCGATGGATAGACAGGAAAGGAATACAGGATTCTTTGTTCGATGGATAGACAAGAAAGGAATACAGGATTTTTGTTCGATGGCTAGACAGGAAAGGAATACAGGATTCTTTGTTCGATGGATAGACAAGAAAGGAATACAGGATTCTTTGTTCGATGGATAGACAAGAAAGGAATACAGGATTCTTTGTTCGATGGATAGACAGGAAAGGAATACAGGATTCTATGTTCGATGGATAGACAAGAAAGGAATACAGGATTCTATGTTCGATGGATAGACAAGAAAGGAATACAGGATTCTTTGTTCGATGGCTAGACAGGAAAGGAATACAGGATTCTATGTTCGATGGATAGACAAGAAAGGAATACAGGATTCTTTGTTCGATGGATAGACAGGAAAGGAATACAGGATTCTTGTTCGATGGATAGACAAGAAAGGAATACAGGATTCTATGTTCGATGGATAGACAAGAAAGGAATACAGGATTCTTTGTTCGATGGATAGACAAGAAAGGAACTTGTTCGATGGCTAGACAGGAAAGGAATACAGGATTCTATGTTCGATGGATAGACAGGAAAGGAATACAGGATTCTATGTTCGATGGATAGACAAGAAAGGAATACAGGATTCTTTGTTCGATGGCTAGACAGGAAAGGAATACAGGATTCTATGTTCGATGGATAGACAAGAAAGGAATACAGGATTCTTTGTTCGATGGATAGACAAGAAAGGAATACAGGATTCTTTGTTCGATGGATAGACAGGAAAGGAATACAGGATTCTATGTTCGATGGATAGACAAGAAAGGAATACAGGATTCTTTGTTCGATGGATAGACAAGAAAGGAATACAGGATTCTATGTTCGATGGATAGACAAGAAAGGAATACAGGATTCTATGTTCGATGGATAGACAAGAAAGGATACAGGATTCTTTGTTCGATGGATAGACAAGAAAGGAATACAGGATTCTTTGTTCGATGGATAGACAAGAAAGGAATACAGGATTCTTTGTTCGATGGATAGACAAGAAAGGAATACAGGATTCTTTGTTCGATGGATTTGTTCGATGGATAGACAAGAAAGGAATACAGGATTCTTTGTTCGATGGATGACAGGAAAGGAATACAGGATTCTTTGTTCGATGGCTAGACAGGAAAGGAATGCAGGATTCTTTGTTCGATGCCTAGACAGGAAAGGAATACAGGATTCTATGTTCGATGGATAGACAAGAAAGGAATACAGGATTCTTTGTTCGATGGATGACAGGAAAGGAATACAGGATTCTTTGTTCGATGGATAGACAAGAAAGGATTACAGGATTCTTTGTTCGATGGATAGACAAGAACGGAATACAGGATTCTTTGTTCGATGGATGACAGGAAAGGAATACAGGATTCTTTGTTCGATGGATAGACAAGAAAGGATTATAGGATTCTTTGTTCGATGGATAGACAAGAAAGGAATGCATGATTCTTTGGATAGACAGGAAAGGAATACAGGATTCTTTGTTCGATGGATAGGAAGAAAAATGGACAGATTAAACATTGTAGTACCGTAACTATAAATTCTATACCCCATTGCTGCTTTTGCCTACTAAGCATGCTATATAGTGATGGAACGCATAGCTTACTTTCCATGGGAAATCAATTCCTCAACGCATTGTTGCTAATTTAGGTACAGATACTCGTTAGCGAATCATTCATTCAGAAAAAAGTTTCCTTTACAATAGGTTATTAAAGCAAAGATATTTTACCTTTTTTATGTGAGACATCCGAGCTTCTGGCGAAATTCTATGGTATTTTCTTGCAGGTTCTTCATGGTTATAGTTATTTCCTTCCCAAAACATACAATCACTGCCGAAATTTGTTTGAATATGATTCTCATATCCTAGTCTTGGCTCTTCTGTCTTTATCTGTTTAAACAGTGAGATAAGTTCTACAAAGTTTCTTTAATTTTTAAGGAAAGATTCAGATAATTCTATCCTCAAATATGAAATTACATAAATAATATTAGAATTATTTTTTAAAAAAAGTTAATTTTCTCTAAACCTACTTAAAATTCTGAAGTATTTCTAAGTTTCAAGTAAATTAACAATATAGACCCAATAATATATAAGACTAGATTTTTGAAATTAAGTATGAAAGCGAATCATTTAATAGATTGTATAAAAATGTATAAACATCGTTTTAGGTAATTTTGAAAAAGTGTTTAGATTCATATTAAAATTTTAGATAACTTTAAGATGTATTTTTATGTTATATTTTTGCAGTGCAAATTATATCTGCATATATGATGCAATGCAAATTACATTGCATGGTTCAATAATAACAAACTCTTCAGAAAGCAAGAAGTCACTTTTCAGAAACAAGTATACTCAAAAGCAATTACAGTAGAACCTCTGTAAGTCGAACTTCAAGGGAGACGCCAAATAATTCGAGTTATAGAGTTTTCGACTTATGCGGATTTTGTAAGGAAATATTCGACTTGTCGAGGTTTAGATTCTTTCTAACTTATTTTGAGTTAGAGAGGTAAAATAAATAAAAATTTAAGTTACAGAGGTAATAAACATGTTTATTTGCAACTTAAGTTATATTATGTACTACAATAAAAAAATCAAAATAATTCTGAAACAACCTTAAAATTAAAAATATTATGTATTAAAAAAGTCAGTTATTATTATTATTATTTTTGCTTTAAACAATTCGATCGTTCTCTATCTATATATAGCATTATCTAAGCTATAAAGAGCAGAAAATTCTCTTTCTTCCGAGTTGCTATTTCATAGAATTGGTTATTCTATTTATTATACACTGAAGTGACAAAAGTCATGGGATAGCATTATGCAAATTTTCAGATGGCAGTAGCATCGCGTAGAACAGATATAAATGCGCAGTGCTTTCGCAGAGCTTTCATTTCTGTTCAAGTTATTCATGTGAAGAGGTTTTGACGTGATGATGACCGCACGACGGGAATTAACAGACTTTGAACGCGGAATGTTAGTTGGAGCTAGACGCATGGGTCATGCCATTTCGGAAATCGTTAGGGAATTCAACATTCCCAGATCCACTGTGTCAAGAGTGTGCCGAGAGTAGGAAATTTCAGTCATAACATCCCACCATGGACAGCGCAGTGGTCGACCGCCTGCACTTAACGACCGAGACCGGCGACGTCTTTAAAGAGTCGTAAATTCTAACAGACAAGCAACACTGCGTCAAATAACCGCAGAGATCAATGTGGGACGTACAAGGGACTTGTCTGTTAGAACTGTGCGGAGAAATTTGGCTTTCTTGGGCTATTCCAGCAGAAGACCGACTCGAGTGCCTTTACTGACAGAACGACATTGCTTGCAGCGACTCTCGTGGGCACGTGAGCATATCGGTTGGTCCCTAGATGAATGGAAAACCGTGGCCTGGTCCAATGAGTCACGATTTCAGTTGGTAAGAGCTGATGGTAGGGTTCGAGTGTGGCGCAGACCCCATGAAGCCATGGACCCAAACTGTCAGCAAGGCACTGTTCAAGCTGGTGGTGGCTCCGTAATGGTGTGGGCTGTTTTTTCATGGCATGGACTTGGTCCTCTGGTGCGACTGGACCGAACATTGACTGGACATGCTTATGTTCAGCTACTTGGAGATCACTTGCAGCCATTCATGGACTTCATGTACCCAAACAACGATGGGATTTTCATGGATGACAATGCGCCATGTCACCGGGCCACAACTGTTCGCGATTGGTTTGAAGAACATTCTGGACAATTCCAACGAATGATCTGGCCACCTAGATCGCCCGACATGAATCCCATCGAGCATTTATGGAACATCATCGAGAGGTCTGTTCGTGCCCAAAATCCTGCACCATCAACGCTTTCACAATTATGGACGTCTATCGAGACAGCATGGCTCAATATTCCTGCAGAAGACTTCCAACGACTTGTTGAGTCCATGCCACGTCGAGTTGCTGCACTTCGCCGGGCGAAAGGAGGGCCGACACGATATTAAGAGGTATCCCATGACTTTTGTCACTTCAGTGTATATTCATACATTGTTTTTTAAGAAACAATGACGTGCATTGACGGCAAATCCTTAAAGTCGGTAACTTATTTTTCTTCGAGCTATAGAGGTAATTAGTTTCAAATGATCGAGTTGTAAAACCAAACATTGCTAGTGTTCGAGATACAGATTTTTTTTTTTTCGAGTTACGGAGGGAAAATATATACCAAAATGGCTTGTGGGGATTGACTAATTAATTCGACTTATAGAAGGTTGAAATTTCGAGTAATAGAGTTTTGGGGGCTTAAAGGGGAAAAAAAAAATTTTCGAGTTGTGGAGGTTTTCGACTTATCGAGGTTCGACTTAAAGAGGTTCTACTGTATAAGAAGAGTTCTCACATCGCTAGCCAAAATGCTTGTTGGAAAAACTTTTCCATGCTCAATGGGCAAAAAGTAACTTATTCTAAGTTTAAATAATTAAACATATTAATAAATCCCAGCTAGATTTATGTCCAGGTATAGAACAAAAACAAATATTTAAAAAAGTATATATTAAATCGCAATCAATATATTACTTTTTGAAAATTGTAATGAAAAATAACTATTAAAAATAATATTTTAAATAACTTGCGCACAGTTATTACAGCGTTTTATATTTATAATTAATTGCGATCACTCTTGGATGCTGTCAGTCCCATATTATACTCCTGATGTAAATATTAATCCTTGGAAAGGAAGTTCTATTAGCGAAATTATAATTTCCCCGCTCATTAAAAAGATTTAGAGTAAATAAATCATGTCAACCAAATATCTATTTGCGTTTTTCACTGTCCTACCATTCAGAGCCGAAAAGAATGTCAAAAACGGAATCGCATAAAAGAAGGATGGAATAATGTGCTTGCGTCCATAAATAAAGAACGCCCAAAGGAGTGAATCATGGCAAGGATTTATAAGTTCGTTGCCTATGCAAATAAGCAATTATTTAGTGTAAAGTACAATTAAATTATCTAATAAAAACCGAGTGTAATAAATAAAAAACTGATTGATTTTTAATTTTAATTTCTTTCCTTAATCTAACATTCGCTTTGTTTTTAACTTCACAGTTTTTAGATATAACCAATAAGTAAAATTATCAGACTGCAGGCTAGATGAATTTTATTATGATCTAATTATGCATCTAAAATGGATCAAAGTTGCTTAGTAGGTTAATGGAACTTAATTGCACTATTATCAATTAAAATAAAGAATAAATAATATAATTTGTCTCAAATAAATTCAGAACTTAACAATACTCAATCTTGTCTTGTTAGCGTTCTCAAACTGCTAGGAACAGTTCCTTAAGTTGGTAGGACAAATATTTTATGTTATTTTATTTTTATACAAATATTTTATTTATTTATATTTTTTAACCGATTTAAAATTATAGAGTTAGTTATTTTACAAGCATAAATAATTAAAAAATATTTATTATTCTTTTCACATCTATGAAAAACGACGATGCCAAAGACAAAATTTAATGTTAATTGTTGGTCGAAATGCTTTCTAAAACTTTTGTCTATACGTTTGGTCAAGATTATTCGAAGATTTTGAAACATCGGTGTACGACATTAAAGGATATGGACACTTCAGTTTTGATTTCTATATCTTGGTTTGAAGTTCTGGTTTAGAACAAATTGTTGTCTGAATAAAAGCCATTCATTATATTGTATAATATTTTTATTTCTTTCCATATCTTAACGTTTCCATTTCTTAGAAAACATGAGAAAAACACTTTGCCATATTAATATTAAAAATCTAACTAGTAAAAGTTTGAAAAGAAATTTTTGTAGAAGATTTTTTTTTATTATTTCTAAAAATCGGCGAATGATTGATTTTTCAGTTGCAGATATTTTCATTGATAGAGATGTTAATCAAAAAGAAAAAAAATTCCCTACAGGCAACACAATTTTTACAAGAGTGTTGCTTTTCCGAGCATGCTACGTTCAAAGGCCGATAAGTGATGACGAAAACCAGAAGTTCTGTATCTATGCAACACCTTCTGGATGTATCTAGAAGGTTTATCTAAGAGGTGTTGGTCTATGCCAACGTGGGAGGCACGATAATTCTGTAAGACATAATGTCTTTCCGTAGGGCTAGATGAGGATCGAAACAGCAGAAGCCCTCAGGAGGTCTCGTTTAAAATTAAATTGGCTGATAATGGCTTGACATAGGTTAAATTTGGTTTGGTTTGTCGCTCTACCGTCATTTTGTACTCACTTAGGCTAATTAAGACCGGGACCTACATTTTAACGTGGATTCCGAATCACTAACAAACGTCCTTGCCACCGCCACGATTCGAAACTGAAGTCTGTGGTACCGAAGGCCAGAGTGTTTGTCAATTGGCCATCAGGCCATAGGCTTAATGTAGGAGCAGTTTAGTAACTTCCCATATTGTTGAACTTGTTAGATAATGCTAAATTTGCTCTAACTCTGCTATTCTAATAACGAAGGATTAAGCCAGCAACCCAAAGCAACATTTTATTTAATAAAATTAGCCGCTTTTTTTATACATTCAGCTTGACATATTAATGTTTGTTTAAACTATAAAAAAAAAAGATTTAGCAAATATTCATTAAAATAAACAAGCAAGAATGAAAATTTAAATAAAAAAAAAATTTATTCCCTAAATGCTGTCCTTTACCTTTAAACTACTTATTAAACTAATATCATTACCTACTTATTTAAAACTACTTATTAAAGAAAAAAAATATATGTTTTAACGTTGAAATCTTTAAGGTAAAATCAGTTTATCTAATTTTGAAACTAATATAAATCTCCTTATAACTCAAAAATTATGTTTTATTGAAATCATCATGAAAAAAAAATTAACCTTATAATTCAATAATATTACTTCTTGAAAAAAATTGCGCTTTTTTTTTTTCAAAAAGAAAAGAATTGCATAAGGAAAAGAAGTTCAAATATTTTGAAATGGAATCAAATGCCGAATATATAAAACTCTAGAATCTAGTCCGTGGTTACGTAACGTGTTAAAACGTACCCCGATATGATTAGTGATCTCGAAAAGCCCTTTATAAATCACGATAAAGCCATAAAAAGTGACTAGAAAGTTGCTCAATTGAAACTTCAGAAGTACGGTGTGTGTAAAGGCATCTGAAGCATTAATTATTCTTTACTGTATCATTTTTAAAATCTAGATCGCAGTGCCATCAAAATGTAACCCACAATTCTTCATATTTCAGAATATATGACAGACAAACCATCATAGCTACTTTCCACTCCCATTTTTCAAAGGTTATTAATTTCATCTTGATAAAAATAATTTACGCTTTGAAAACTATTAATTCACAAAACAAAAATACAGACGGCAAGAGGATATAAACTCATCATAGGCTTTCAAAATTTTGATTTCATGTTGGGGAGGTAAAAAAAAAAGAAGTCTTACTTATCATTAATCATCAGGAATTTTGTTTCGCAAGCTCCATAGCGTAAAAAGAACGGAAAACACTGATTTTTTCGAAAGATTAAAGTTTCAGTTTCAACTACGAGGTTAATTGTAATTGTAATTTACGCCTTAATTATGTACTGCAGAAAGGAAGTTTCAGATAGATGCTTTTCTGTTATATAATTGAAATACGTTAGTTAAATATTGATAAATACCCGTACTGGTTATACCGTATAATTTACTGATGTTTATTATTATTATTATTATTATTCGATAGGATAAAAGAAAAAAAAATGTACAAAAGTTCTTGTTACATCGAAAGTCTTTTAAATCACAAACATGTCAAGATTTGGTTTGTCACTCTACGGTCATATTTTGCACACTTTAAGCTCCAGGATTCTAGCCCGGCATGGACCGCCAATAGTATGCCTGTGGTACCAGAGGCCAAAACGCTAGCCAATTGGTCATCAAGTCTCATAATTGTACTCGTTCGGTTTATCGCTCTGCGGTCATTTTGTGCACACATTAGGCTAATTAGACCGGGACGTATAGTTTAACGTGGATTCCGAAACACTAACAAATATCCGTGCCACCGCCAGAATTCGAACCTGAAGCCGGTAGTACCAAAGGCCAGAGTGGTAGCCAATTGGCCATCAAACAGCATACGAATACTGGAGGAAACAGTTATAAAATTTAGATTGTTTGCTAAAAAAGTCTCAAAATAGAGTAAAATATTTTAGAAATTTTAAAAATATATTAATCTTGGCAACTGTATCTAAACTATGTTTATATCCTTGTTTACAAAAAAGCAACTTATTCATTTTGAACGGCATACAGAAATGTTAATTTTTAATTCAAATCCTAAAACAATTTCAGACTAAATATATTTAAAATTAATCTAAAATTTAAATTAATTTAGAAAAACAATTAATTTAGAAATTAAAAGTTTCAGAAATTAATTACTTACAAAATTTATCACTATTTCCAATACATTCCCAATTGTAAATTCTCATTAAATCGGACATCTTCCTTGACTGTTTCTCAATAATTAACATGTCAACTGAGAATTTTTTTATATCCAAACTATACTTTGGTATGATTTATGTTTACTTACAATGCAAGGAAGAAAAGATAATTGAATTATCAGGTTTTGAAATTTAAATCATAAAACAAATATGCGTAGCTCAATTCAGTAAAATAAAGTAAAATCTTTTACAAATTTCAAATTTATTAATCTTGGCAACTGTATCTAAATGTTTATATCCTTGTCCACAAAAAAGCAACTTATCCATTTTGAATGGTCTATAGAAACATTAATTTGTTACTGCAATCTTATTTCATATTAAATACATTTAAAGTAAATCAAAAATTTTAATTAATTTCGAAAAACAATTAGTTCAATTACAGAAAAGTTTTCACTATTTCAGATATGATTCTGACTGTAGATTATCATTTAATCAAGACATCTACCTTGACTCAATAATTAACATGTCAACTGAGAATTTTTTTTTTTCTAAACTATACATTTGATATGAATTATAATGTTTACTTACAATGCAAGGAAGAAAAGTCAATTGAATTATCAGGTTTTGATATCTGAATTATAAAACAAATATGCGTTGTTTAATTCAGTAAAATAAAGTAAAATCTTTTACAAATTTGAAATTTATTAATCTTGGCAACTGTATCTAAATGTTTATATCCTTGTCCACAAAAAAGCAAGTTATCCATTTTGAATGGTCTATAGAAACTTTAATTTGCTGTTCCAGTCTTAAAAGAATTTCAGATTAAATACATTTAAAGTTAATCAAAAATTTTAATTAATTTTCAAAAACAATTACAGAAATTTTTCACTATTTCAGATATGATTCCGATTGTAAATTCTCATTAAATCGGATATCTTCCTTGGTAGATTCTCAATAATTAACATGTCAACTGATAATTTTTTTTTTATCCAAACTATACTTTGGTATGATTTGTTCATGTTTACTTACAATGCAAGGACGACAAGACAATTAAATTATTGTTTTGAAATCTGAATAATAAAACACATATATGCGTAGCTTAATTCAATAAAATAATGTAAAATCTTTTACAAATTTCAAATTTATTAATCTTGGCAACTGTATCAAAATATTTATATCTTTCTGCACAAAAAGCAACTTATCCATTTTGAATGGTCTATAGAAACGGTAATTTGTTATTCCAACTTTAAAAAATAACTTCTGATAAACTTATAGGTTAACTTTAAATGTATTTAAATTAATTTCGAAAAATAATTAGTTCAAAATTAATAATATCAACTTCAATTCCATTAATATTTTCATCATTCCCGATACAATTCCGATTGTAAATTCTCATTTAATCAGATATCTTCCTTGACTGTTTCTCAATAATTAACATGTCAACTGAGAATTTTTTTTTATCCAAGCTATACTTTGGTATGATTTGTTATGTTTACTTGCAATGCAAGGACGACAAGACAATTGAATTATTGTATTTTGAAATCTGAATTATAAAACACATATATGCGTAGCAGCATATCTATGCGCAGCAGGCTTTGATATATTTTTTTTATACCGCAACATTTCATTGAAAGTCAATATGACCACAATGTGACAAGTTTGCAAAAATCCTATCCATAAACTTGAACTTTCAACTGATGTCTTTGACTCTTAAACCATGAATTATGAATCGTGTATTAAAATCTCTAAGTATTATGTGTTCAATGTACAGCTTCACTTTTTAAAATTTTTTTTTTACCTACAATGAAATGGGGTAAAAAAAAAAAAGTTGAATTACGACTTGAATATACGGTAGCATGACTGGAATACTTGGGAGAAGAAAAAAAAAATTGTGTGGCAGGATGGAATGTTTGTAAAAGGTAAAGCTTTGCACCCTTCGTTGTAAATCAGGAGGGATTTTTTTTTTAATTTTTTTTTTTTTTTTTTTTGTAAGAGAGTAGTTTTGTTTGAGCTATTGCACTCCGTGATAAAAATGGCAAATAAAATTCAGCTTGCACGTATATGACAAAAAAAGTTTTGAACTTGCCGACAGAATGGTTTGAGAAATGGAGAATGTCCATATATAAAACCTATATTATGTTTACTTCAGTGTTTTGCTGGTTACACGTTAATACTAGATAAAATGATAAATGATCGTTTTCTAAACTTGAAGGGATTAAAGTTGTTGTTTTTTTCCTTGAAAAAGGGTTAAAGATATGTTTTACGCAGAAAAAAAGTAAAAATAGTATTGTAAAAATAAAAAATTACTATTGGTAAAGAAAATTAAATATTTTAATTAAAGCAAAAAAATTTCTTAATAAAATCAAACAATTTTTTAATCAAACCAATAAGTAGAATTAGGAAAATTAAAAAAAAAAAAAAAAAAAAAAAAAAAAAAAAAAATCAAAACCTTATTTTTAATTTTTTTTTTTTTTTTGGTTTGTCACGCTACAGTCATTTTGAGCACGTTTTGGATTAATTAGAACTAGAGCTACAGTTTAATGGGATTCCTAACCACTAACAAACCTCTATGCCACCGCCAGGATTCGAACCTGAAGCATGAGATACCAAAGGCCAGAACCTTAGCTAATTGACCATCAGGCCACCTCTTTTTGTTAAAGAAGTGAATTTAGCCTCATATCTATGTGTAGAGCATAGTAAAATAATTAACACTTTAACGTAACATTAATTAAACAAAATGACATAAAAAAAATGCGTTTTAACCATATTTTTTATATTTTTTAATTTTATTATTATTTCATTTCAGTTTAAGTAAAAAATATTTTTAAATTAGAGATGAACTTAAAATTAACGAAAGCTTTCGTCGGGTAAAAGTGTTTTCATTTGAAAAAGTTTACGATGAAAACAAAGATTTTGAACTGTTACTGACCATCAAAACAGGTATATTATAGAATAAAATCTCGATGTGCAAGCTATTAAAATGTAGGATTTCTGATGGGATACAAATTATTTTTTTTCTGCTAAATTTAATTTCTGTATATTTTGAAGCAAAATTTTCAAATTTGCCATTCCGAAATAATTAAAAAATCAGAATCATAATAATAAAAAAATAACTATATAAGGCTTGCTGAAACTAAGAGATTTAATTGTCCTCCAGTAGATGGCGCTAGTTAAGCATCCCAGAAAAAAAAAATACCATGAAAATATTTGATCGATTCAGAAATATTTGTGATTTTTTAATTGAATTTAAGTATTCATCTCTCGACGGTAGCAATATTTTGGTTTTTAAAGTAAGTTAAATTTTAAATCATTACAACGAAATAATTTTATGAAACTAAACTAGTAAGTTTTACTTCCTCACTAATAGATGGTGCTAGATGATGAAACCAAAGATTTTGAAAGGAGCAATCAAAACAGATAGAATATAAATTCAAACATTGATGTGCAAAGCCATTAAAAAAAAGTAAGATTTCTGATTGAATATAAAATACTTTCCTTCTGCTAAATTTAATTTTTGTACGTTTTGAAAAAAATTTTTTCGAATTTGTAATTACGAAATAATAACTGTATATAAAACTATACAAGGCTTGCCTGAAACTATGAGATTCAGTTGTCCTCCAGTAGATGGCGCTAGTTAAGTATTCCAGAAAAAAATATATGTTGGATTATACCATGGATATGTTTGACCGATTCAGAAATTTTTTTTTAAATTGAATTTAAATACTCACCTTTTAACACTAGCAACGTTTGGATTTTGAATGCAAGTTAAATTTTAAATCATTCCTTTTAAATTTATAAAACTAAACCAGTAGGTTTACTTGCTCTTTAATAATAGATGGTATTGGATGATTAATTTTTTGAAAGCATTAAAGCAACAAATTTAAAGTAATGAATAGCATTAGGTTGTCTCCTTTTAGGGAAGAATGTTATAAACAAGTAATATAAAAAAAAAAAAATTCAAATCAATCAATTTCAAAATTCAAATCAAACAAATCAATTTCTTCTTTTTTTCACTATATTGCAGAAAGTCCTTCATAAATAGATTTCATTCATTTTTTTTTAAGTTCATCTGGCGCCATCTATTGGTAGATATATGCAACTTAAATATAAAAAAACTAAAATTAATTCATTAAATTTAATGAATGAATTAATATTTCAAAAAACTGTATGAACATCCAGTGTCCTCCACTACAAGTTAAAAAAAATGTATTTGAACTTGAGTGGATGAATAAAAAGTATTTTATGAACGATTGAAAATTTGAACAAGATATATATAGGGAGAGAGTGAGCTAATAGAAGGAATTGAAAAAAATTTCTAAAACGAGAAGGCATGTACAAGAGGAAATGAAAATCAGTTTTAAAATAAACAATTTAAATCTAATTTACGATTGCTTAGTCTTGTAAAAATTTGATTAATCATTTAGTTTTTACAGCTTCCTATCAATACATCCCCCTCCTTTTAAAAATGCCCATTTATTTTTTTGTATTATTCAGATTTCAAAAGTTTAATTAAAGTTAAATCGCATTTTAAAAAATTAATTTCGCATTAACTTATAATTATACAACCTGGTTGAAAATGAAACTTTCATTTTATAAAAAAAAATAATATATGTCAACAAGAAGAAAATATAAGGAACATAAATATTAATCGTTAATTGCATCCTAATAAAATATCTCAAGGCTTGAACTGTACAAGACAAATATATTTTATTAATTAGTTAACAAATATTTCTAAAGAGAATCGAATATTTATTTTTTCATCACGTTGAACTTTCCAAATAAAGAAAAGTTATTTTAAAGAAAATATTTTCAAGCAAAATAAGTTAAAAACACCATTTATTTGTAATTTGTATCGGATCAAAAAATATATAAATATGAAACTACATGGGACTATTTTTTTTAAGGAAATTTTGCATCATTTTATTAACCCATATACAATTAACCAGATTTACATCTCAAACTGAATTTAAAAGAAAATATTTTCAAGCAAAACAAGTTAAAAATACCATTTATTGGTAATTTATATCGGATCAAAAAATAAATAAATACGAAAATACTCGCCGTTTTTTTTTAACGAAATTTCGCATCATTTTATTAACCCATATACAATTAACCAGATTTACATCTCAAACTGAATTTAAAAGAAAATATTTTCAAGCAAAACAAGTTAAAAATACCATTTATTGGTAATTTATATCGGATCAAAAAATAAATAAGTACGAAAATACTCGCCGATTTTTTTTAACGAAATTTTGCATCATTTTATTAACCCATATACAATTAACCAGATTTACATCTCAAACTGAATTTAAAAGAAAATATTTTCAAGCAAAACAAGTTAAAAATACCATTTATTGGTGTTTTATATCGGATCAAAAAATAAATAAATACGAAAATACTCGCCGATTTTTTTTAACGAAATTTTGCATCATTTTATTAACCCATATACAATTAACCAGATTTACATCTCAAATTGAACATCACGACATATATATAAAAAAAATTGCTCAAAAACATACTCCGAAAACGATTAGCATTTCTCTGAACCATATTTGCATAAGTGAATGGTACGAAACTTAGTTTAATATCAACCCATCGCCATCTCCTTTCCCAATCTGAACCCTTCCAATCGCAGAGGTCAGCTTTCACAGATGAATCTTTTTCGAATCAAATTATTCCGCGATGGAGATTTCCAGTAATTATAATAATCGTAATCGTCTCATCATTCATACACTACATGCGAAAGGAGATCTCGTCACGCATAAGAAGAGGAATACTGCTGCCATCCGAAAAATAATAAAAAATAAGAGCTATGAAATCAAAATACTAGCATAAGTGCCTTCCTAGTAGCAGCAGCCCAAAGATAAGGAATGATATTACTAAACGCAGCGGCAAACTGAAGTGAAGTAATTCCGATTCTTCCTGGTTGCGATGACCCCATGCACGTGATACACAAGTATAGCGCACAGATGATGATGCTATTGAATAGTTTCATCATCATAATCAAAATAATAATTATCATAATAAAATAAAAACGATGAAGAGATTGCATGCTTTTTTAATAGAGGCGGCGTGCTTTCATCGTTATGGGATTAGGATACCGTTTAATAAAAACAACAACAAAAATGCAAAGGCTTGTTATTAAAAAATATCCAAAATTTTTATACTCAGTAAGAAAAATTCAAAAAAGAATTTTGAGAAGTACGATTCAAACTGTATGATTATCTTCCTTACGGTGCCTTTTAGGAATGTTGGAAATTAATATCTTGTTTCATTTTGATTCAAGAAAAAAAATTCTGTCCAGCTAAATGATGAGAAAATAATGAGTTGGTTAAAAATCAATGCATATAAAATATATAAAGACGAATAAGTCATAAAAGCTACATATATATATTTCTATCTTTCGAAAGATAATTTTATATAGCAAAATACCTCTTTGCAGGTAAATGTGACATTCATAATGATAGAAAACTATAATTAAAAAAAAATTTAATCGACTGGGATGATAAACAAGTTACCCATAAAATTTAGAATTTAATGTAAGAAAAACGTATAACCGCAATATTAAATAAAAATAAAAAGTATCAATAAATCATATTCTGGCATTAAATTATATTCATCAGTTATCGTTCAAAGTAGAAAAAAAAAGAAAACAGATTAAATAAAAAATATTAGAAACTGTAGAATTCCAAATGATTTCATAAAACAGCAGATAAAAATTTTTTTAAAAAGCAATAAGAACTCGTAAAAGGAAAAATAAAGCAACAAGAAACGTTGAAAGTGGTTCAGGACATCTTTAACCCACTCTTCAAAAACAATACCCACATATTTTATAGGTAATAATTTATTCTCATTAAAGATAATTTTTAAAGCAAGTAATAAATTATCAGCAATTTGTAATTACATATAAGAGCTAAAATAATTTAATATAACGGATGGTTAAAAAGAAATTTATCAAGGCATAATTCTGTCCGCAAAAAATTTAGCGCGTAACATAATAATTCGGAGTTAACATATTCTAAAAGAAACTGATTGATAGTGTGATAAATATGATACGATTACGATTGATTATAAATTTTCAAACTAATGGAAATTTTTTTTATGGATTAGTATTTGAACCGATGTGATTTTCTATTAAACTTGTTGATATTCTGCTGAAAAATATTTAAAAAAAAAAAAAAAAAAATCACACTTTTTCATAAACTTGGACTATCCCTCATCAGACTTGTAGAAACATAAAAACATCTGATGGTTATTCTGATAAATTGTTAACTGGAAACAAAATGGAGTCTTCAAGTCTGTTCCGTCTAGAGAGCTTGCTTTATTTCAACTCTTGACAAAAAGAAAATTGATTTCTGGAAGCCATGTAATTCGACATTTTGTCAGTGGACACATAGGTTGGACACTCTGTCCCCTCTTTTCATGTTCTCCAAGAAATCGGTGATATTTTTTTTACGAATTAATATTTGAATCCATGAGATTTTCTATAAACTTGTTGATATGATCTTTTGAGACTTTCTTATAAACTTGCAATATCACTCATCAGTCTTGTAGAAATATAAAAACATCTGATAGCGATGTAACACCAGCAACAGATGTCATTCTGATAAATTCTTAACTTGAACTGGAAACAAAATGGAGTCTTCAAGTCTGTTCCGTCTAGAGAGCTTGCTTTATTTCAACTCTGACAAAAAGAAAATTGTTCTAGAAGCCATGTAATTCGACATTTTGTCATTGGACACATAAGTTGGACACTCTGTCCACTCTTTTCATGTTCACCGAGAAATCGGTGTGAGGTACATTCACATTCTTTCTGGAATAGAGCTTTAAATCATCGGAGAGGGAAATTGCACAGTAAACTTCACTTAAAAGCAGCCGGACCCTGAGGCAAGAGGGGTCATATAAATGGGCATGGGGCTATATTTGAAATAGGTTCCCCTTTCCCCTTCCTTTAAAAAAACCACAATAGGGTTCTTCCCCGACTCTCATTCACGTTTAGACACAAGAGTGTCTGTTTTTTAAAAAAGAAACCACACCTTTTCTCAGCATTCAAATGCAATTTTGAGAAAGTCATTGATAAATGACGACGCTAGACTTTAAGGAGACTGACTTTCTAAGTTTTTGAATATTCTAATAGGTTCGTATATTCTAATAGGTTCTATGCTGTTTCAAACCAGATATATATATCACAAAAGGATTTTTTTTTTTTTTTTTTTTTTTTAGAGAGGTTAAAGGGAATTTCTTTTTCTCATGAAATTACGAGAAATACTAAATAACATTAATTTAAGTAATGCATTTTTTATTTAGTTTCGTATCATAAAGAACTGATAGGACAACAGCCATTTTTTTTTTATTTTTATTTAATTCTAACTTTAGTATTTAAAATATAGCATTAAATAAAATCTTGACTTTACTAAAATTTGGAATTATAATATTCTAAAATGTTTACGATAAGCAAAAATTGTTTCTGCATTTTTGTCATTACTCCATGTTATTCTGTAATGCAAAAAATAAATATTTTTTATTTTCAAATGGATTTTCAATAAAGTGAAATGGTTTTATGTTCATATAATTAAAAATATGTTAAACCAATTCTTATCATAAAAAATCTTTAACTACTTGAAAATCGCCTATTTCATACTTTTTGGGGGACAGACAGTTTTTGAGCAATAAAATTTCTGACGGAAAGTTAAATTAGATTACTAGAAAAAAAAAAAGAAAAACACCTTTTATTTCACAATCTTTATGGCTATTGTAATCTAAACAAGACAGATTAAGACTTTTTTTTTTTCAATTCCTTCTATTAGCTCACGTTCTCCCTATATACGTCTTGTTCAAATTTTCAATCGTTAATAAAATAATTTTATTCATCCACAAAAGTTCAAATACATTTTTTTGAACTTGTAGTGGATGGCACTTGATGTTAATACAGTTTTTTCAAATATTAATTCAGTAATTAAATTTAATTAATTAATTTTAGTTCTTTTTAGATTTAAGTTGCATATATCTACCAATAGATGGCGGAAGACAAACTTAAAAAAATGAATACAAATTATTTATAAAGGACTTTCTGCAATAGAGTGAAAAAAAAGATGAATGGAATTGACTTTAAATTTTTTTTTTTTTTTTATATTACTTGTTTTTTTTAAAGAATATTAGAAATTAAGTCAACTTGATATCGAAAAAATTATATATATATTTTTTTCTACTGTAATATTTTTTTCTTTCGGGGAATTAATAAAATGTTGCATTGAAACATTAGCAATTTCGGTAAGAGGCAAAATAATTGAATTTTAACTAACGAAAAGATTAATAAATAACCCGCATATTATAGAAGCTAATATTTTGAATATTTTTTTAAATATTTGCCACTTGAATATTCGATATGCTAAAGAATAAGCAATAATTTGTTTTTAATGAATGCCTGAATAATTTCGATGAACATACTGTATTTAATTTGCACACAATCTAAATTAGAATAAAATTCGAATGATATTATTTTAGAAGAAGGGGAATTTAATTACAAGTTGGAAATTTGGTGTATTGAAACCAAATTTGTGAATAGCAGGGCACTGTGACCCGCGGACCCTATGTAGATAAGCACTAGTATAAATGAAAAACCATAAAATTGAAAATTTTCTTAAAATAATAGGATTTTTTTGTATTAATGTATATTGTTTAAATTTTAATTACATGAAAATTATTCAAACAAACTAAAGTTTTTTTTTATTTAGATATAAAATTACATTTCTTATTTTTATCGTCTTGACTTGCTCTATCATTTAAGAAAAAATTTTATAACTTAATATTTAAGTTATAAAATTTTTGCTTATTTCTCATGATGAATATCCTAGAATAGAAATTTTTTCTAATTTAGCTTCGATAACTCATCATGCCAGCAATATTTCATAAAGCAATTCCAGTCAGCAATATTTCATAAAGCAATTCCAGTCAGCAATATTTCATAAAGCAATTCCAGTCAGCAATATTTCATAAGCAATTCCAGTCAGCAATATTTCATAAGCCATTCCAGTCAGCAATATTTCATAAAACAATTCCAGTCAGCAATATTTCATAAAGCAATTCCAGTCAGCAATATTTCATAAAGCAATTCCAGTCAGCAATATTTCATAAAGCAATTCCAGTCAGCAATATTTCATAAAGCAATTCCAGTCAGCAATATTTCATAAAGCAATTCCAGTCAGCAATATTTCATAAAGCAATTCCAGTCAGCAATATTTCATAAAGCAATTCCAGTCAGCAATATTTCATAAAGCAATTCCAGTCAGCAATATTTCATAAAGCAATTCCAGTCAGCAATATTTCATAAAGCAATTCCAGTCAGCAATATTTCATAAAGCAATTCCAGTCAGCAATATTTCATAAAGCAATTCCAGTCAGCAATATTTCATAAAGCAATTCCAGTCAGCAATATTTCATAAAGCAATTCCAGTCAGCAATATTTCATAAAGCAATTCCAGTCAGCAATAATTCATAAAGCAATTCCAGTCAGCAATATTTCATAAGCAATTCCAGTCTGCAATATTTCATAAGCAATTCCAGTCTGCAATATTTCATAAGCAATTCCAGTCAGAAATATTTCATAAGCAATTCCAGTCAGCAATATTTCATAAGCAATTCCAATCAGCAATATTTCATAAGCAATTCCAGTCAGCAATATTTCATAAGCACTTCCAATCAGCAATATTTCATAAGCAATTCCAGTCAGCAATATTTTATAAGCAATTCGAATCGGCAATATTTCATATGCAATTCGAATCAGCAATATTTCATAAGCAATTCGAATCAGCAATATTTCATAAGCAATTCGAATCAGCAATATTTCATAAGCAATTCGAATCAGCAATATTTCATAAGCAATTCGAATCATTCTTCCCAAATTGGCCACAGATTTTTTTTTTTTCCTTCTGTAGCAACACAAGGATACTAAGTTTGGACATCCTTGATTTTAAAAGAAATTAGCATCTAAATTCATTTAACTACAGATTCTACCAGAAATATATCCGACGTTCCCACGATAGTCTTGTAGCTTAAAAGAGCAGGAATGTCCTGGAAAAGTATACTGAGGACAAATCTATAAATGGAAGCGAAACGACAGGCGGCGAATATCAAAGGAGCCATCCTTGCCACCCATTCCTATTGACTTGTTAAAACCTTTTTTTGTGCACTGCCCTACCTTCAGTATTCACGTCGCCTTTTAGTGAAGGAGACATCTCGTTAACAAAAGGTAGGTAAGATTGTTACCTTCACTTTAAAGTGTGGTCATCTTCAGTAAATGGATGGGCGCCGTAAGCCATAAAAGTGTGCCATCGTCTAAATTGTATCGGTTACATCAAAGTATTTGTTTTACGACTTGATTCTATTTAAAAGTCAGGTAACGTACAGTTCCAAAAAGTTACAAATTCTTTTTTAAAGAGCAAAGCTCTCCAGAAGATTCTTTTTGAAACCAGAATAGCTTTAAAAACGACCAATAAAAAAAAAAAAATAAATAAAGATTTTATTAAGAATTGCAATATCCAGATGATATAAAAGCATAATTTAAATAGATTCTTTCTAAAAACGGAAGATATGAAAAACTCGGGTAAAGTAAAATTATTAAAAGAAAAAGAATTCATACTTTATAAAATATGTGTGTATTTTTACGCATATACGTACATTGTATTTATTTAGCAGTACAATACGTTCTTTTGGAATTATCTGCATATAATTCCTTGAAAGATCATTTTAACACACAAAATTATAGATTTCATTTTGAAGTCATTTAAATAAAAATAAAATATTATAATCATTTGTAAACAACCATATCTTTAACGCAACTTATCGATCGTAAGCAAAAGATATGCGGATTAGTAAAATCATTATTTTCCAATTCTTTGGAAATCAAATACTTTTTTTTTTAATAATGATAGCCAAATCTGCAGAGAAAATTATTATTTCCTTTCTCAAATATTCACTACACGAATATACAATAAATTCAATATCCGTACCAAACCAGACCATAAAACATATCATTAACAAATCAAAAATTTAATTTGAAGTCAGAATAAAAATAAAACTATAACCTACATCAACCGCTAACATACAAGAAACTTTGAATTATTCACTGCATTAACAGAAAAAGGAAACCAAAAAAAAGCACTATTGAACTTTATCTTCTCTTGTCATTAGCAGTTCATCGACAGCAGCCGAGACCCTCCTTCATAATACCACACGCCATCACGATAATAATAACAATAGCTATGTGTAATAAGCAAAAACAGCGTTAAAGCGTTTTCTATATGGAATGATTTCAGTTTCCATCCATTAAGAAGTTTAAATGGAAAGTCTTTTAAAGAATGTGCGAATCTATGTATACTGTCATTTAGCCGCGAATGAATGTTTTGGAAGTATATATCCTATTTACTCTAAGAACCTTTATTACCAGTTCAAATACTTTGATCTATTATCTTTTTTCCATCCTACGAAGGCCTTTTGAGTCCACCTTGCCTATTTACTTTTACCTCCTTTTTTGATTCTTTGAATAAAAATGTGTATATTTACGGAACAATGCTTCAAGTGTTGAGCCCATTAAGTTTAGTTGTATTCTCACGATGGAGAACCGGGCTCTGCCAAGCGGTGAAGATAGCTTTGACTGAGCGAATATTATAAGTTTTTCACATGGCGTGCGTTCACCATAAGATGTGTTTTTTTCATAAAATAAGCTTCTCTCAGTATCTCAGCATGGGGTTTCTCATATTTAATGATCGAGTTCCGAGATCAAAAACATTATTATACCCGAGAGTTGACAAGCAAAGAATTTTTATTAAAAAAATAAATCTTCAAGAATTTCAAATTGAAAACGCGCCTTTGACTCGCTTTAAAATAGGCAAATCTAACAGTTTTCGAATCGGCGTGAAAAAAACAACGAATGTAAGGAATTTATGAATTGAAAGTCTGCTCTGTAAGTAAGATATTAAAAATTTAGGAAGTATTTTGCATATTTGCAAGAGAAAACGAATGTCATCGATGTGGTGTATGAATTGCTACACTGTCGAGAATTAAGTTGATCAATACTTTATTGAATATTATTTATATACTATTAAGTTGATCAGTACTTTATTGAATAGATTGACATAGATTCCTTTCATTCAATGTTTTTTTTTTCATGATGATTCGAAAACTAATAGATTTGCTTTTATTTATTTTAAAGCGAGATAAAAATGCGTTCTGTTTGAATTCTTGAGAATTTATTTTAATAAAATTTTTTGCTCATCAATTCTTGAATATCAACTTTTTTGATAACTGGACACAATTATTAAATATGAAACCCATTTTGAGATACAGTTTATGTGTCACAGAACCTATTTTGTATCTATTTATTCTATCCATTTTGCTACTTTTTATTTTGCCATTTTTATTCTATCCATTTTGCACTACAATCTTTCATTGCTTGGCAAATTTTTGGCACAATCAAACAGTACATTTAATTATTCAAAAGGGTCCGTTCAACTTTTAAGCAAATAACAGGCTAAAAAAATACAGAATGTGAAGCATTTGTCAGTAATTATGAAAAAAAAAAGTCTTAAGTCAATAAACAAGATAAAAAATAGACAAAAAAACTGTAAAAAAATGGTCTTTTCCCCCACAAAACCATATAAAAACCAAAATTCTTATAAGTGATTCATAAGCGTTGGTATGGTTTCATGTTAAAGATTAAAAAACATCTGCACGCGTTGATCTGATCTGCGTTGGTCTATTAAAATGTAAATAGATTCTTTTTTGCTGTTAATTGCATATTTTTAATTCTTCACCTCATTCAGTCAGAATTATAAAGTTTTGATAAAACCAGCCCTATTATGTAATACGGAGAAAAAATATTCTACTTCTTAGATAATATGGAGAAAAAGAGATCCTTAAGACATTCCCTAAAGTATCCTAAGTCCGATTTAAATATTCTGAAAGAAGAAACTACGAAACTTCTTTGAATTAAACATTATATTAAAAGTAGCAAAAGATAGGGAAAAACATTCTGAAGCGTGCAAGTTGAATAAAAATTGCCCACAAACGCTTGGCCTTTCCAAGGCAGTTCATCTCTTTTCCTGATCTCATCAAGCAGCAGATTCTGCTGCAAGACAGCAGAGCAAACAAAAAGTGTCTCCATCTGCATTCTTCTTCAGACTGCAGCAGTGCTTGGTTGTGCGCTGTTTGTATGCTGTGCACTCGCAAGGGTCGAAGAGGAATTTAGCCCGAGGCCAAAGAGGTAGAGTAATTTGTAAGAACGGGGAATGTCCTCGTTCCTAACCTTTGATTGGACTAAATGAATGCCAACTATTCTAAAACAGAAGAGATGAGGGTTATTAGATCGGTGGCTCGCCTCGGGCCATGTACTTGGAACTGTTCACGGGCGTAAAGGTGAATTTGATGGGGAAGTGGTGTTATTTTACAATGTCGATGTAAATTGTTGCATCATAATTTTCCGCTTTACATGCAGGAATGGGACGCATGAACTAGAAATTTATTTGGATTTCATACATGGTAGGATAAAAGGAATAATAGGAACATTACTTGCGGAATGAATATTTTGAATTAAAAACAAACCATATTTCTTTTTAGAACTACTTTTTTAAGTAACACTTATAAATCGTCATTCATTTTTATTTCTAAATAGCAATAATTTAAGTTTTAGGCAGAGCTGTCCAACTCACGGTCCAGTATTGCTACGAATGTGATTTAACAATTTTTTTTTTTTTCAAATATTAATATTTTAATGTACTTCTATTTTTTCAAATATACACTGCATAGCATATATAAAAAATTATGACGTTTTTATCTTTTAAATACCAATTTAATATTATATAATATTTAAAAATATATACATACATTTTGAGGTTATTTTAAGGATTTTTTTTTTAGTGATTAAAAATTCTCCATTTATTCACTGATTTAAATCATAATATCTAACTTAGATTGTGCATCCTTTACTAAATGTTTGTTTAACAACTCCGGATACTTTCTGTAGCCTAATGTAAATTTTTTTCCGCCTATCTTAAGCAGACCAAGGAAGCTAAAAGGTTGGCACTCCTGGTTCAGTGAATCTAAATTACAGAGTTTATTTTTTTACTAGAAAGAATTTTTCCTAAAGAAAAAAAAATTACTTCACGACATTTAATTAGCTAAAAGAATAAATAAACTTTATATGCTATTCGAAATTATAAGGGAACGTTATTAAATAATGTGATTTCCGAATATTGAAATTTGGATTAGATGATTTGTAATTGCAAAACAAATATATCAAACAACAAGGCTATGTTAGAGAGAAAATTTATAAAACTATGAAACTAATTATTGATTTTGTTTTTCTTTTTATATTGATTCCTAAAATACCCATTTGAAATTTTAAACTAAACTAAACATTATGCAATCTTAAGCCTATGAGAAATAGTACAAAAATCAATTCGTTTTTAATTGTTCATGTTTGTAATCTACTTTCTACTTGTAAAAAATAAATTTGCAATGTTTTATAAACTCAGCGAACTTTGAGGTAAAATTTAATAATAAATAATTTATATTAAACTACAGGAGAAATCTTTAATTTACAAGAGGCTTATACTACGGAGATGAATTTATTTACCGAATCTTCAATAAGTAAATTAAAATTAAGATGTAACCAAAATTACGTAAATGTAAATAAAAATTACGGAAGAATCGTGCTTTATTTAAAAGGGAAGATGTTAGTATTCCATTTCATACAAATTTATTTTTATAGAGAAAATTATTATTAAACAGTATTGCGAAATGCTAAGATTGAATTTCATGTTTCAGTTGTTCTATTTACAACTTTTATAACTTGAGAACTGTATCTAATAAAAATTCAATCTAGAATCGAGTTTATAACCATTGATGTAAACTGTCTAGTTTGATCTTGTGTAAATTATAAAAGGTAAATAATTCAAATTTGAAATGAGCGACAAAACTTGTTAACTCATGTAAATGGGCGATATATTTAAATACAATAAAATTATTAAACTGAAAATCCATCATTAAATTTATGATTTAATAACCACATAAACAAAGATATTACGTAATTATATTATATTATAATAATTTTGCCTGAATATATCAAGCAATTTACCAATAGGATCCATCAATATACTGGACTATTAAAACCAATGAACAAAAATTCCCTGCATTTAGTAAGTTAAGCAATTACGCAAAATAAATATTTTCAAACAGCATGATGTAAATTAAAAATAAATAAATAAAATCGGTGACTTACCATATTATTATTCATGTTTTTATGAATTGTTGGATACTACACGATAATTTTTCGAAACTTCTATCGATCAGCTTTCTCTTGAAAACCCAAGTGCTTAGTGTGAGATTAACTTATTTTGTAACTGTCCACTCAGCAAATGTCAACATGCCACATGACACCGAATAGCCTATAAGTGCTTGTAAAGTGAAGTCGAACCGGGGGGTGGTAAAAAAAGGGAACTCCTCTTCCCTTGTAGGGGTAGGATAGAGATATTTCTAAAACTGGACGATCGCGTCAAATGAAGCGTGAAGAGTCAGGGCTGACTATCCTTTCAATGATTAGGCGAGAAATTTTACTTATTTGGCTTAAAATTTTTTAAAAATGAACTGATAACATTCAATTTTGGCATCTTTTTTTTCTTCCTTTCTTTCTTTTAAATGGAACACTTTATGAAGACTTTTAAAAAGTTCTAAAGAACTTTTTAAAAAAAAATGTGGCAAGAAAATTTGTTACAAAATCCTCATCAAATATTTAGAAACACGTGTTCATCATTATAACACGAGATACTTAAAGAGTCATAATCCCTTAGTTCTTTTCAATTTCAATATCGCAATTAAGTACTTTTCAGATCAAAACAATCTTCAGTTTCGATGCTAATCCTCCTTTACAACAAGACACGATCCATTTCGAAAAGTTCTCACACAAATCCAATCAGTATGGAGATCACTCGCGAACAAATTGACAGTCCATGCATGCGAGAGAGGCACATCCCATTGAGTTCTTGTGTTCAGTTTGCTCGAGAAAAAACTCCGGCGGACTTGATTGAATGCCACGGTCGGTGTGTTCGAAAGCAGGGGTGGTAGGGAAGACGGAGCTGGTGTGTATAATCGGCAATTTTCATCGGTAGGAATCTCCTGAAAGAAGTTATTTCCGCACCATGCATAGAGTCAATTTCTCGAATGGGTAGTTTCAAAGTATGCAGCAGAATGCCATACTTGTGCGTCTATCACACAATTGATGTTTACATTTTTTTTTTCTTTTTTTGCTCAAGAATTTTACTCCCGATTTTTCGTTTTCCAAGTTCTTTCACTTTTCTGGAATGGAGTTAATGTTCTTTACGACAAATGCCTACTGCTATAGCTCTATGTGCGAAGCAAATCAATCCAATACTTGAGAAACAACAACATTTAGGAAATCCATTTTTTTATATAATTAAAATGAAATTAAAATGAATTTTACTCCCGATTTTTCGTTTTCCAAGTTCTTTCACTTTTGTGGATGGAAGTTAATGTTCTTTACGACCAATGCTTACTTCGATAGCTCTATGCAAAGCAAATCAATCCAATACCTGAGAAACAACAATGTTTAAGAAATCCATTTTTAATATATTTAAAATGAAGATTGTCGATCAAGATTAAAATTTGCCAATCAGCTCATTTCCATCCTTTACATAAAGTGACGAAAATTCAATTAATTTATTCCAGATAAATATGTAGATGGCATATTCCAAAAAGTGAGAAATTCACACAAGATCCTAATAATTATCGATTGCTGCGAGTGGTCAGATTTCAAATAGATCGAGAGAAGTGCTTTCAGATTTATTTCGTTCGTAAACACACTGAATCCAAACGTCTATTGTCATCGTAACTCGTTTTGCGTTTGAAGTGGGCCCATCGCGCGCAAAAATAAAACGATGCAATGGGAATCTTTCATAGCACACTCCAGCCAATCACCTGACCAGTTTGCTTCGGAACAACCACACTGTGTTACTCTTCCGGCTGGTCTGCGAGGTTTTTTTTCTTTTTCTTTTTCTTTCTTTCTTTTACTTTTCTTTTTTTTTTCTTCTTCTTCTTCTACTCCTCTTCAGGAACCGAGGGGAAATTTCGATCTACTAATCATCTCAGGTGTTTTTATTACTTCTGTTGTTCATGTCTTTTCTTTAGAGAAGCACATTGTAAATGAGTGAATGCAGGAATGAGAATCTGGCAGAAAAATGGTGTAAAGTCCGCATTTTTTTCCTTCAAATCAATAAAGTTTTCTTTAATATTAAAAAATAACAATAAAATTATGTTTTTTTGTTATAGTTTCTTCAGGAACCGAGGGGAAATTTCGATGTGCTAATCATCTCAGGTGTTTTTATTACTTCTGTTGCTGTCTTTTCTTTTGAGACATTGTAAACGACATTACTTTATGAACATTTGTTCGTAATGTCGTTTGTCGTTTACGGATATGTTGTTCATGTGTTTCTCGAAAGAAAACACAATGTAAACGAGGGAATTGAGAAATGAGAATCTGATAGAAAGATAGTGTATATTTTGCCTTGTTTTTTCAAATCAATATATTTTTCTTTGATATTAAAAAATTACAATAAAATTTGTTTATAAAATCGTGATTTTTGTCATTATTCATACGAACCTTTCATAGAATCGATTATGTTAGGAGTTCGTAATAAATATACCCAAACTACTAATAATACTTATAAATTATTAATTATCCAAGAAATATTTTCTAATCGTAATAGATCTACAGTGAGTGTAAAAAGTATTCGTACAGTACGACAATTGATTTAAAAGAGATCCGTTCATTAAAATTATAAACATAAATTCCATTTGAAATATACATAAAACATAAATTCCATCACTGTAATTGGGTAGTTTTGAAACATAATTTTCTTTTTCTTTCTTTCCTTTAAAGTTATTCTGTTTTTTTCTGATTTTCGTCTTATTTTGCTCGAAATAATTATATATGTGTCTTGTCCTCGAATGATAAACATTTAACAAAGAGATTTATAAAAAGATTACAAAAATGGTTTAAAAGAATCTTATCAGTGATTAAACGTAATGAAGAGGTGAATAGGAATTCAAAACTGCAAACATGTACTGGATACCATAACATCTAGATAACATCGTGGTAATCATGGGATGATATGGTGGTGATCAACCGATTTGCGTAACTGATTAAATGTTCCTTTTATCCACCAGGCTAGACGGGACGGGGTGGTTATAATATTTATATTAATCATACCAATATAAATATTTTGTATATATAAGCTAATACAAATATATTTTTAATTTTTATTGTTAGTTATTTGTTTCAGTCTAATTTTTGGAAAACTTTTGCATATATCTATTTATAAAGTCTTCTTATTTTCATCCCCAGTCAAAGTATCAATAATAAATAAGTTACAAATATTTAAAAGAAAAAATTGCAAAATTAATTAAAATGTTATATGCAACAAAATTTTTTTATAGTTATTATTAAGTGAGTTACTTTATATAATTCACTTAATAGTAATTAATTATCAACTAACTCTATTAACTACACTCATGTCCATAAATTAAGGATAATGAAGTTCAGGCAAAGAAAGAGACAGAAGCAAAACAAATTTGACTTATTTGTAAAGTCTATTTATTAAACAAAAGGTAAAGAGCAAAAAAGATGCTATATGTTTGACATAATTAATAAAAAATTGCGATTTTTACTCCCTGGAGCAAATTTCAAAAAAGAACCTATTTACAATAAATAGTATAACATGGTTAGTATGATGGTTAATATGGAGTATGTCTCCCGGACGATGCAATACAGGGCATGCTGAGTATCAAATTATCAATCTGATCTTGGGGAATATTACACCACTCATCAAGCAATGCCCTCCGAAGTTCCGGCTGACAGGTGGGAGGGGGTTGACGGGCAGCAATTCGTCAGCCAAGCATATCCCACACATGCTCTATTGGATTCAAGTCCGGTGAGTATGCTGGCCAATCCATACGGGTGATATCCTCCAATTGAAGGCATTCGTCTACAATGTTTGCACGGTGAGGACGGGCGTTGTCATCCATAAACAGAAATTCAGCACCCATGACGCCCCGAAACAAACGTACATGTTGTTCCAGAATGACGTCCCGATAGATGTGGCCTGTCATCGTTACACTTTGAACATGCAGGTCAGTTCTGGAACCAAGAATAATTCCTCCCCAAACGAGTCATCCTGCACCACCGTAACGGTGTCGTTCAATGGTGTTCTCTTGGTGGTAACGGGTACCTGGCGCTCTCCATATGAAAGTCCGGCGAGAATCAGACTGCAAACTAAACTTGGACTCGACGGAGAACATCACACCAGACCATTGTTGCGGTGTCCACAATGCATGCTCTCTACTCCAGGTTAATCGCAGGCGACAGTGAGTTGCGGTAAGTGGAACACAGCTGACAGGCCTACGAGCTTATAGACCAATGTGCCCTAAGTGTCTGTACACGGTCTGCCTTGAAACTGTCGTACCGGTAGCTGAAGAGATCTGACGAGACAGGTCTGATGCTGTGCTCCGTCTGTTTCTTTTGGCAGTAACTGTTAAATACCAGTCCTCATTCGGCGTTGTAACTCGGAGGCGACCTGTGCTGTAACATCTACTCACATTATCATCATCTTGGAATCGTTGCCAAAGCCTGGAGATGGCACTCTGGGCGATTCCAAGTTCCTCGGATACTTCCAGCTGGGTACGTCCACATTCCAGTCGACCGATAATTCTACCACGTAAAAAATCATCCAAATGCTTTCTTTGTGCCATAACTATGCGGTTATTGCACTGAAAGGCTTTTAAAGCACTTGTGAACAATTTTACTTCTTTGCCGCCATTCCTTATATACCCCTCTCTTACACTCTCGTCATTGTGACGTACTATCCGCGCCATCTGGTGGTTTCCTGTAATTTGCATATTCTTCTTCAAGATGTGTGTGATAATTCTACAGGTGAAATTTTTATTTTAGAGTTCAATTTCTGTGTGATTCTGAATTATCCTTAATTTATGGACATGAGTGTATAAGCTAATATAAATATATTTTTTTTAATTTCTAATCTTAGTTATTTGTTTCAGTCTAATTTTTGGGAAACTTTTGCATATATCTATTTATAAAATCTTCTTATTTCCCCCCCTCCCCCAGTTAAAGTATCACTAATAAACAAGTTACAAATATTTAAAAAAAAAAATTTCAAAATTAATTAAAATGTTGTAGGCAACAAAAATTTTTCATCGTTACTAATAAGTGAGTTACTTTATATAATTCACTTAATAGTAATTAATTATTAACTAACTCAATTAATTAGTTTAAATAGAGTTTATTTCAAAAAAATTATTTGAAGTTGTATTATTGTATCTTTTTTCCCAAGTCAGTTTTGAGGAATAGTACTATTTTCAATGAATTTGATAAAAAGTTATGTTTATTAATGCAATAAATAACTTTTCAAAATTTTCAGAAAAAAGAAAGTTTTTTAATTGTTTTCAATTACTAACTCCCCGACACTACATGTAGGACCATGGTCAACCTAACAATACGACTCCAAAGTCGTCATCTGTCTCGAGCTTAGGTTCGCCAATTTGTGATCTTTAGGTTCTTCAGATCCTTTTCCACTTTATCAATACCTCTTTTTTGACCTTCCCCTTTTTATTAAATTCCTACTATTAGTTCACACTCTCCCTATATATATCTTGTTCAAATTTTCAATCTTTAATAAAATACTTTTTATTCATCCACTCAAGTTCAAGTATATTTTTTTGAACTTGTAGTGGATAACACTTGATGGTAATACAGTTGTTTCAAATATTAATTCATTAATTTAATTTAATTAATTAATTATATTTTTTTTAGATTTAAGTTGCATGTGTCTAATAATAGATGGCGCCAGATGTAAGAGAAAAATTTCAACTTTATTTGTAAAGGAATTTTCTGCAATATAGTGAAAAAAAAAGTAGGAAGTGACTTAATTTTTTTTTTTTTTTAATATCACTTGAAAATATTTGCTATTCTTTAGCCTTTGAAAACCTTCCTTGTGCCTCTGCTATCGTCCATTCTCTCTATATGTCCTAGCCGTTGAATTCTCTTTGACTTAGTATTACGATACCATTTTATCCAAACAATTTTGAAATTTCATGATTGTAACGTCGCCTTCAAAGATCATCCCCTCTGTTAGGTCTAAATATAGCTTTTAAGATCTTCCTCTCCCAGATTATCAATAACATCTCCTATTTTTGAGTCATGGCCCAAAATTGTATTCAAATATCAACTAAAAATATAAACTAACAAAGCGTATAATAATCAGTCATCATAAAAAGGAACTTTTAAACCAACATTCATGCAAATAATCTCTATATATAATATCTTTAATGCTTTAGGATACGCTCTTTGATTTTTTAAAATAGATAAAAATTTATCTCAAACTGATGACAAATATATATATCTATACAAGGAAAAAATACATTGGTACAGATACCGAGCTAGATGACTGGACTTAAAAAAGAAGAAATGAATCAGAGATAAAGATACTTCTTTGGCCCTGGCACTTCCCCTTGGAAATCTTCTTTGCGACTCTGCTATCGTTTCATTGACTTTATGTATCCTACCCATTGAATTCTCTTTGACTTAATATAATTTACGATGTCACTTTATCCAAACAATTTTGCAATTTCAGGATTGTAATGCCGCCTCCAAACATCACCCTCTCTGGTAGGTCCAAATATAGCTTTTAAGATCTTCATCTCCCAGGTTATCAACAACATCTCCTGTTTTTGAGTCATGGTCCAAAATTGTATTCAAATACCAACTCCAAATATAAACTAACTAACCGTATAGTAACCAATCCTCATAAAATTAAGTTTTTAAACCAACATTCATGCAAATAATCTCTATGTATAATATCTTTAATGCTTTAGGATACGCTCTATGATTTTTTAAAATAGATAAAAAATTTATCTCAATCAGTTGATAAATGTATATATACAAGGAAAAAATACATTGATACAGATACCAAGCCAGACGACTGGACTTAAAAAAGAAGAGAGATAAAGAGATAAAGAGTCAAGTGAACTTTGTAAAAATTAGTTAAAGAAAAGAATGCCTCAGGCTTCATGGAAGTAGATTGTAAGAGTCGTTAGATTTTTATACGTCATTACGCAACTGAGATAACAGGTTTCAAACTTTTATGATATCACAACTGGATTTTAGTATCATTTCCTAATTATTACAAATGTAAATGGCGTACAGTGCATATGAGATATAAAATTTTCCGGTTAACGCACGCTTCTCTCTATGTTTACAAAGAATGCAGTCTTATTATTTCAAGGTACGCATTACAATAGAAAAAATATTTAATATCATTTAATATGACGTGAAGGAATTTTTGTTATATTTCACTCAAAGTAATGCCAAAAGAAATCGAACCGACCACATATTATATAAGCATATTTCATTTAGGTGACTTTTGATTTAAAAATCCCTATTAAAATCTCTTTTGACCAACAACTGAATTAAAAAATTCTTCCACTTTTTTACTGGGGTGGCCTGATGGCCAGTTGGCTAGCACTCTGGCCTTTGGAACCCCAGACTTCAGGTTCGAATCTTGACGATGGCATGGATGTTTGTTAGCTGTTCGGAATCCACGTTAACTGTAGGTCCTGGTTTAAATAACCCAAAATGTGCAAAAAATGACCGTAGAGCGACACACAAAACCGAATCTTTTTCATAAGAGCAACAACCCATGGTGGGCCAAGGCCGGTTGTTTACTGGCAGATTCCGAAGATTGAGACATCTTTCTTTTTACTGGGTAGGGTTGTCAACCCTACGCCCAAAGCTCTACAGTCATATTAGATGGGGGCCTGAATGGCCGAGGGACTAGCGCTCTGGCGCTTGGTGCTACAGATTTCGGGTTCGAGTTTCGACGGTTTGTAGTAGTTCGGAGTTCATTTTACGCCATAGGTCCCGGTCTCATATGACAGTGAGATGGAGAGCGGAGCCCAGTCAGAATTCTCACCCACATCATTCCCAAACTGCATAGGGACAACTCAGCTCTAGGCACAATGATGTGGTGTGGTATGGTGTAGTAGTAATAGTAGTCATATTAGTTCGGGACCTACGGTTTAAAGTGGATTCAGAACCACTACAAATATCCATGGCACCGCCTGGACTCGGCGCCAGAGAGCTAAATTAAAAATTTACTCCTAATAAAGGAAACTGAAATATGCAGTTCTTACATATTGCTTACCATTTATATATTTTATTCAAACTTATTTTATTCGAAATTTTAATATTCAATAGAAAAATTGTGGAAATTTTTCCTCTCTTTATTTTGGCAAGATGCTTGCATATGTTCTACAAAAAACGTAGCGATTTTCATTAAAAAAAATTCTTTGCACTAGTAATTATATAAAAACACAAAAACATATTACGAAATTCGAGGGTTATTTTTATTCTAAAAAACAAACAATTTAGGAAAATAAAGGCATCAGCTTTTTGATTAAAATAAAATATTTATTTTCAATTTTGGTTTTGTATACTGATGTCTTAGAAAGTATATTTATCAAAAGAATTTCAAATTAAACGAATCAATTTATTAAATGAAAATAATAATTTTTTTCCTTATGAATATTAAAATCTTTCAAAATTTATTTCTCCGCATTCCAAAACTGCTTTCATATTCAATTATAAAGTTATCAAAAATTTTTAATTTACGAAAGAATTTTAAATTAAAATTTCACATCTCAACTTCCAGGAATGAAATATTATCTGGACAAAAACATTTTAGTGTGTGTGTTTAAAGAAGAATCATTATTTACAGCTGGAAGTACGATATTTTTATCGGCTCTAAATAGAGTTAAATTACTAGAAATCTGATCAGACAAAATCTTTTATCAGTTAATATCTTTGAAGCTATTGTAACATATCCTAAAGACATTCACTTAGTAAAAGACTAATATTTTGAAAATAAAAGTTTTTTATCGTTTCGAAATGAATCGTCAAGAAACCACCTAGAACTTAAATTGATTTCAAAATATTGGGAATTTTAATTCATTCTAACTTTCTTTACATCGCACTTTTGAAATTTGCATTAGAAATCGGAATATTATTTTCAGGTAAAAAATCTATACATAAAGCCATTTTTTTTTGTATTAGCGTTTAGATTAAATTAAATTTAATTTAATTAAAAAAATTTAAGGAAGCATTTAAGACTTTTAAGGAAAACTATTTTTTAAGTAACGTAAATTATTACGATATTAAAAATCAAAATTTATAATTTATTAATGTTCTTTGTTCAACACGTAGAATGCATTTTTTATAAATGAATTAACATTATATTAAACATCTAATAATATAAATCTTGAATACAGTTGTCTTATCCGGCTATCTTGCATAAGTCCATAGCAATTTTATATAAATTTGACAAAATTGCATTTCTTGATAAAAGAATTGATTTGTAGATAAAAATATTTTCATATTTCAAAATATTGTTAAATATAAAGTATTGTGCTTGGTCAATATGATTTTAAATATTTAATTTATCTATATAATTTTTTTTTTATTTTCTTTCAGCAATAAAAGTTATTATTCATAATTTTATTTAAATTTGTAGATAATGTTTAATTATTTAGTTTCTTTTAATAGATTAAAATTCTTTTGTTGTCAGCTACTTAATGTTATGCAATTATTGCAATGTTATGCATTTATTGCAATCTTGCAATGTTATATATTTATTGCAATATTGCAATATTTTGCAATGTTATATACAATTTAATGTTGTTATGCAATATTTTGCAATGTTATACATTTATTGCAATATTTTGCAATGTTATGCATTTATTGCAATATTTTGCAATATTATGCATTTATTGCAATATTTTGCATTGTTATGCATTTATTGCAATATTTTGCAATGTTATGCATTTATTGCAATATTTTGCAATGTTATGCATTTATTGCAATATTTTGCAATGTTATTCATTTATTGCAATGCTATGCAATTATTGCAATATTATGCAATTATTGCTATGTTATGCATTTATTGCAATATTTTGCAATGTTATTCATTTATTGCAATGCTATGCAATTATTGCAATGTTATGCAATTATTGTTATGTTATGCAATATTGCAATGTTATGCAATTACTGCAATATTGCAATGTTATGCAATTACTGCAATATTGCAATGTTATGCAATTATTACATTGCTATTACAAGTTTTATTCCATATAGTACAGTCTTCAGTGGAAATACATAAATCAATGTTTATGTCCAGTTTTTTTCTAAATCTTGAAAATAATTATAAAATATTATATTTATATTTAAAATTCCTTCTCTTCTGATACGGAAATGATTACACTGCTGATATTTAATATATGCAATTAAAAGATTTATAATTAGCACTTATACACCAATGAAACGTTAAAACTACCCAAAAGGACTAAAACGGAAAAAAAAACCGCAATTAGCTATCATACAAAAATTTTAACCAGTTTAATTTTTCATGCATTTTATTGCAGTTTATAATCTAAAGGTTTAACATTAACTGGTCGAAGGAGAAAAATGAGAGCCACATTTACTTGAGTTTAATATCAGCAAATTACTTTCTTGCTGCTTTTGAAAATATTCTTGGCATTATTGCAATTATTGCAATGTTATGCAATTGTTGCAATATTACAATGCTATGCAGTTGTTGCAATATTGCAATGTTTTGCAAGTATTGAATTTGCTATTGCAAGTTTTATTCCATGTTGTACAAAGCATTCAATGGAAATGCATCAATCAGTGTTTATGTCCAGTTTTTTTTTTAAATCTTGACAATCATTATAAAATATTATATTTACATTTAAAATTCCTTTTCTTCTCATCTCACACCAGAATGATTACACTGCTGATATTTAATATATACAATTAAAATATTTATAATTAGCTCTTATACACCACTGAAACTTTAAAACTAGCCAAAAGAGCTTTAAAAAAAAGACGAAATTAGCCGTCATACAAAAATTTTAACCAGTTTAATTTTTTATGCATTTTATTGCAGTTTATAATCTACAGGTTTAATATTAAATGGTCAAAGGAGAAAAATGAGAGCCACATTCACCCGCGTTTTACTGCGTTTAATATCAGCAAATTATTTTCTTGCTGCTTTTGAAAATATTCTTGACATCATTGCAATATTGCAGTTATGCAATAATTGCATAAAATTGTAATATTGCAGTGTTATGAAATTGTTGCAGTATTATGCAAGTATTGCATTTGCTGTTGCAAGTTTTATTCCATGTTGTGCAACGTATTCAGTGGAAATACATAAATCAGTGTTTGAGTTCAGTTCTTTAAAGAATTATAAAATATTATATTTTTATTTATAAAATTCTTCTCTTCACATACCAGACTGATTACACTACTGATATTTAATATATACAATTAAAAGATTTATAATTAGCTCTTATACACCACTGAAACGTTAAAAATAGCCAAGAGAGTTAAAAAAAAAAAAAACCTCAATTAGCCATCATACAAAAATTTTAACCAGTTTAATTTTTCATGCAGTTTATAATCTAAAGGTTTAACATTAACTGGTCAAGGGAGAAAAATGAGAGCCACATTTACTTGCGTTTAATATGAGCAAATTATTTTGTTGCTGCCTTTGAAAATATTCTTGACTGCTTTATTAATGCTGCATTTAATGTTTGTACAGTAATAGGACGGAGGCAATTATGTAATAAATATTTTTCTGCTAGACGTCCCGGGCTCTTCATAGGGGCCCTAGTAAATTACTACCTTGAGCAGCTTTCAGACTTTCATTATTACTGCCTGGGGAGATTACTAATCACCCGAGTATTGGTTCCGAAGAAAAAAAGTAATTTAATATAGGATTTTATCGTTATTTTATACGAGTAATTATTTATAAAGAAAAATCTCAAAATAATAGAAGGTATTAAGTATATATGTTATTTAAGTAGACAGGGAAGCAAAGCCATGGTTGGTGTATACGTAAGAATTGCACCTAAAAGTAGCAAGATTTATGTTTTGGTCTATCTATATCATCCATATTTTAAAATAACTTTCAAAATAATAAAGCAATGACCCCCATTTTTTTAAATATTATGTTGAAGAGTGTAAAAAAAAAAAAAAAAAAAAAAATCATTCACTGCATCTTCAAAATATCATGCAACTTAAAATTACTTAAGATAATTACGTCATTTATGCAAAAAAAAAAAAAATAAAAAAAAAAAAGAAATATGTAAAATGCTAAGGAACATCTAGAATACATTCAAGAATGCATTGAATACATTCAAGAATGCATTGAATACATTCAAGAATACATTGAATACATTCAAGAATACATTGAATATATTCAGGAATACGTTGAATACATTTAAGAATACATTGAATACATTCAACTAGATTATTACTACTCTCAATTTAGCATTTGATTTTAATCTTTTAAATTTTTAAATATGTTTTAATTTCTATAATTTTATAATTTAATTTTTAAGTTTGAAGTAGCAAAGTTTGTTAGGTATTTTGTATTCAATTCATAATAACCCTATAGCAGGTAATATAAATGATAGTTCTTATAATTTCTTATTATAATGTTTTAGTAGCAATTCTTCAAATGACACTTGGTTAAAACCGTTTGCTAATCCATTTAAATGTTGCTTGTTAAATATGTTATTTTTTTTTTTTTGATCTTCTATAAAATAACAAAATTGAGATACCTAATTCTTCTCTCAATCTTCTACATTGTGACTAAAACAACGAGTTTCTCACATGAATAAAAAATACTGTGTGATACAAAAGAACAGTGGAATCAACATAAAAAAAATGAAAAACCATATTTTCTTATATTTGCAAAACTATATGACAAGGAAATTACGAAAACAGATATTTATTCCTAGTGTAAAAGTATTTAATAGCAATAAAAAATATGTCTGTAACAAACCATGTGTTTACAGTATTATTTAAATAATCTACTCTGTAATATCACATCCATGTGTAATGTTTATTTCCACTATGTATTATGAAAGAAATATAGAAAAAAAAATATGGCATTTCCTAAATAATTAAATTTCATTTAAATTTCTATAGAAAAAACAAAATTTACATAAATATGAAAGATCACATAATTAAAAAATATTATAAATTAAATATTAGTTGTTATTATTATTATTTTTTGAAAAATTGTGCTGACAATTGAAGTTTCACTGCTTCGTTAAAATAGTATAAAGAAATATTATAAATCAGATGATAGAGTTTAAATGAAAAAATAATTATAAATGATATTTCTATATGTTTTAGTCAAAAGTTATTAACAATCAAAATTAACCAATTTTAAATCTTGTCACCCTACTGGATAACGTAAAGCTGAAGCTAGAATTTATGCTCGTGCATTTCTATTTTAGTTACCATAGAACTGTATTTAATTAGCTTTGTTGATAGGAAAAATAAACCTGTACATTATTAATTTGTGTTTATTTGTTTCATAATCTGTTATCTTTGAATTTGAAAGAAGATCAATTCTGTCCATCTATCTATTTTTATAAAAGAAATGGACATTTATCGGTGAATTTTAATTTATCATATGAAAGCATTTCGCAACAATTATTTCTTAATCGAAACTTGAATGAATAATTCTAAGTGATATCTAACTGAGCTTTCACAAACATTGTTGGTCTTTATTGCAAAGGTTTGAAAAAAATAAATCATTCCCTGGCGAATGCCAGCGTTTCTTATATATGGCAGTAAATTCTGAAGTTATCTCTCATACTCACTCCCGAATGTTCTAATATCTGTGAGGGTAAGAAGAAAAGCATTCTTGTGTAACAATGGCCTTTGAGTTAAAACTACAATACAACGGCTAAAGCCACCCAAAGTCAGGACACCCTAGTTGAGGAATGCGCATTTCGTAGAAACGCAACAATAAATGCTGTTTCAAAAAGTGTTTAAAGCGTCCCAAGACTTTAAGAAAACTGGACCACCTGGATTAGATTAATATTTGCATATTCAATCTTGCATACCAGCCGAACTCAAGGTATAATTGATACAAACGTGCAGTAGTGATATCTTTTAACCAACTTATAAAGATTAATATTAATCTGATACCGATTTCATTAATTTTGTCCATTATTTTAGTTGGTATTAAAAATAAATTAATCTTCTTTAAAAAAAAAAAAAGAGCAGACAAATACTTATTTGAGGAAAACATTTTCATGGATATATTTATTTATGAATATATATTTTTCTCATAATTGGCCAATAACGTTTACAAATATGATTAAAATATAAACATTAAAATCCCCCCACACACAAAGCATAATTTTATACCATCCTAACGCGCTTATATAAATAAAGCAGTACGTGAATATATGTATAAAGAAATGCGAAATCAGTTCTTTTAATAATAAATAAAATTTAAAATTTAACCACCATTTAGTTCATAGCAAAATTTGCTTGATGATTTAAAAAATATGCCTTTTATATCGATTTATTTGTATTCTTTTTTTTTTTTTTTTTTTTTGTCGCATAAGTGATTTGTTAACTTACCCAGATAAGAAAATTCAAAGATAACGGATGTAACGTCTAATATTATATATTATTTTGACTGTTAATAAAAGTCGAGATATGAGGTTAACAATTGAGTTACCCACATACCTACTCTCCCAACGTTAAGTGTGTAACATGTCGTCCAGACTAAAGTACAAAAACGAGTCTACTACTGAGTCTACTACTGAGTCCACTACTATACCAATTTTCAATTTAAAATTCCCGGGGCTTATGGAATTTCAAATTTTTTTTTTTTTTTAGGTTGTTGGCCCTATCCTTGACATCTGTGTAAAATTTGACGTCAAAATATTCATTAGTGCTTGAGTTACGCTTGGCTTTGTGAGACGCTAAAACTAATTCCGGCGATTTTTGAAATTTCTGAATTAATTGAGCAAAGAACTTGCATTGAATTTGGTTTGCGGAAACATATAGAATGTTGAAGACATTCGGTGAACATCCCTCTACCGGAAAGAAATGTTTACAAGTGATATAAATAGTTCAAAGAAGGCAGAAAACGCGTTGAAGACGAAGAGCCCTCTGGCCGACCATCGATCTCAACCGACGAAGCTCACGTCCAAAAAATTAAAGATTTGGTGCTTGCAAACCGTCGATTTACAATTAGAGATCTTTTTGATGATGTTGGAATTTCAAAAGGATCGGTCAATTCCATTTTGGGTCACAAACGCGTCCAATCTCGATTGGTCCGAAAACACCGAATGCGTCAGCTCACACTGCATTGATTCTTCGTGACTCTTTCGACAAAAATGAAACCCATATCGTTCCACAACCATCGTATTCACACCATGTGACTTCTGGCTAATCCCTAAGCTCAAAAGACCACTCCAGGAACACCGTTTTGAATCGATTGAAGCGATTCAAAGTGAATCGCCGCCGAGCGCTTTGAAGGCCATCCCTGCCGATGACTTTTTAACATGGATTGAGGATTGGAAAAAAAGTTGGCATAAGGGCATTGTGTCCGGAGTTGATTACTTTGAAGTCGATGAAATAAATTTGGAAGAATAAACAGAGAGTTTTTCAAAAAAAAAAAAAAAATTACTTTTTGGGCACAGTAGTAAATGCTTAAAGGATGAATCGATAACTTGTTAGGTTTCTTAAAACTGCTTTACATGTTCAAACTACTTTGATATCCATACAACTCATTGACACTATCTTAAGTAGCAGGAGACACCGTATTGACGCTCGGGTTGATCATACTTTTGACTATTGAAAAAAAAATGTAGGGCAGTTCATGTTCTTGATTACATATCACAAGATGTAAATACTATGTATAACATTTTCATAAGATTTTACGGTGCACGGGGTGTAATACATATATAACCAAATTTCGTTCACTTTGCTTGCATATTTTTTGAATTATCACCAGTTTCCAATTTTGAAACTAGTGTACCACTGAGAATATTAGCAGATGTTGAGTAGTATTAGTAGATGTAGATTGAGTAGATTAGTAGATGTAGATTGAGTAGATTAGTAGATGTAGATTGAGTAGATTAGTAGATGTAGATTGAGTAGATTTATATATATATATAAAAGAGATATATATATATTATTCTGCAGTCTGATGGTCAATTGGTTAGTGCTCTGGCGATTGGTACCACAGGCTTCCGGTTCGAATTCTGGAGGTGGCACAGATGTTTGTGAGTGGTTCGGAATCCATGTTAAACTGTATGTCCCAGTCTAATTAGCCTAAAGTGTGCACAAAATGACAGTAGAGTGACAAACCAAATTTTTTATTATTATATTATCATCAAATATAAAAAAATGTACTTCTGTTATTAAAAATGTAATGATGTTATAAGAAATATGTAGATCCTTTAGGAAAGTCCCTTTATCCTAAAATAACTAGCAAACGGAAGGAGTAAGTTGAGTGAGATAAGGATTATATAAAGAGACTGATCCTCAATAGAAGCAACTGATAATAGAACCTTTAAGCTGTGTCCAAACTTGAGCATGAGTCGGCTCGTGTCACCTTGAGGCGATCCCGCTCCCTGTGTCGCAAAAAGAACCCACGTTATCTCTGGCTGTGAATGACAGCTGGTCGTAAATGGGGTCCCTTTGTTGTGCGGAAAAAAGAGACTTTTGCCGGAGCGAGGTCGAGACATGTGATTTTCCGGTAGGGGTCTTTCAAACTGGTTTTTAATGAGTTTGCGTATGGGATTCGTTCTGTTGTGGACGGAGATTTAAAGATAAAATTTGGAAAATCTAAGCCAATGAAAATCGAATATGAAAAGTAAAAATTTTCAGTACAAAATTGTAGAACGTTAAATGATTAAATACGAAACATTTGGTTTATACTGATAAGACACCTAAGATCCTGCTCACTAGAGATTCACACTTTCCCTAGCACTCAAGCTTTTTCAATTCCTACTATTAGTTCACACTCTCCCTATATATATCTTGTTCAAATTTTCAATCGTCCATAAAATACTTTTTATTCATTCACTCAAGTTCAAATACATTTTTTTAAACTTATAGTGGATGACACTTGATGTTAATGCAGTTTTTTTTTCAAATATTAATTCATTCATTAAATTTAATTAATTCATTTTAGTCTTATATGGAAGAATAAAATTTCTCTTCTATAAGATATTTAGCAGGATATAAATTTAGGAATAAATACCGTTAGTGGCGAAGCGTGTAGATCGCTGGAATGAAATTTCTTTTTCAGATTCTTTTTTCATTCTGGGTCTAGTCTGAGTCAAGGAAGGAACAAAATGGAAAGTGAAACATGTGAATATATTAGTGAGAGAGATGGAAAATGTGTGTGTGAGAGAGAGAGAGAATTTTTTCTAACTAAAAAAAATGAATGCAAATTATTTATAAAGGACTTTCTGCAATGTAGTGAAAAAAAAGGAGGAATTGACTTAAATTTTTTTTTATATTACTTGTTTAGAGATTGTTTTGGACAGCGAATCATCAAATATATTGATGTTGGTGAAGGGTTTCCTTGATTCACGTTGTTGGATTTTCTTCTTGTAAGCTTACATAAAAATATTAAATATTTAACAACATTTCTGGATAAACGTCATCGTATTTAAGTTGTTTGCAATAATGTAACACCTTCTATGCTAATAAGTGTTTGCGCAGAGATCTTTCCTGAATACAAATGTTCTTCTTAACCAATGGGGAGCTCTTCGAACACATTCAATATTTACTTTTTATCACAGTTTGTGAGCAAATGTAAATTTTTTTTCTTGACTAACTTGTTAAAATAACATTTATACTGTAAATCGTATGTATTTGGTGCGACCTGTTGTTTCTGCAGCAGTCACTATTTTCAGAAACGAGGAACTAATATTGTGAACTTGACTTTATTAGTTGTCTCAAAGAATGGTGGTCGAGCTAAAATTAAAACCAAAAGAACAGAGTGGTGATAAAAAAAAAAAAAAAAAAAAAAACACTTTCTCCATAAATGGGTTGTTAGCTATCATACCATTCCTAGAAACTGAATGAAATTGAACTTTAAAATATTTTCAGTTTAACTCCAATATTTTAGGTTACAGTGACACGACTTAGAAAAATTTCAGCTGCCAACACCTCCATTTTTATTGAAATGTGATCTCCATAGAGAAAAGCCATAAATAACGTTAAAACGGTGACTGTAAAGCCCCGTCGAGAAGGGAATAAGATTCGAGTCGAGTCAACCTCGAGGCTACATCATTCCAGTATCTCCATCTGATTACGAAAAACAACCCACGTCATCTCTGATTGTGAGTGACGACTGGTCGTAAATGAGGCTACGAGAAATACTTTCGATGAATGAGGAAGGTCGGGATGGTTCGGTCGGAGCTGGACACATGATTCACTCTGAACGAAAGCCGCTCACCCCTCATGTGCTCTCGTCTGTATGCGGCTTTACATTAAAATTACTGAGGCTAGACAGACAAAGAAAAAAAGTGAAAAAACAATTAATAATTACATAGAAGCAACAGAAAGCAAAGTGTTTTAATGTATTTCACAAATTTTCTATGGGACCACCTTTACACGATAACACTTTGCATGCGGCAGATGGTGGGTAGCACTAAAGCACGTACCATGGCAAGAGGAATCTGTTGAATCTGACGTCTGATGATATCTTGCGGATTAAATGCATACACTTTAGATTTCAGGTATCCCCACAGCCAGAAATCTCGGGGGACCTTAGCGGTCACGGAAACGTGAAATGGTGGGAGATAACTCTGTCATCAAACTGTTGTATTAAGCAACGTTTGACAGAATACTTCACAAAAGGGGGAGGGACCTATCTTGTTTTCACACGACGTCAAACAGAGCATTTCGCTGTATGATTCTTGAGAGCATTAACACAAAATATCTTTGGGCCTAATGACCAATTGGCTAGCGCTCTGGCCTTTGGTACAACAGGCTTCAGGTTATAATACTGGCGGTGGCATGGATGTTTGTGAGTAGTTCGGAATCCACGTTAAACTGTAGGTCCCTGTCTAATTAGCCTAAAGTGAGTGCAAAATGACCATAGAGCGACAAACCAAATCTAATCAAAATATCTTAAACCAAAATTTCCTACAACATCTGTGAATGGTATGATAGTTAGGGAGTCATATATCGAGAAAGTTTTTTTTTATAATTATCCTGTATTTAGCTGAAGGGGCTGAACTACTGCATAATATACACTGAAGTGACAAAAGTCATGGGATACCTCTTAATATCGTGTCGGCCCTCCTTTCGCCCGGCGAAGTGCAGCAACTCGACTGGCATGGACTCAACAAGTCGTTGGAAGTCTTCTGCAGGAATATTGAGCCATGCTGTCTCGATAGACGTCCATAATTAAGAAAGCGTTGATGGTGCAGGATTTTGGGCACGAACAGACCTCTCGATGATGTCCCATAAATGCTCGATGGGGTTCATGTCGGGCGATCTAGGTGGCCAGATCATTCGTTGGAATTGTCCAGAATGTTCTTCAAACCAATCGCGAACAGTTGAGGCCCGGTGACATGGTGCATTGTCATCCATAAAAATCCCATCGTTGTTTGGGTACATGAAGTCCATAAATGGCTGCAAGTGATCTCCAAGTAGCTGAACATAAGCATTTAAAGTCAATGTTCGATCCAGTCGCACCAGAGGACCGAGTCCATGCCATGAAAAAACAGCCCACACCATTACGGAGCCACCACCAGCTTGAACAGTGCCTTGCTGACAGTTTGAGTCCATGGCTTCGTGGGGTCTGCGCCACACTCGAACCCTACCATCAGCTCTTACCAACTGAAATCGTGACTCATCGGACCAGACCACGGTTTTCCATTCATCTAGGGACCAACCGATATGCTCACGTACCCACGAGAGTCGCTGCAAGCGATGTCGTTCTGTCAGTAAAGGCACTCGAGTCGGTCTTCTGCTGGAATAGCCCAAGAAAGCCAAATTTTTTGCACAGTTCTAACAGACAAGTCCCTTGTACGTCCCACATTGATTTCTGCAGTTATTTGACGCAGTGTTGCTTGTCTGTTAGAATTTACGACTCTTTGCAGACGTCGCCGGTCTCGGTCGTTAAGTGCAGGCGGTCGACCACTGCGCTGTCCATGGTGGGATGTTACGTCTGAAATTTCTTACTCTCGGCACACTCTTGACACAGTGGATCTGGGAATGTTGAATTCCCTAACGATTTCCGAAATGGCATGACCCATGCGTCTAGCTCCAACTAACATTCCGCGTTCAAAGTCTGTTAATTCCCGTCGTGCGGTCATCATCACGTCAAAACCTCTTCACATGAATAACTTGAACAGAAATGAAAGCTCTGCGAAAGCACTGCGCATTTATACCTGTTCTACGCGATGCTACTGCCATCTGAAAATTTGCATATTGCTATCCCATGACTTTTGTCACTTCAGTGTATATATTAAAAAGAATGATAATATTATATCGGAAATATTAAAAATGATAATATTATATCGGAAATATAATATTAATTCCAATAGAAATATCTAATCAAAGTTTAATTGTACAGGTAAAATAATATATTAAAAGAAATATTTGATTTAAAATGTCTAGAAATATTCAGTAGTGAATGTAGGAACGATCAGATTCAAATATTGCCGGTCAGCATTTTTGCACTCACTTAGAAACGAAGAGACTATCAACTTGAGTGAAAAGTCTCGCATTCATAGTCAGAATGCCTGGTGGGAGTTTCTGAAATTTTCTGTTATAAGTCATGCAAATGGGGAGCAGTTACTGCTAAAAGTTTTCCGGAAAGCAATGTCTTCACTTTATCACCTGCTTGTGAATTGTTCATGGCAGGATTCTTTAGTGAAACATAAAGTGTTTAAAAAATACATGAAATAATTAAAAAATAAATCTCTCACGCCCAAGTTGCAGTTAACCTACATGATTCTGATTAGAGTTATGCTCCAGTGAAAGTAATAAAGATTTAAGAGAATAAAAAATTTAATTAAAAATTTAAAAGAAGATTGTTTCGGTATTATTTAATAAATCATTAATTCACTTTCGTGTGTGTTAAACTTGATGGATATCTGGCGAAATTTAATTAAAATTGTTTTTACATCTTTTTAAAGTTATTTATTTATTTTTGTAACATCCTGTTCCATTCGATTCCATGCCGCTTTGCATAGAATGCGCACGTGTGGGAAAAAATTCGAACTGTTGAATTAATTACTCAGGACTGGTATGCGTATAAGACCATTAATTAGCAACTTTGGTGTTAATTGATTAATTGTGACATTCGGTTAATTATCTTGGGAAGTTTTGTGTGGATCGTATAGGAAATAATACAATGGAATCATTAATCTTCATGAAGAACTGAAAAAAAAAAAAAAAAAAAAAAGGAATTTTTTTCTAAACCTTTTTAGATATTGAATAAAAGTGATAATTCACATTTGAGTGTTCTAGTGCAAAATCGTGAATCTCTCTTCCTTTAGTTAACTGATTAAAATTTTTGAAATTTCATTAAATTAATTTATTTATATTGGCAGATTTGCAGTATTTACTTATTTTATTTTAGCGTAATAGAGGGCATTTAACGTTTTATAAGTGACGAAATGTTATGCAAAGGATATAATTTGCAATTTTCGAATGTTCAGTGAAATGCTGTTGTCATTTGAAATAGTAAAAGTCTTTTTTTTTTCTGTGTGTAAACATCGGTGAGTATTAGACCTTGGTTTCAGAGGTTGGAAATGACATCACAGAATAAGTGCATTTAGATAAAGACTGGTTTTGGATCGGAAAGAAAAAAAAATTACTTCTGGTTTAATTTTTTCTTCAAACAACTTAATTATTTATTTTTTTGTACAAAATGTTTGCATGCCTATAAATATGCACATTCTATTATAAATTTTTTCATATAAGTCATCGGACCATATTTAACAAAAATTAATTTCATCAATATATGCATACTTTTAAAATAAAGTTATAAATGTGGTAATAAATAAATTTTTATATAATTTATTATGTAAAAAAAAAAAAAAAAAAAAAAAAAAAAAAAAAAAACAACAACAACAAACATCAGTAAAGATACATTTTGAAGAAGCAGTAACATCGAAATAATGACTCGGACAGATCCAAATTTAAGTTAATTTGTTTTAATTGTGGTTACGACAGATTTAATCAAAAGTTTTGTAGGAAAATTCATCAGACAAGGAATACTCCTGTTATTTCACAAGGTAAGTTAGTTCAAGCATCTATCACCACAAAGGACAGTGAATCAAAGGCGTTAGCTGATAAAATGTTTGTTCTAACATACAAATTAGTAAATTTAAAAACCAACAAAGTAAAATATGTAGTTTTGAAGGGAGTGATAGATACTAGTACATAAATATGGATAGTAAGCGAAGGTCTGGTGGTGGACACACCTTATGATGAAGAAAACAAAATATTTCTTCAGCGTTTGGAGAAAATGAAATAACCCCCTTAAGAGTATTTGAAATGGAATTTTAATGAGGATTTGCATGGTAATGTTCCAGTTACTTGCACGCTATAAAAAGACTAGTTACTGATTTATTACTAAGCTGCTCTGCGTTTAAAATGCTAGTTGAAAATATCGAACTTCAAAGCTAGCAGCCGTTATAGGAAGGCGGCATTTTCAGAATCGAAAATAAATAAATAAATAAACATAATAAATTGGTAGAAGATAAAGAAAAATCATCTTTGTCGGTTTCGAGAGTAATCACTGAACAGCACGCACAGAATATACCTGCACAGAACGCCCATACACGCAGAACATAACAAATTTGCAACAATATAAATATCCAGCAATTGCAAATTGTTGCTGCTTGTATGTTGGAAATAAGTAACTTACATCTTACTTGATTTACCTAAAGTTTCTACTAAATTGCCACAAGATACTCCTTCTAATTAGCAACAACAACAAAATATTGCTGTTAATCTGTACCAGCTAAATTTTAACATTAATTTAAAAAAGCAAAATTTTGCTGCTAATCATCCTCCTCTTCAAAGTACTACCCATTCAACTACAATTGATAGGCTAATAAAGACGCTTATTATATTTCCTATGCTTTATTTTGTGATAGTATGCCAGCAGTAGAAGAACTACTTTTATGCAAACCAGTGGAAATCACAGCAACAGCACTAGCAATATTTGCCATCTAAAAGGATTTTTTAAATGAGGCAAACATAGAGTGGAAAAATTGCTTCCGAATATTTTTCAATATTATTAATGTTATGACAATCGTCCAATGTCTGAAAATTATGCTAATGATGATTGTAACAGTAGTAAATTATATAAAATGTCCTCTACACGATTTTTTCTGTATTTTATGAAGGTATGGATGCAGTACATTTTTATTTCATCGCGAGCAAAATGGAAAATTTTTGCAACGTGTTTATGGGTTAAAAAATGAAATCGCTATTTTTCTAGGAGAGAAAAAAACACCCGAACCAAAGAAATTTCGAGATGGTTTATATGCGAGGAAATTGAGCTACTTTATCGATATATCCGTGAAAATAAATACTTTTAATCTTGATCTCCCTTGAGAAAATACATATGTGTTGCATGCGATTGCTAATGCTTTTTTGTAGAAAATCGTAACTGTAGCAGAAAAAAAAAAGTGTTTGCAAATAAGAATGAATGTATCAAAATTCACAAACCTAAAAAACATGAAAGTTGTTAACACATGAAAGTTGTTTTTGTAATCGTTTTCTTCTTTTTTTACTAAAATTCACAAGAAATCCTTGTGTACCACAAAGTATTACACGAGATTAAGTAGCAAATAAATCAAAGACAAAATAATAAAATCATCAAATAAATGATAAATTTAAAAGCACATATGACATTACGAAAGATAAATAATACAAAAGAGAGATAGAGAAGATATTAGAAAAACATCAAAATAATTAACGAAACTACAAAATACTGTAAAAGCAAAAATTGACCTAAGTTTGGGAAGCATTTGACATTTGGAAGGTTATTTCTTTTCTTGAAACTTTTCAAGGATGTTAACCACTGAAACTATATTTGTAACTATTGAAAATCATTCAGCCATGCTGGCAAAGAATTTTAAAAAGTACTTCCTTACTTACGACAACTTGGTAGCAAATTACGAGTGGATTAGGTATCCATTTCAAACAAATCCCGCAGGTGTCTCAATTGCCGCAGAAGAAATTTTCACGGCAAGCGGCAAAATCAAAAGACATTTTAAGAATAAATCACTCTTTGAATTTTGAATAGAGGTGGAGGATGAACTTTATGTACTGAAAACAAGAGCACTTCGTATACTATTACCATTTTCAACATCCTACCTTTGCGACAGCGCTCAAGGAAGTCACTAATAATTATTAAACTTGTTTTGAATTTAGAATTGATATGTAAATTATTAAAAACATTATGCAGTATTAATACAATCCTATTTATAAGTGTATCATATGTGTAAATGTGGATTTTATTTTTTCTTATGTCAGAATGTATTTTGTTTTGACAACTATTCAGTAAATTAATAAATTTTTTAACAACATTTTCTTTTCAATGTGCTCGCCTTCTGTTTAGTGTTATCTTGCTCACAAAGGGTGCGGGTACCATAGGTTGAGAATCGCTGCTTTAATGTGTAATTCCAAAAGTTCAAAGACAACCATGTATCGAATTTCAACTAAATGATTCAGTTGATTTTGTCAGAATTTAACCAAAGTTTTTATGGTTTGTCGATTTATATATGTTTAACAATATTATAAAATCCAGATTATTAAAATTACGTCACGTTTTCGTTACAGATGAGAATAGTTTCAGTTTCACATATGGGCATGATTTTATGCACGAACATCAAAGAAAGAGGCCGTTCTTCAACATTTTGTGCACGAACATCAAAGAAAGAGGCCGTTCTTCAACATTTTGTGCACGAACATCAAAGAAAGAGGCCGTTCTTCAACATTTTGTGCACGAACATCAAAGAAAGAGACCGTTCTTCAACATGCCTGGCTACGGGAGACGTTATGCTGAAAGGGTGAACTGAAGGTACACTACGGAGGTACTGTTACCGTAGATCTCTACTTTCAGCGAGTGCTATGCCAACCCCTAAATCTATTCCGAAGTGCCATTGATGCGGACTTCATTTTTATAGACGATAATACCAGACTGTATCAATGAGGAGCTTCTAGAAAACGAACATATCTCTAGGATGCATCGACCAGAATACTCCACTGATTTAAATTCCATAGAAATATATGATGCTTTAGAAAGCGCTTTTTGGCACAATTATTTCCGCCGTAGAACACCCAACAGTTCAAATAGATGTTCATTGAAGGATGAGCACTTTTAGATAAAAAAACTATTTGATAATTTGGCATTGAATATGGACAGAATGTACCAAATGGCCATTGTAATTAAAGAAGTTCCTATCACTTAAAACGGGACATCTGCTTGTTGTTCTTCTTCTTAAATTGATAATCATTTGTACTAAAGTTACTAATTCAATAAAGTCTTTATTTTTGTTCAATTTCGTATTACATTCTAATCATTTCTGAGTTAGTTTGCTTTCTTTATATAAAGACAATATTTTGTATCTACACTTTTATTCCGAACTTCATGTCTCCACACACACACACACACACACACACACACATATATATATATATATATATACACTGAAGTGACAAAAGTCATGGGATAGCAATATGCAAATTTTCAGATGGCAGTAGCATCGCGTAGAACAGGTATAAATGCGCAGTGCTTTCGCAGAGCTTTCATTTCTGTTCAAGTTATTCATGTGAAGAGGTTTTGACGTGATGATGACCGCACGACGGGAATTAACAGACGTTGAAAGCGGAATGTTAGTTGGAGCTAGACGCATGGGTCATGCCATTTCGGAAATCGTTAGGGAATTCAACATTCCCAGATCCACTGTGTCAAGAGTGTGCCGAGAGTATGAAATTTCAGGCATAACATCCCACCATGGACAGCGAAGTGGCCGACCGCCTGCACTTAACGACCGAGACCGGCGACGTCTGCAAAGAGTCATAAATTCTAACAGACAAGCAACACTGCGTCAAATAACCGCAGAAATCAATGTGGGACGTACAAGGGACTTGTCTGTTAGAACTGTGCGGAGAAATTTGGCTTTCTTGGGCTATTCCAGCAGAAGACCGACTCGAGTGCCTTTACTGACAGAACGACATCGCTTGCAGCGACTCTCGTGGGCACGTGAGCATATCGGTTGGTCCCTAGATGAATGGAAAACCGTGGCCTGGTCCGATGAGTCACGATTTCAGTTGGTAAGAGCTGATGGTAGGGTTCGAGTGTGGCGCAGACCCCACGAAGCCATGGACCCAAACTGTCAGCAAGGCACTGTTCAAGCTGGTGGTGGCTCCGTAATGGTGTGGGCTGTTTTTTCATGGCATGGACTTGGTCCTCTGGTGCGACTGGACCGAACATTGACTGGAAATGCTTATGTTCAGCTACTTGGAGATCACTTGCAGCCATTCATGGACTTCATGTACCCAAACAACGATGGGATTTTTATGGATGACAATGCGCCATGTCACCGGGCCACAACTGTTCGCGATTGGTTTGAAGAACATTCTGGACAATTCCAACGAATGATCTGGCCACCTAGATCGCCCGACATGAATCCCATCGAGCATTTATGGGACATCATCGAGAGGTCTGTTCGTGCTCAAAATCCTGCACCATCAACGCTTTCACAATTATGGATGTCTATCGAGACAGCATGGCTCAATATTCCTGCAGAAGACTTCCAACGACTTGTTGAGTCCATGCCACGTCGAGTTGCTGCACTTCGCCGGGCGAAGGGAGGGCCGACACGATATTAAGAGGTATCCCATGACTTTTGTCACTTCAGTGTATATATATATATATATATATAACGGTAATCACTTTAATTTTGTATGCTGGTATGCAAAGAATTAAAATGAAAAGAATCAAGACAACATGATTCCTAGATTTAGATTCCACATTAGTACGAGGTATTTACATACGAGGGGAGACTCGATACGCCTTATTTTAAAACTAAAGAAAGAATCACTGAATTTATTTATTTACTTTTTCTTTATTAAATATAAAGTCATTTTGAAATCCGTGTAGCAATTCCAAAGTGTTCCTCAGCAAATGTTAGCAATTGAACCTGCATGTCGATCCAACGGATACCACGGTTACAGCCATAAATCATGAAATTAGTCCGATCGGGAATAGATAATCAGATATCTCGTAATCTTGAGTCATGTTTCTAACATTATGTTCAATTAGATTTTCTTTTTATTTATTTTTCAAGTGCACTGTTTGATTTATACCGTGCGAGCATTCTAATATAATTTTATCTAGAAAAGTATTCAGGAGATATGAAAAAAAAATTACTACTTTTATATGCAGCATAATTTTTTATTATGGGGTTCGGTAATTTTTTTTCATGTATAATTTGATAAGTTTTAGATAAAATGTATGCAATAGAAATGTTTACATTTTAGGCTAATAAAAATTTTATTTTATAAAATTAAGAAATTTAATAAAACTCTCAGCATATATACATAACAGAATATATGGAAATTAATTATGTTTTCTTATTTTTCACAAGTAAAAATTTCTTGAAGTTGAATGTATTTATTTTTAAATATTTCTATTTATTTAATTAGCATTTATAATTTCATTATTAATGCAATTGTATTGTAAACTCCCTGCAATTTTATTGTATGTATTAATCTGTCTCCTACAAATCTTTGATTACTTAGTTGAAAAAGTTTTAAGAAAATTAATTACTTTACAAGTATTTCGAGTTAGCAATAAATATAAAGTTATATACATACTCAAATAAAATGAAAATAATGATTTTTATCCCAATAAATTTAACTTAATGAATTATAAGTAACCTTTTTCTTTAAAAGACAACAATTATTTTAAATGAAGGATTGTTTACATACAGTTTTCACTGTTTACTTCCAATTTAATTCGAAAAAAAAAAAAAAAAAATTGTGAAAAAGAAAACAAATACAATATTTTAAATAATGAATATAAAGCCTCGCAGTAAAATAAAAATTAATGGAATTTAAAAAAAAATAACTTTAAGCTGATATAATCACATTTAAAATTATTTATTTGTTATTGTATCAATTGTTGACATCATTCTTGAAACAATTATTATTCTGTTTGTTATTTTACAATCCAGCCAAGATTGGCTAAATTAATTATTCTATTTCTAGAATACAAATTTCTAACCAAAAAATATTTAAGGAGATTTTGTTTTTACATTTTTATTCCCCAAATTTCATTTAAAGTGATCTCATATTTTTTTAATTAAAATTTGTAAATTAATTTAGCTGTTCTTTTAAAATAGCACTTTTTCTTTAGTTCTTTATTTTAGATTTCGAAAATAAAAGTACAATTTTATATTTGTTTATTGAATAATTCTTATTCCTTCGTATTTTTTATATTACAAATTCAAAATTTAGAAATAGAATAGCGTACAAAATTTTTATCTCTTGTTTCAAAGAAATTTTTACTTCGTTTTTTAGAGTTCTGATCTTCCTGGTAGGAAATCGATTACAAAGATTGAGTGGAATGTATAAAACTATAGCCACACAGACTACTCTCGTTAGTTATGGTAAAATCTCATTTGCGTTCTCTGTAAGTGCTTCAGTGGTATCAGGAAATATTGTTCAACTATAGAAGTGCTGTTCATGGTATAAAGTAACTTAGTTCGTATTCCTATTTTATTGAGTGCTTTTGTCTATGAACTAATGCCAAATACAAAGAAGCACAAACATTACATTGCATGAAGAAAAGGGTATTTATCTTAAAAAACAAATTTTCCATTCATTTTATGAGTCAGTTCGTTTTTCGATAATATAAGCATTGAGAAGATCATAAAAATCTTAGCTATTCATCCGATTTTGATCCTGGAGGTGCCATGGATGTTTGTAGTGGTTCGGAATCGGCAAGTGTATACTAATAAACTAACTTCCTGGCACTACAACCCATGGCAGGCCAAGACGTCTGCCTACTGGCAGATTTCGAAATAGGAGATGGTTTCTTTTTACAGGATAGAGTTGTCAACCCTATATCCAAAGTTTTACTGTCATTTTAGACAGAGACTTTAAAGCCGATTCCGAACCACTACAATCATCCATGGCACCTCCAGGATTTGAATCCGAAACCTGTGGCAACGAGTTACAGAACTCAAGTTTGTACAACAATTTTTTTTTTATCGGCCGGTCGGTAATATTGTTAGAAATTGATGAAGGATCAACAGTCAATTACGAGTCGGCAGAAACAAGTTGACAACATTATTAACTTGTATATTAAGCTTACGAATGTTTTCATATATATATATAAGAAGATTGTGTTATTGTTATCGAAATAATCAAATTTCATAATTTATTCGTTATTTATCCCTTCTACTGTTAAATGTGCAATTTTACAGCAACCATTAAAATTTATAAGGTATACATTGACAAATAGCCATATTATGCTTTTAATAAAGACTTCAATCTAAAATTACAAAAGGTTTTTTTTTTATTTGAATTATAATTACCCAATAATAAAATAGATGAGATCAATAAAATATAAATATATATAAAAAAAAACTCTTGAACAGATTGACATTCAAGAAGTTTGGCGACTTGGGCTTATAATTGACTCATTAAATATTAGTAATTAGGATCTAACATATCCTTACTATCAATAATAATTAGTATTTACGAAGAACATATATATAAAAATATAGGGCACTTTTATTTTGGATTATAATATGTATCGTCAATTTATGTATAAACAACTAACGTTTGAATTAAGATTTCAGTTGCTAAAAAAATATTAAGGAAAAAAATAAAAAAATCACATTAGTTTAACTTCAGGATTTTTGGCACTGCAGAATTCCAAAATGTTTTTTACTTATTTATTTTTTCCTTTCAGGGAGTGCATAGAAAAAGCATTTAATCTTCTTGGATTTCTTTTGCATTCCTTAAATATAATTACTGTTTGGTTAAGCACAAAGACTACAATTAAGGTGTAGTCAAATAATAAGTAAAAAAAAAAGGATTTTGGGATCCTTATTAAAAGACAATTCTCTTTAAAGGAGCCAATAAATATATTTTTTTCCTTCTTTCTTTATTCAAGAATTTATATATCACTTCTGCTATTAAATGTGCAATGTTAAAGCAACCATTAAAAATCAAAAGGTATCCATTGACGGACAGCCATATTATGCTTTTAATATAGACTTCAATCATAAAGTAAACAATCTAAAAAATGCAAAAGGTTTTTTTTTTATATTTAAATTATAATTACCTAATAGTAAAATAAATGAGGTCAATAAAAAACAACAATTTTTGAACAGGATGAAATTCAAGGAAGTTTGGCGACTTATGCTTATAATTGACTCATTAAATATCAGTAATTAGGATGTAACATATCTTTACTAATAATTATTATTTGCGTAGAACATATTACATATAAAAATATAAAGCATTTTTTATTTTAGATTAGAATATGTATCGTCAGTTTATGTATAAACAACTAATACTTGAGTTAGGGTTTCAGTTGCTAAAAAAATATCACATTAATTTAACCTCAGGATTGTTGCCACAGCAGATTTCCAAAATGTTTTGTATTTATTTTTCCAATTCTCTTCAAAGAAGCCACTAAATATTTTTTCTTTCCACCTTTCTTTAATCAAAAATTTATATATCCCTTCTGCTATTAAATGTGCAATGTTAAAGCAGCCATTAAAAATTATAAGGTATCCATTGACGAATAGCCATATTATGCTTTTAATAAAGACTTTAATCGTAAAGTAAACAATCTAAAAAATGCAAAATAGAATATTTGAATTATAATTATCTAATAGTAAAATAGATAAGGTATCTCTTGAAAAGGTTGACATTCAAAGAAGTTGGGCGATTCGTGCTTATAATTGACTCATTAAATATTAGTAATTAGGATCTAACACATTCTTACTATCAATAATAATTAGTATTTACATATTACATATAAAAATATAAGGCATTTTTATTTTGGATTAGAATATGTATCGTCAATTTATATATAAACAACTAAAGCTTGTGTTAGCGTTTTAGTTGCTAAAGGGGAAAAAATCACATTAATTTAACATCAGGATTTTTGCCACGACTGAGTCCAAAATGTTTTTTTATTATTATTATTATTATTATTCTCTCAGGGAGTATATACAAAAAGCATTTAACTCTTGTGTTTCTTTTGTATTCTTCAAATATAACTACTGTTTGGTTAAGCACAAAGATTACAATTAAGGTGTAGTCAAACAATAAGTAAAAAAAAAAAAAAAAAAAAAAGATTTTGTGATCCTTCTCTTCAAAGGAGTAAATAAATGTTTTTTTCCCCCTTCTTTAATCTAAAACTTATATATCCCTTCTGGTATTAAAATTAAATGTGTAATGTTAAAGCAACCATTAAAATCATAAGGTATCCATTGACGAACAACAATATTATGCTTTTAATAAAGACTTCAATCGAAAAGTAAACAATCTAAAAAATGCAAAAGGGTCTTTTTTTATTTAAAATATAATTACCTAATAATAAAATAGATAAGATCAATATAAAACACCTTTTGAACTGGTTGACATTCAAAGAAGTTTGGCGACTCGTGTTTATAATGGACTCATTAAATGTTAGTAATTAGGATCTAGCATATCCTTACTATCAATAATAATTAGTATTTACGTGGAACATATTACATATAAAAATATTTATTATGGATTAGAATATGTATCATCAATTTATGTATAAACAACTAACGCTTGAGTTAAGGTTTTAGTTACTAAAAAAATATTCAGAAAAAACTGGAAAAAAAAAATCGTATTAATTTAACCTCAGGATAGTTGCCACGGCTAAATACCAAACTGTTTTTTATTTATTTTTTTCTCTCAGGGAGTGTATAGAAAAAGCATTTAACTCTCTTGGATTTCTTTTGTATTCTTCAAATATAACTACTGTTTGGTTAAGCACAAAGACTACAATTAAGGTGTAGTCAAATAATAAGGCAAAAAAGGACTTTGTGATCCTTGTAAGACAATTCTGTTCAAAGAAGCCAATAAATATATTTTTTTCCTGCTTTCTTTAATCACTCTCACTTCTGAAACAACCGGTGATTTATTTCTTGCAGTATTTAACTGATAATACCTTTTCTTCCGAAAGAAAATTACCCCCCGTGTCATTACAAGCACTACTTGGAAACTATTAGAGTTGCAAGATTCCTTTTACCAACCTTACGGGTTATACTGCAGCGTGGCACATTTTGAGCGATGCCGGTACAACTGGTAATCGGAGGGCATTACCATATCAAATGGCACCGAGGGTTCTCGCTGTCATTACCGAATTAGAGTTGTTTTGTTTTTTGGTGGAGGAAATCCATTCACCTTCAGCCCCCCTCCCCTTCTTTTTCACTAGGGTGGTGCCCAGTGTTATTATTGTTATTCTTTAAAGGAAAAAAATTTCGTTACAAGGATGGTCGTTAGGATGTTGTAGAACTAACACAATTTAGTGCAATTTGATGTAGTGTAGATTCGAGTTTTAAACAAAAGATTGGGAGAAAATGTTACATAGTGTAAAAATGGGCACGATTCGCGAGGTAATGTTTACTGGTAAATTATCGCCCAAAACTCATTATTTTTGGATGGGTTTTTGTGTGTGTGCTGTTGATTTAATTGGAGATTCACGTTGGCATTGGTTAATAAGACTTGATAAAGGTTAATAGTTAAAAAAAAAGAGAATAAAGATATATTTAGTGTACTATTGAGAATTCGTTAATTTTTTTTTATCGTTATTTATCTGTCATCAGTTAGGAATGTAAAATTAATGTTACTGGATATTAAATTTATATTCTTCTCATACTTCATAATTTTTTTTTTTTTTTTTTAGCATACTGGACTTAAAACAAAATTGAGTAAATTAATGTTTTGCTTTTTAAGTAAGACCATAAAATTTGTGTTTAATGCTCATAACGGATGAATGGCACCTTGATAAGTTCATCAAGGTGCCATTGGTCATATGGCTTTATTTATTTAATTTGTTTTTAATATTTATTTATTTAAAATTTCGCATTAAAAGTTCTTTTATATTAATTTTAGATTTAAAAAAAAATTTAGTATGAAGTAATTTTAGATTAATAGAAGGTTGAATTTTAACTAAATTGGGTAAATTAGTGCAATAATATTTATGCTTTATGGGCCTGATGGCCGAATGGCTAGCGCTCTGGCGTTCGGTACCACATTTATCGGGTTCAAATCCCGGCTTTGCCCATGGGCGTTGTAGTGGTTTGGAATCCACTTTAAGCCGTAGGTCCCGGTCTAATAGGATCGCAGAGCGTTGTGGGGGCATTGTTACTCCGCGTCCGTGGCTCACCATCAAGTTACACGCGCCTCCTGGGTAATGCAAAGTGAGTAACATCGGTGCAGCCCTTATAGGCATCCAAAGACGTCCATGTCTATTTGCCAGCTACATTGGAAAAAAAAATATTTATGCTTTAACCTCATTTTGAATGAGATCATAAAATTTGTGTTTAATGGATGAATGGGGCCTCAGAAGTTTTGTTTTTTGGTGGAGGAAATCCATTCACCCTCAGCCCCCCTTCCCCTCCTTTTTCACTGGGGTGGTGCCCAGTGTTATTATTGTTATTTTTTAAACGAAAAAAATTTCGTTACAAGGATGGTCGTTAGGATGTTGTAGAACTAACACAATTTAGTGCAATTTGATGTACTGTAGATTCGAGTTTTAAACAAAAGATTGGGAGAAAATGTTACATAGTGTTAAAACGGGCACGATTCGTGAGGTAATGTTTACTGGTAAATTATCGCCCAAAACTCATTATTTTTGGATGAACTTTTTTTTGTGTGTATATGCTGTTGCTTTAATTGGGGATTCACGTTGGCATTGGTTAATAAGACTTAATAAAGGTTAATAGTTAAAAAAAAGAGAATAAAATCCTTTTAATGTACTATTGAGAATTCGTTAATTTATTATATTTTTTTTATCTTTACTTATCTGTCATCAGTTAGTAATGTAAAATTAATGTTACTGGATATTAAGTTTATATTCTTCTCATACTTCATAAATATTTTTTTTTAGTACACTGGACTTAAAACAAAATTGGGTAAATTAATGTCATAAGTTTTATTCTTTAACGCCATTTTGAGTGAGATCATAAAATTTGTGATTAATTCTCATAATGGATGGACGGAGCCTTGATAAGTTTTTCTAATACCTGATTTTATTTATCTAATTTGTTTTTAATATTTATTTATTTAAAATTTCGTTTCAAAAGTTCTTTTATGTTTATTTTAGATTTTTCTGTAAACTTTAGTATTACGGAATTTTAGATTAATAACAGGTTGAATTTTAACTAAATTGGATAAATTAGTACAATAGTATTTATTATTTAACTTCATTTTGAGTGAGACCATAAAATTTGTGATTAATTCTCATAATAGATGAATAGCGTCTTGATAAGTTTATTTAATACCCGGTTTTATTTATTTAATTTGTTTTTATTATTTATTAATTTAAAAGTTCGTATTAAAATTGTTTTATATTTATTTTAGATTTTTCTTTAAAATTTAGTATGAAGGAATTTTAAATTTATAAAAAATTGACATTTTTTGCAAATGTGGTGACCTAATTAAGATATAAAATGATCAATTGCAGGCGCATTTCAATAGACGACAAATATTTTTTTTTCTTATTTTGCAATTTTCATCGATATATTTCCTCATTAAGATGCATAAAAGTTTATTATCATTATTACTATTGCATCATTGGCTCCCATGCATCACAAATTTATGAGATTATAACATAAAAATGGAATACAAAACAGTTACTCATAACAATAATTATATCAAAACTGCGACTACACAAAGATAAAAAAAAATTAATCACTGGATGCCAATTGCATCAACTCCAAAACCCCTCAATATCTGCTGCTTAAGTTTTCTTCATTCAATGAAGGACAACATAGCAAATGATCTTAGTCCATGTCAGAGTTCTGGTTACACAAAGGACTGTTATATATACCAATGCTATGTAGGTGTTTAGCAATACAATCATGTCCAGTCTCCAGGCGGAAGGCCGCTAATGCGACGGATGTAGGGGAGTCTGGGATTTTACAAATCGAGTATAATATAAAAGTAAAATAAGACGTATAAAAGTAAAAAGTATACGCATAAAATATAAAAATAAAATAAACTTTACATACATTATATTGAAGCCAAATAACACTAAGTAAAGTACAGTATATTGAAGTCTAGCAAATATCAAGTAAAATACATTATATTGAAGCCAAGCAACACCAAGTTAAATACATTATATTGAAGCCAAGCAACACCAAGTAAAATACATTATATTGAAGCCAAACACCACCATGAAAAATACAGTATATTGAAGCCAAGCAAACACCAAGTAAAATACATTATATTGGAGTCAAGCAACACCAAGTAAAATGCATTATATTGAAGCCAAGCAACACCAAGTAAAATACATTATATTGAAGCCAAGCAACACCAAGAAAAATACAGTATATTGAAGCCAAGCAAACACCAAGTAAAATACATTATATTGGAGTCAAGCAACACCAAGTAAAATGCATTATATTGAAGCTAAGCAACACCAAATAAAATACATTATATTGAAGCCAAGCATCACCAAGTCATATTTGGCGGCATGTAACAAAGAAATTACAAAATATTGAAAAAATATTTCTCTCAATTATTTGAGTTTTTTCTCCAACTCCTATTCAGCAGTTTTGCTGATTATAATATTTATTATTCTTCTATAGCAGTTTGAAAACTCTTTATTATTGTTCTATACCATTTTTTTTTCTCTTTTGTTCATGAAATAATTTTTCTGTGCTATTTTAAGCCATTAGTTTTTAAATAATTTTGGAAAGACTGAAATTGATAAGGACTAATTTTTTTTTTAACAAGAGAAATTATTAAAAAATAAGTTGCCGTGATTTAATATTTTAAAATATTTGCTAAAAATATTTAGTTTTTATTTCTTGCATATTTCCGATAATTATTAAATAAGATAAAAATGCTAGCCTGCCATTTTCCACTTATTTAACTTCAAACTCTTAAAATATCGTCAATTAAAGACTGATTCTAACAAAAAAAAAAATATTAAAAAAAAAAAAAGTTTAAAATACTTAAATTGCCAATAAGCAGTGACAATTTTCCCTTAGAAGTAGAAAAGATAAATAAGAATTGCTGAATGTTGACTTGCAATTTATAAAGAAAACATTATATAAAAAATGCTTCTGTACACAATTTTCCATTTTCAATTTGAAAATCATAAAACAGTGTATTTTGTATTGTTTTTTTCAAAATTTTCTTCGTTTTCTTAAAAATATTAAAAGAAAAAAACCATTATAACAAAATTGAACAAACTTTTTCGAGAGAGAAAATTTAAAAATAGTTCATTTAAAGATTCATTTAAAATCATTATTTAGTTCAGTGAAGAGGCGAATTTTATCAACCGTGAGCTAATAGAGCAATTTCACAGTTTTAGTATTCAACAAACAATGCATGATGAAAGATGGCAGAAACAGCAGTTTGAGCAGCAGGCTATTATATTTTATTTTAAAAATTCTAATGGATGGCAACATTTTTGTTAGAGTCATTTGATGTTTTTTTTAATACACAACAAATTGAAAAAAAAAAATCATAGTAGTTGCAATCTTTGAAATTGTTTGATCTATCTGTTTTATCTTTCAAAGTATTTTCTCGTAATAATGTGAATAAGATGATTGTAAAATTCTGACTAAGAGTTTAATCTCGAATTTTACCATCAATTGTAAAAAGTACTGACATTATCTAACATAGTTAGAGAGTTAGTTATGGTAGTTAGTTTAATAGTTAAATAGGATCTTCCAGGAAAAAGGCTTTATTTATCATAAAATTATGGGTATTGTTTTGGGGAGATGGGTTTTTCGTTTCCTTGGTCACTTTTTTTCGTGCCCTTTATCAGTTTTTCGTTTCCTTGGTCACTTTCAACCTTGAAACTGAATGATTTATTAAGTATTAATTATTTATTAATAATTATTTTTAAATTTATTTCACAGTGCTTTTTTATAAAAACGTTTAAAATTATGTAGTTTTTTATTTTGTATTTATTTATTTATTTAATCTGTTTTATTTTTTCAATTTTGAATGGTAACGGATGAACAATAATTATTGATTTATTAATTCTCTTTCTTTCTTTATTTGCTTAATTGCTGTTATGTGGTTTTGTTCTTGCATTGAGTATTAAATTTTATCGCTAACCTGTATATCTGGGCAGCCAATAATGATTTTTTTAAATTATTATTTTTATTTCGTTTATTATCTTTCTAATCATTACGTTTCAAATATTCTACTAGAATACATAACCTTATAATATATTTTTTTTAATAACAATTACTCGATTTTATCGCATGTGCACTATTTTACTTTTAAAAACAAGTAATATAAAAAAAAAAAAAAAAATGTAAAGTCAATTCCTACTTTTTTTTCACTCTATTGCAGAAAATCCTTTATAAATAATTTTCATTCATTTTTTTTTAAATTTATCTGGCGCCCTCTATTGGTAGATATATGCAATTTAAATCTAAAAAAAACTAAAATTAATTAATTAAATTTAATTATAGAATTAACATTTAAAAAAACTGTATTAACATCAAATGTCATCCACTACAAGTTCAAAAAAATGTATTTGAACTTGAGTGGATGATTATAAAGTATTTTATTAACGATTGAAAATTTGAACAAGATATATATAGGAAGAGTGTGAGCTAATAAAAGGAATTGAATAATAATATGATATCGTTATACAACAAAATTAAATGAGAAAAATAATTATATCTGAAGAATTGGAAAATATTTTTAAGGATCTGTGAAACAATACAATAGTAAACATAAGCATAAATGCGTACATAAGAAGATGAACAGCAATATGAAAATGTAATTACGCATGATGTTTTCTTAAAACTGATGAAAAGAAATATTTGAAATGTAAGCATCTATGAAAGAAAAATGATAAATTATGACAAGAAAAGCCTAAGCTTGAATAGTTAAAGACAAATTTAGTACTAAATAATATTGCGGTGGTAATTACACCAATAAAGTATTATTCATTCCAAGAAATCTCTGTCACATAAAGCCTAGAAGACAATTTGAAACTCTCAAAATAAAGAAAAAAACTAAATCAAATTTGTGAGTAAAAAAATATCTTAGTTTTAGGTATATCAAGGGTTTTTTTTAAATATTTTTTTTATTATTATTTTTTTATGTATTTTTTTCATTTTGTCATCTGAAGGATTTATTTTAATAAAAATAAAATATATTAAAAATTTAACAATGTTGTCGAATGTAACTTCCATTAATGGTTTTTAAAGTGAACGATTTTATGAATTTATCATTATGAGGATTCCTTTGGGGAATTCAAGGTTTGTAAGCTCAAGATTTTGTATATTTCAAAAGTCTTATGAATCATATGATATCACTAACTAACTAACTCCCTGGCATTACTATCCATATTGGACCATGACCGTTTGCCTTATGGCAGATTCCGAAACAGGAAACGTTTTCTTTTTACGGGGTAGGGTTGTCCGCCCTAGGTCCAACGCTCTATCAGTCATATTAGATCGGAACCTACGGTTTAAGGTGGATTCCGAACCACTACAAGCATCCATGGTACCACAAGAACTCCAGCACCTAGTGCCAGAGCGCTAGTCACTTGCCCATCAGGCCCTTACGATATTATTGCAATAAGGTAATTTTATGATAAGATTTCTGAACTATATTCTTAGGACTTCTAAATTTCTAACCGCTATATTCTTAGAACTGTATTTATCTGGAGCAATATTGTATTTCCTATCAAAATGATCCCTAGAATCATTTCAATTTTGCGGAAATATCATAATAAGAAATGGTATCACTTTTAACCGCTTTTATTGACTTTTAATTTAGCTTTTATTGATTTTGATTGCAAATATTTTAATATCAAAAAATTTAAGTGACTTTTCTGTGCCTTTTTTTCTAATGTAATTTTTTTTATACATTAGTTTTTATACATGAATATTACATGTTTGCAAGTTTTTTTTTTATACTTCTAAATTAACTTCCTGTAAAAAAATGAATTTTTATCTTATTGGCCCTGTTTTATTACATCATGCGTAATTACTGTACGAAACAATTTTCTATGGTCAATAGAATATTTTATTTTACAGAAAAATAAATTAGTATTTAGTTTGGGAAGTACAACATCATCAGCAAATACTATTTACTTTCCTAAAATTGCTTTAAATAAATAATTTGAAAGCAATATCTATTAACATATTGTTTGATTAAAATTAATAAGCTAATTTTCCTTATAAGAAAAGTGAAATTATATTTCTAATAATTATTTATTCAATGTAATGGATAATACTTTACAAAGCCTTTTTCTCTATCGCTAATAGAATGACTATTGTTTGAATTTATGTAGAAAGAAATTAATATATTATTTTGCCAGTAAAATAGTATTAATAAATTATTTTATTGTTCAAAATCGCTTTAAACAATTTAGAAGCAGTAATAATTAATATTATAATGTGTAATTAAAATTAGTTAACTAATTAACGCACAAGAAAAAAGTGAAATTATATTTCTACTAAATATAAAAAGTAATGTAAAATTTCTTAAATCTATCCATATTTTTATAAATATGCCCATACAAATTTTAAAACGCAAAATTAATTATGAAATCATGTTACTTAAGGTTATAAATAAATTAAAAATTTATTTAATATATATATTAAATTATTTGCTAATGATATTTTATTTTCCAAACTAAATACTAATTTATTTTTCTGTAAATTCAAACAGTAGCTATTCTATTGGCTGTAGATTAGAATTTTTCTGTAAATTTTTATCAATAAGATAAAAATTAGTTGATTTTTTTCGAATAAAGTTAATTTAAAAGTATGAAAAAACCTTGCGAACATATATTATTCGTGTATAAAAGATGTTGCTAGGTGTTTTTAATCCTTTTATTAAAAAAAGTCATTATTTTTTTTAATTAGAAGTTAAACAGGATAAAAATTCGAATTTTAAAAATTTAGTAATTCCACAATTTTCTCACGATTTTTTGGAAAAGAAAAAATAAATTTTAGTACTTTAGTTTTCTTTTTTTAAAACCTACCGATAACAAATATAGGTTTTGTTTCAATTTCATTCTGAATTCCTCAGTTCAATATTGTGAAAATACCTCGTAAAGACAGAGCTTAACCTTTTAAAATGTCATCGAAAAGTAATTTCGAAATTTGCCATTTTGTCATAAGTTTTGGACTTAAGTGATTTTTTTAAATGGCTGTAAATTAAACCACAAACAAGTTGTAAAAAAAAAAGAAGGTCATATACAATCCCAATTTCGAAGTTTGTCGTATTGCTTGTTACTTTTCCAATCTGGGAACAGTATCTTATGGTAACAAAGAACCAACAAACATAAAAAAAAAAAATGAAATAAAACCCATATCCTGGAACGAGTTGAACTTTCTAGATGATCTATATGTCCTCAGTGACAGAAATATAGATAATAAAGGATAATAAAGACAGCTTTCGCAACATGACGAGAAACAGATTGAACTGTCAATTCGACAGCGGTAAGGTTTTAAGAGAATGGATTTTTACGACGGATTTGGCAACTTAACATGGTGATCTGAATACTGGCCATCTCGTTTTTATAAACGTCGTTATGCGGAGAGTGGTTATTGGGATTACTGCACAGATATATGACCAACAAGAACTTGAAAGAAAGTGACGAAATACCGCAAGTTTAAGAACTTTCTATGTCGTTTACTTAAGATTTTTTTTCTGAAGATTATTTTGAGGATTTACTACAACGTGGGGGGTTTGACTTGTAACATAGAGCTTAATACGGAAACGTTTTTATTTCAACATCATTAAGTCAGGAAAGGCAGAAATCATAAAAAAAAAAAAAAAAGTATCACAAAAAGTAAATAAATAAAATATTTCAATTGCCTTTTATTTTATTTTTTTTTTTTTTTTCCTTTTATTTTGCAAAAGAATTTTGAGAGAGAGATGCTTAAAAAAATTTCTTTAAATTTGTTTATTTATGAAAATATTTTAAAATATTAAAAATTTCCTTTTATTAGATTACTTAAATATTAAAAACTTCAATTTATTAGGTTTTAAGAGAATGGATTTTTACGTCGGATTTGGCAACTTAACATGGTGATCTGAATACTGGCCATCTCGCTTTTATACACGTTGTTCTGTGGAGAGTGGTTATTGGGATTGCTGCACAGATATATGACCAACAAGAACTTGAAAGAAAGTGACAAAATACAGCAAGTTTAAGAACTTTCTATGTCGTTTACTTAAGATTTTTTTCTTGTAAAGATTATTTTGAGGATTTACTACAACGTGGGGGGTTTGACTTGTAACATAGAGCTTAATACGGAAACCTTCTTATTTCAACATCATTAAGTCAGGAAAGACAGGTACTTTTAAATGAATTCTTTTATGTAACTCGAAGGAAAGGCAGAAATCATAAAAAAAAAAAAGTATCACAAAAAGTAAATAAATGAAATATTTCAAATGCCTTTTATTTTCTTTGCTTTTTTTCATTTTTATTTTGCAAAAATTGTTGGAAATAGTTGCTTAAAAAACCTTTTTCAATTCCTTCTATTAGGTCACACTCTCCCTATATATATATATCTTGTTCAAATTTTCAATCGTTAATAAAATACTTTTTATTCATCCACTCAAGTTCGAATACATTTTTTTTGAACTTGTAGTGGGTGACACTGGATGTTAATACAGTTTTTCAAACATTAATTCATTAATTAAATTTAATTAATTAATTTTAGTTTTTTTTTTAGATTTAAGTTGAATACATCTACCAATAGATGACGCCAGATAAACTTAAAAAAATGAATGAAAATTATTTATAAAGGACTTTCTGCATTAAAGTGAAAAAAAAAAAGAAGGAATTTATTTACAATTTTCTTTTTTGTATTACTTGTTTATAGTTGTTTGTTTGGGCCTGAATGGCCGAGTGGTAGCGCTCTGGCGTTCAGTATCCAAGCTTTTGGGTTCGAGTCCCAGCGGTGCCATGGATGTTTGCAGTGGTTCGGAATCCACTTTAAACCGTAAGTCCCGGTCTAACAGGATCGTAGAGCGTTGCGGGGATTTTGTTACTCCACGTCCATAGCTTATCTTCAAGCTATACTCACCTCCTGGGTAGTGCTAAGTGAATAACATCGGTACAGCTCTTGCCTTAAGGCATCAAAGACAACTGTCTAAGTGTTTACCAGCTGCATTAGAAAAAAAAAATATTTGTTTGTTCATAAAAATAATTTAAAATATTAAAGACTTCAATTTATTAGATTAAATGTGCAAATTGTGATACTTATGTTTTCCTAATTAAATATAATTACTTTAATTATTTTGTGTTAGCAAAGATCACACGGCTTTGTCCAGTTTAAGTAAATAATAAAATTTTTTAAATTAGAAAATAAATACGTAATAGTAGGAAGAAACAAGCATAAAATTTTTTTTTAAAAAATGTGCTAGATCTAAAAGATTTAAACTTCAAATTAAATCGAGACAATAGAAAGGTTAATATAATATTTTTATAAAATAATATGCCTGGATGATATTTTAGGATCTACAGTTTTGCAAAAGTAGATAAAAAAAAATGTCTTTATATTTGTTTTAACATCTATAAAAATATTTAATTTACTGTAAAATATTATTTTAAAACAGTAAAATCACTAATTATATGCAAATTGCGAAACTTACCTTTTCATAATGAAATATGATGACTATAATTATTGTGAGGAGATATCACATAGCATTTAGTCCAGCTTTGGTAAATAATTTATAATTTTTATTAAGATAAATTAAAATAAAATAATTAAAAACGATTAACTAAGAGAATAAAGGAAACCCGTAAAATGTTTTTAAGAAAATATCAGAATAATAACATTTAAATTCCAAATTTCCAGGCAAAAGTTTAAGAGAAAATGCCTTTTTTTTTTGCCACAGTACCAAATTAATATATTTCTTTGTACAGTGCAATATTCTGATTGAAAAAATGATCAAGAATTTTTTTTTTGTAATTAATAAATAATGCGATAATAAAAAAAAAAACAAAGAAAAAACAAACAAACAATAGTCTAAATCAGGGGTCTCCAAACTTTTTCGGTCGCTGGCCAAAAATGGGGGAAAAAAAAGTTTGGCGGGCCAAGAAAAATTTTGCTAAAATTTTAAAAACAATATACAAGTATTACAATTTAAATATGTTAATGAGCAGAATGAAATCGAGATTTCATTTTTAAAAGTTCCTTATATTGAGGCTCGAAGTGAGAACCTCACTATAAGGAATCACAAATGCTCATCTGTCAGTCTACTTCTGAAATAATTCTTTCCAAGATTCATAGTTGAAAACACTTGTTCACATATATCAGATGAAGCAAACACAGCACTGATTTTCTGGCCGTGAGATATTGAATTTGGGAAACCTACTTTTGATAATGATTTGTAAAACTCTAACTTTGGCTTATTTGGAAACAAGGGGTTTGAGAAGATTGTTAGAATGTAACTCAATTAATTCAACTTGCAAATCCTTTCCGATTGAAAGCTGTCTGTGCTTGCTATTTCCGTCGATTTAGGTTTTGTAGAACAAAAATAGAGAAAGTAAAAAGATCACCAGTCCTTTGAAAAACAGGAAGAAAAAAAAAATATTTCATCAAAGTAGAAAAGGAGATGGATATATAATGTATAAATTTATATTTCTTTTAATTTGCCTCTGACCGGAAAATTAAAATTCTATCCGCGGGCCGGATAGAATCTTCCGGCTGGCCGGATTTGGCCCGCGGGCCGTAGTTTGGAGACCCCTGGTCTAAATCAGGGGTGTCCAACCCAAATGATCTTGGGGCTATTTTAAAAATGCCTCATAACACCGCGGACTAAAATTTTATATGCCACTATTAGCTTTAAACCCACTATAGACATTTTTTGAAGTGAAAAATGTAAACATAATGAGTTATTATTTTTGGTTTGCTATTATTCTTACATGTAAACATAGATAATATAACAATAATAATACTAAACGCACATTTTAAAGAAATATGTAATACTAAAAATTAAATATTAAAAATATATAAATATAAATGAAATAAAAAAAATGAAATCATTAAAAAGTATTTATTTTACGAGTGCGATATTTATTTCTCCACTCTTTCACTTAGCTTTTGCAAATCGATCTCAATTTGAGTATTTGTGCATCGTAATGGGTGTTGCAGGTTAGCGTACGTTATGTTTGAGCGTGTTTAATGTTTGGCCAATTTCATTTTCGAAAGAAAAAAAATGATTGGCATGTTAAGTTGAAAGAAAAGCGCTAACAACTTAAACTAAGAGTCTGGTTTGCTCTACTATCAACAATCAACTGTGCATATCTAGGTATGGTCACTGCGTCACTGAGGTCAGTTAAAGTGAAACATAGAATGTTATATTAGATGTTCCAAGATGCACGCGCATCATGAGTTCTTAGAATAAAATTTAATTCTTCTTATTATTATTAACTCATAACTGTAAACTAATAAATAAAACAGGCAATATCTGTCAGTTATTCGCAAGAATATTATTTTAAAATCAAAGTTAATTTTTTCACATAATTTCGACAGTCAGTTTTTGAATATATGAATGCACACATATATTTTTTAATACATTGGTTTTTCCTACTTTGGCCATTATAAAATAAATATATATATATTTTTTTTATAAAAATGTGATAAATCTCAAGGGCCGGAAAAATATTCAAGGAGGGCCGCGGGTTGACTAGCCCTGGTCGAAATAATAACTACATAAATTTTACTATGTATAAATTTTAGTCTAAAATAAAATATAAAAATAAACTTTTACCGTAAATGGTACTGTATTTTACACTTTTTTTAATTTAAAAAAATAATATTTCTAATATAATTAATCACAGCCATATTAAAAGGTGGACAACAAGAACACCTCACAAAAACAGTTAATTTTATATTGTTATAGCAAAATAAAAGACAAAATATTATTATAATTTACATTGTGAAAGATTAATTTTAAACTCATATATTAGAACAGCATTTTAAATGAACAAAATTGATATTAAAAAAGGAACACAAATACAAAAACTTACTGTTCTGACTAAAGAAATTAAAGAATCTTCTTTGCTCAAATATTTACAAATTTTTATTATTTTTAAATAAATAAAAGCAGACGATTATTGAATCGTTGGAGTTTCAGAAGCTTTAATTTTATTTTAGAAACAATTTGTTTCAAAAATTACTTCATTAATTAATTAAAAATTAGAAGAAATTAATTAATTAATTAAGAAGATTAATTAATAATAAATCTCAATAAAGAATTGTAGTTTTCAATAGTTTAATTTTCGAACATGATAGAACATATTAGTTGATTTAATGTTTCGTGTACATTCAGCGAATTCGTTTGAAAGCAGACGATTATTAAATAAATAATTTAAAAATTAAGTTTTGGTATAAAAAAAACCCTCAAAAAAAGTATTTATTTATGCAACAAAAACCATAAGCAAACTATTTTTTAAAGACAAATTTTTTTACATTAATTTATAACTGCATAAATAACTATAACTATAACTGCATAAATAATTATTTTAAAAAATATATGTTTGAAAAATGTCATGTTTTTAAACAGTCGAATATTCAGTAGGAAGTAAAAAAAAAAAAAAAAAAAGAAAACGATATTTTCTAATTTTTCTAATAAATTATTAATTTTTTTTATACATGCATTTCAATTGCTTCGAAATACTTCGTGCGCTTTTTTTAGATGAAAATATTAAAATTAATATGCAAGTATTAATAACAGTATGAGTTTTACAGTAATAGAAAGTCATTTAGGCTAAAGATAATTTATTTTAATTCTCTGGAAAAAAAGGAAAACGATGATTTCAAACAATTAAAGAATTCATTCTTTGATACAGAAAGTGATTAAAAGTGTTTCCACAAGAGGAATTTTCCGTTAAAAACAATATATGAATGCAAACCACTATAGAAATCGAGAATAACACTCAGTTTAATCAAAATAAATCATTAAGATAAAATTTCCGAAAAAATAATGGAAGAAATATAATTATCATGACTGAGTTACTTGTAACGCAACTTATATTTTAGAAGTGAATAGACTTAAATTCATTGCATCAGCAAAAGAATAATTAAATAAGTACAAAATTTTTTTTTAAAATGACTAATATTTTCTGATGAATATATACTCTGTATGCCTCTATATGCTAGACTCAAATTTGTTTATATAAAACGTGATATAAAATTTAAGGAAGTAAACATAATGCTTTAAAAATTCGACACCAATGATTTTTAAATTGTTAAAAGTAAGCTTTTTTTTATTAAGATTTTCTTTTTTAGGGATTATTTTAAAAATTTCACTTTATAGGCACATTTTTTTAAGGGAATCTTCAGTTATTTTTCATTTGAAATATAATCTTTTGTTCTGCAATGTTTTTTTTTAAACATTAATTATTTTCTCAATTATTTAAATAATGTATAGAGTCAATAAAAAAATATTCCTAACTATAAAAAATTATAAGTAAAAAATATATTACATCCTTAATAGCACTTCTTATGCGTTTTTTTTCTTCAAAAATACGAGTATTATGGCTTGACAATTTGTAAGCAAACTTTTGAATTTCATAAAATAAATCAAATATACTTTGAATTTCCTAAAATTAATAAAATGTACCTATTTTGAATTTGATAAATTCTGTTTAGAGAAGAAGAATTAGAAAAAAAGCACTGAATATTTTTCAGTTATTAAAATATTTAAAATGATTCCTAATTAACATCAAATTCTTCTATTAAAAATGCATTTCGAATTTTAAAATACATTATTTATAAAAATAATTTTATATTTTCAGTAGCAGAGATAAAATTTTTATTTATATAAACAACTTTAAAAAAAAATAAATAAACAGGGAAAAGTTCTCTATTTATTTATTTCAACTTCCAGTTGAATAAATTATAGGCAGACAATTTCAGATGCATTAATGTGATTATCCTCAAGCAAGACAATAGTTCCTTATTGCTCATTGGAATTTTTTAATTTCAAGCGTAATCGGATCAAACAATAGATATGAATTCTTCTACATCAGCGCAAAAAACAGGCACGATTTTAAAAATATTCATCATAATCAACAAGGCAGGGAAATTAACTGACAAAAAAACTAAATACAAAAACACCTTTCCGAAATAGTCCTCATTTGTAGGGCATTCATTATAAATAATAGAGCATCGTCGTAGAAGGAATTCCTTATTCTTTCTCACGTCTGTTGCCAATCTGTCATGCGAAATAATGACTATTTTCATTCGGATCACGTGATCCTTTAACATGCAGTCGTCCGACCATAATTTAGACTGATTGCCAGAAGAAGTGATGACCACTTTGAACCTTGTTGCACGTGGTCTGAGAAGGGTTAACCCAAGAAAATCTTCATTACTTCGAATCATTAGTTTCGAAGTGGAGCGATATTAATATTTATCAGGTGAGTCAATAAACATATAAAAACAAAATACTGAAGAATCCAAAAACGAATTCTGTACTCGAAGAAAACTCCAAAGCTCTGTGAAGGGACACATTTTTTCCCCTTTGCAAAGTCGTGGAATGTGGATATGATGATACGTGATAAATGATTTTGCTTATAAAAAGCTATAAATCTACGGAAGTACACGCAATATATATCGATGGGTAGACAACTTATGTTTTCCTAGAAGGTTTCGTGACTTGGTCTCCAAGCAAACATGATGGATGTGTAATGAACACTGTTTTATACAAGAAGAAAAAATAGTGGAAACAATATGTTACAGATCATTGATCAGGAAACCTCAAAAATGATACATTATTTTATTTGGATAATACAATTTAAATTATTTATTTCGACGAAAAATTTCTTGCTTCAAAATAATGTTATTCGTGTAGTCATCAAATTTCAAGTGTAACCAAGCTATGTAAGCATGATTACGCTCAAAACTTGTAGCATGTAATCTTTCAAAGCTTTGAGTTGGTATTTGCAGTCAAGTCACTATCACTCACTTTGTGATCATACTTTATTGAAGTTTATTATTATTATTGTTATTCGATAGAAAAAAATGTAAAAGAGTTCTTTTATTTCAAAAGTCCTTTAAATCACAAATGCGCTATGCCACAAATAAGCATGTGAAAGCTGTATACTTATAATCGCAAATAAACTATGTTTTATAAGCACAAATAAGCTATCTTTTATAAGCACAAATAAGCTATGTATATAAAAATAATTTCAATGTCTTTAATTTTAAAAAAATCTTATAAAGAAAACTCTATCTAAATTTGAAAAAAACTCAATTTGTATTAAACTCAAAAGCCCAATCAAAACTTAAAGTTTAAGTCAGTTTAAAGTGACAGTCATCCATTATAAATTAAAAATGCACAAAAGTTCATTTATCTTATCGTTGAAGTCATCCATTAAAAATGTACAAAAGTTCTTTATTACTTGAAAATTTTTTTAAGCCGCAAATAAGCTATGTCAGAAATAAACATGTCAAAGCTGTTTGTTTATAGTCACCTTATAAGATCTGTCTTTATAAGCACAAATAAGCTACGTATATAAAAAATAATTTAATAATGTCTTTAATTTTTAAAGAAATTTTATAAAGAAAACTCTATCCAAATTTCAAAAAAAAATGATTATTCAAAAACTCAATCTAAACTCAATTTAAAGAGAACAGTCCACCATTATAACAAAAAAGGACTGTTAAAGTCTTTGCTTTGATAAATTTTGCTATAAAAGTTAAAACCTTTTACAATTAATATGAAATAATTATTGTTATGACATTTTTTTGTCGAAAATTTTTATGTTTATTATTTATAAAAAAAAAATAAAAATTAGATAAAAGTTTTACTGAAATATCCTTTTACCTTTAAAAATAATAGTTCTTCGGTAAAGTTTATAGATATTTGTGAAGAAAAGGCTTTTGAATTCCTCTAATTGTTCAATAATAAATTAAATATCGTACGTTGTTTCGAGAATATCTAAGAAGATTATCTAAAATTGTTGGTCTAAATACGCTCTTTACTCTCGTCACGCATCTGTCGTTTCTGTTGCGGATCTGTTCGTGGAGTTTTACAATTAAATCCAGAATTTGATTTCGAAAAGAAAAATAAGTAATATGAAAAAAATTTTGTTACGTCAATTCCTACTTTGTTTTCACTATATTGCAGAAATTTCTTTATAAATAATTTTCATTCATATTTTCAAGTTTATCTGACGCCATCTATTGGTAGATATATGCCACTAAAATCTAAAAATTTTTTTAATTAATTAATTAAATTTAATTAATGAATTAATATTTGAAAAAAACTGTATTAACTTGGTGTCATCCACTACAAGTTCAAAAATGTATTTGAACTTGTGGATGGATACCAAAAAGCATTTTATGAACGATTGAAAATTTGAACAGGATATATATATAGGGGAGTGTGAGCTAGAAGGTTTTGAAAAAATGTCCACATCTTAAATGTGGTAAATTTCAAAATTTCGGCAAGTCCTTTTAAAGAGGTGACGAAGTTACTAGAATCTCATGAACTGTTTATATAAAAAATTATATAAAATTAAAAAACATAAAAATTACTTTTTCAAAATAATGTTATTCGTGCAGTATTTTCATTTCATCAAAGTCCGTTGACGTTTGCTATGTTAAGTTTTGATTAATCAAACTTCTAGCCTGTAATCTTTCAAAGCTTTGAGCTGCTATCTGCAGCCAAGTCACTATTATTTTCATTTGATCATACTTTTTTATTTTTATATAATTATTTTATAAACAGTGAAAGTAGAAAAATATTTAAGATAGTTCTTTGCTACTTCAAAAGATTTTTAAGTCACAAATAAACATGTCAAGATTTGGTTTGTCGCTCTACGGTAATTTTTTGCACACTTTAGGCTGATTAGATCTACAGTTTAATGTGCATTCCGAACCACTCACAAACATCCATGCCAACGCCACGATTCAAAATTAAAGCCTGTGGTACAAGAAGATATGAGAAGCTAGTCAATTGTTCCATCTAAAGCCGCTAATAAACATTTCAATGCATGTATGTTTATAGCCGCAAATAAGCTGTGTCTTTATGAGCATAAATAAGCTATGTATATAAAAATATTTCAATACCTTTAATTTTTAAAGAAACCAATTTCAAAATTTCTCCTTTTAAAAATTTAAAAATACTCAAATTTTTAAAAAAACTCAGTTTATATAAAGTTAAAAACATAAAAATTTCTTTCAAAAGGACAGTTATTCCTGAAAGTATTTAGCTTTTCATCAAATTTTTACAAGTTTAAGTTACCATCTTATATCTACTTTATTGATGTTTAATCATTGATATAATATTTTTCTGTCATTTATGTTTATTAAAAATTAGAAAAATTTTATGAAAATTCTTTTTGAACAAAAGATTTTTTTAAATCACAAATAAACATGTCAAGATTTGTTTTGGTTTGTCGCTTTACGGTCATTTTTTGCACACTTTAGGCTAATTAGACCAGGACCTACTGTTTAACGTGGATTCCGAACCACTCACAAACATTCATGCCACCGCCTCAATTCAGAACTGAAGCCTGTGGTCCACCCCCTAAATATTTTTCAAAATTTCTTTCTAATAAACATGTCAAAGCTGTATGTCTATAGTCGCAAATAAGCTATGCCTTTATAAGCTGAAACAAAAATTAAAGTCTTTAAAAAATTGGTTTCGATTTTTTAACTTTTATTTAAAAACTTTATAAAGAAAATTCTATCTAAATATGAAAAAACTCAATTAATATTAAACTGAAATTATCAATAACAACTTTTTGTGGGAATAGTTTTAATTTAAAAGAGAAATATTTATGTTAAATAAATATACGTGTTTTATCATTGTTAAAGGTAAGCCAAATAATAAGAGAACGAATACTGTTATATTTGCACGTGTAGCGTGTGTTAATGTCTTAAATTGTCTTAAGTTAATGTCAGATGTGCCAATTGAATTCAAACGTATTCAATTTCCAATTAGATTGGCATTCGCAATGACAATCAATAAGTCGCAAGGCCAAACGATGTCTGTTTGTGGCTTAGATTTGGGTACACCATGTTTTTCCCACGGACAACTATACGTGCATTTTAATGATGAATTTTTAAACCATTTTTCCAGTTTGTTTGTGTTAAAAAGACGGACTAATGAAAAATATCGTACACTCCATTGCACTTAGAGATTTATGTTGATTATTTTTTAATTGCCATAATTAGTAGTAAACATGTAAATAACTATTTTTGATGCATATACAGCTATTATATAATGCAATTTAAAGTATATTTATTAATTTAATTAAATATAAAGGATGAAATAAATAAATGGTTAGCGTATTATCATTTTATACGCCGTCATTGTCTGCAACGTTCCATTCCTCTTCCAATCGTAACCACATTTCCACACACTTATAGTAAGTTAGTTTTTTTTTTATTTAACTAAAAAAATATCTTATAGAAATAATGTATATGGCAAAACAACGTTTGCCGGGTCAACTAGTATATTAATAAAATTTGTATCTGTCTTCAGTGCTATTGGAATTGAAATAACATTGCAGCCTTTTCATTCATTGTATTTGTATTCCTTACTGTATTCTTGTGATGAATTTTTAATTCTTTCGACAGTTTTTTAAATAAAAATAGTATGATATTTTTCTATATCTATCACCTTCGGAACAGTTTTTCAATTCACATTAGAAGTATCTATAAACCACATTATCTTTTTGATCTACAAAGAAATGGTGCTGATTTATGATTGAAAATGTTTGCAGTGTATTACTCAGCAAGCATTCCCGTCAGGTTTCCTTTTATCTTTTAAAATAATAGTTCGTAGGTAACGTTTCTAGATATTTGTGCAGAAAAGCTTTGGAATTCGTTTAATTTTTAATAATTAATTAAAGACTATACTTTGCCTCGAGAATATCTAAGAAGATTATCGAAATATGTTAATCAAAATTTGGTCTTTTGTAGCGGTTTGTCCGTCACGCATCTGTAAGAGGAACATATGGACATGGAGTTTTACAAATAAATATACAATATAATTTCGAAGTAAAAAAAAATCCCATTGAAAATGGTGGCCATTTTCAATATTTCGGTAGGTAATTTTAAGGCGATGATGAAGTTACTGGAATTTCATGATTTGTTTATATAAAAATAATTATATAGAAATTAAAAGACATGAAAAATGTAACTTCAGCAAAAAATTTCGCTGTTCACAAATAATTATACGAATACAAAGAGATATTTCTAAAAAAATCTAATGGAAATCTATAATTTCTTAGATCTTGATTGTAGTCACTAAATTATTTATCTTTTTTATTCTTTTCAAAAACGGATCATTCCGAAAATCTTTTCATTTTCAAACAACCTTTTGATAAGTTAAAAATATTCTAATTAGAAGAAGGATTAAAACTTAAAAATTAATAAATGATATTAATACTTCTGATTTACACAACCAATTTTGAAATTATGCGGAATTTATGGTGTATTTACGAGGAGTTTAATACACGTATATATATATATATAAATATATATTAATAATATATAGTAATCATTACAATGCTCTGGTGCTCAGGGCCACAGGTTTCGGATAGGAGTGCCAGCGGTGCCAGGGATGTTTGTAGTGGTTAGAAATCCACTTTAAACCATATGACTGTAGAGCGTTGAGAGTAGGTCTGACAAACCTACCCCATAAAAAGAAAAATATCTCATGTTTCGCTATCTGCCATTAGGCAGACAGACTATATATAGATATAGTCTATATAACTATATATATAATAGTCAGACTATGTATATATATATATATCACATCTTTTTAATTTACGGAATATTCTTAATTATTTTTTAATTATGTCTATATAATATCAGTAATTGCTTTATGTATGGTTTTAAAGGTTTCTTTTATTATAAATTTACTAACATGTTCGGATAAAACCTTTAATGAAAAATATCTCACAACTATTTTTAAAGTTTTATTAGTAACAAATTATTATTATTAAAATTAAATATATTAATGTCTTTATATTCTCAACTATTTATCAAATCTCTCTTTCCATTTTTTTTAGATCAAACAAATAATTATAAAATCTTAATTACATAAAAAAAATTGGATTCATGAGTAATATGTCAACATTTAAATTAATAGAATAAATAAACGAACATTTTATCTTTTTATTGCATTTTCAGTCCTGCAAAATTTCAGGGTATAATAAAATATTTGTCAGAATTTTTTAAATATTTGCATTAAAAATTGTAATACTTTTTTACAGTACTTATAGAATTTCATTAAACACAAAAATTGAATATAAAGAAACTGTTAAGATTTCAAGGGCAGTCCTTATCAAAGTACGGGCCATGCTTCCGATATTCCCTGACCTTGAAACCACTCAAGTTCGTGACATTGAAATTGTAACTTGTGGTTAAGATTCCGAGGTAAATACATTTCAGAAAACATGAAATCTATAAAACATTTTATGGAAGCAAGACATCTGTATGTAAATGATCTGAATATACTATCTGTTCAAATTTTTTAAATAAATGACTTCATAATATAAATGCAATAATATAATAAATTATATAATTAATTATCTTCATAAAATTTCAAAAATAGATTTTCATGCCTTTTTAAAGCTTTTTTTCTGAGCAGGGAATATTAGATTAAAAAAAAAAATAAAAATCGTTAACTAAAATAAAAAAAAATATTTAAAAAATAAATGTTTTTTTTTTTATTATTTTTTAATGCAAATTTGTTGATTATAGCATTTATAATACAATGTATAATAATCTCAAAAAAGTTTTAAAAAGGAAAAATATTTAATTACCTGTAAAAATGGGAATTCCCCACATTCAATATTCAACATAAAATATCACCAAAACAACCAGATTTTTCATTGAGATAACTTTCTCGTAATTAAACTATTATTACAGAGTTTAACCGAAGTTGTATTTAATAAATTTTGAAAATAATTTTTTATATCACTTGAAATTCTGTGAATTCCTGTATAATGTTTCCATATATATAATATTTGAATGGAACTTTTCATTTTAAAGAGATAGCGAACTTACAATTATGAACTTTTTACATAAGAATGGTTTTATACAAGTATAATTGCTTTTTTTATAAACTAATTTTGATAAAAAAACCCCTACAAAATGAGAAATTTGTAGCCATATGAAATATAACAAAGCTGATAAAATAATTTAAACAATTGATTTCACCCAATGCACAAAATCTGAAGATTGAGTCTTGCCTCTTTTTTTTTTTTTTTTTTCGTCATCTACTTATCTTGTAATAATAGCGATTTCTTTATTCCATGCACATTAGACATAATTTTAAAGTATTTTAGAAATACTTTATTATGTAAAATATTAACTTAGTTTTTTTTTATTTTGTAGAATGAATGTATCATAAAGTATAACAACAAAAAGAATATTAAGTACTTTATATGTATATATGCGAATTTGCTTTCCGTAATTATACAATAAGGATTTTGCTTCTTTTAAAAAAAAAAAAAAAACTTATAAATACAGAGTAAAAATACTTTATTAGCTAAAGTTTATCAGAACTTAAAAATTTCGCTTTCATTTTTGTCTCTGAAATTCTAAATGAAAGAGATTGGCGTCTCGCTATTGGTAAATAATAAATGATATAATTGTGTATCATGCAGACACATATCTTACCATAATTGTGTCATGCAGACATTTGTCTATCCCAGACACAAATCTTACTATCTATGAAAATTTATATTCTCAGCATACTTTAATAACAACTGAAATTGCAGATACTTTGGCTAAGAGTGCCGAAAGTCTGAACCAGACTACCATTCTGACTTCCCAGACTTCCTTGCAGATGCAAATGCCTTGGCAAAATCTAAACTTACAATTCCTTCTAAGATCAAAACTAAATACCAGATTACAGAACTAAATGTCGCCACAAAAACAGCTACTACTTTCACGAAATTAAGGATGAAGCACCACAAAAATATAAAAATTTTTGTTGATGCCGTAAAAAAAATACCAAAAATGTGGCATCTGCCCTGATGTCGAGCTTACTCCATATTATGTCTTTGATTGTCCAGCTGTTGCAGCCGCCATACATTGTCTGGACCCTCCATCGGAAGAGGATTTAAACTCCGCGCTGGCAATCAGCATAGTCAATATTATTCGGGTCCACTACCATATTTGATTTTCTTGTACTCTTTAGGGATACGACAACAACAACAATACTAATGTAATTAATATTTAATTAATTAATTAATAATATATTTAATTTTTTCATATAATTTCTCAAACTTTTCGAATACCTATTAATTGTATTAATATATTTTTCGAATGGAATGAAAGAACTACTTTAGTTATTGTTCGAAATAAGACTAAAATTTTTTTTAAATTTTATGCAAGTGTTGCGAAGGGTAATAATTTAATTCCATGGTTGCCTTAATTTGATTCTGTGATTCGTTTTGAAATCTTGGATGACCATAAATAATAGAGAAATGAATTAATTTTTTTACTGTAGCTATTTAATTTTCTTTCGAGAATGTAACAAAGAATAAAATGATTTTTTTTCTCTTTTGAGTGAATGCAATCATGAATAATAGGACCGATGATGCGATGAAGCATTAAAATATGACAACAAAAGGATGAATTTAGATTGAGAATCAGAAAGTGCAACAACAGCATGACTAATGATTAAGTAAAAAGAGATTTGTCATCTTTAAGAACAGAAATAAAAGTCATTATTACTGCTTATTGAATTAAAATAACTATTTGATAGGAATTTGATTTGTATAGGAATATTTGAAGGAAGTGAAAATGGAAAATTTTCTGCAAGTTTTGAAATAAAACTTGAATAGAATATATCTTTCTAAATTCTTGTTATATATAACCCTTATTAGACCTATTTTGGTCTATTGCTGTGAAACATGGAAATTGGCAAGATTTGATGAAGCCAATTGGGGTATATTTGAGCCGAAGATTTTAAGGGCTATTCTTGGAGGTGTTAGGGAAAATCATTGTTGGAGAAAATAATACAATGCAAAAATTTATAAATGCTTTTAAAGACCCAGATATTATAAAATTTATTAAGATCAATAGATTAAACTAGGCTGCTTATGTATTTAGAATGAATGATTTAAACCTTGTAAAAAGACTCGTTTTGGCAGAGCCACAGGAACAAAAAGGAAGAGGATAACCCAAGTTGCGATGGATAGACGCAATTGAAAAATTTTTTGCTGCACTAAAGGTTAAGAAATTGGAGGACCATTGTCATCCAGAGGAATGCATGGAAATCTCTTCAAAGGACTGCCTTTGCCCACCTTGGCCGATCTTTAAAATTTGTATGGATAACCCGACAAAAGTTTTTTTATGTTTTTAGTTTTTAGAAAAAAAATTAAATAATAAAAATATATTTAATAAAGATTAATTATATTTATAATATTTAATGTTTAATATATTATATTAATATATTATATAATTATATTATATTATATTAATATTTAATAAAGATTAATTATTTAATAAAAATTTTTTATGTTTGTTTAAATTTTAGAGAAAGCCTAACATTTTATTCAAAAAAGTTTCACCCATTTTAGTTATCTTTGGAATATTTAAATTTTGAACATCATTTTTATTAATTCATGAATAATAGAAAACTTTTTTATGAGAAAAATAAATTTATATAAATAGATTCTATATTTTATCGATTGCAATAAATTCCAATTAAATTATAAAGTTCGCAAGAAAACTGTTTTGAGGCATAAAAAATTGGTTCAGATACGTCCAATGGTGCATTTCAAAGTCAAAACAAACAACACTCACTCATCTTCAAAACCAATGATTAGTTGACTCGCACAAGGTTCAGTACTCTCCTTCATTTTATTATCAATTTTTATTAAAGGCATTCCACCTATCCCAGACACAAACCTTACTATCTATGGAAATTTATTTTACCGGCATACTTCTATAACCAATGAAATTGCAAATTCTTTGGCGAAGAATGCCAGAAGTCTGGATCAGACTGGCATTTCTATTTCTCTTGCAGATGCGAATGCCTTGGTAAAATCTAAAATTATAATTCTTTCTAAGATCAAAACTCAATACCAAATTACAGAACTAAATTTCGATAGAAAAACAGCTACTATCACAAGATTAAGGATGAAGCATCACAAAAATAGGAAAATTTCTGCTGCTGGCGTTAAAATATACCAAAAATGTGGTAACTGTCCTGATGTCGAGCTTACTCCTCATCGTGTTTTTGACTGTTCAGCTGTTACAGCCGCCAAGCATTGTCTGGACCGTCCCTCGAAAGAGGATTCATACTCAGAGCTGGCAATCAACATAGCCAATATTATTTGGGAGCACCACGATATTTGATTTTCTTGTACTCTTCAGGGGATACGACAACAACAACAACAATAACATGATATTTCCTTTGTCTTTTGTACATCCAGCTGGCTCAGAAAGTTTTAATTAATGTCTAGGCAGTTTAACATTGAAATATTTTTCCTCTTTTACTATAAATGAATTCATAATTTAAGCATTTCAATCCCCTAAGGTCCAGGGGAAATTTAAGGTAAGTAAATTGTTAGATAGTATAAAATAAAATAATTAAAATAAAAAAAAAACAGACATTTTTAATGGACAATATTTAATCAATTTAAATTCGTCTTCCTGAAACTTAAGCTTAAAGTTATTTTGCCAGACGAGAACGTAAGATGTTTTTTTTCTTCTTTCTAGAAGCTAAGTAAGTATTTGAATTTAATTGATGAAAGATGGCTTAGTTAATATCATGGATCATAGACAAAAAGAAATACACCGATTTAAAATATTCTAAGAAATGTACTATGAAACCTCAGTAAAAACCTATTGATAAAATTTAGTTCAAAGGAAGAAATTCAAATAATTTAACTGCTAATGGGATAAAGGACCTATTTAGACCAGCCACAGTGTTGCTTCTGATTGACAAGTGATTATGCAGACCACAAATGACTTCTATCTTTATTGTTATCTAGTATAGCATGTATAAATGAAATTATTGACTCTTAACTAAAATATACATCAGACATGGTAATTAGCACAAAAATCTGTTGATAAAAGTTAGTTCTCACAATAGGAAGGAATTCAAGTATTTTAACTGTTGTTGTTGTTTCTTATCCCACTTGGCTGGCCAAGCCCACGAGCCCATACGTGCTCATGATTGAAGGGGAAGGAAGCAGCTTCTGTTGTGATGGAGCACCCGTAGGTAGAAGCCTGACTTTTGCTCCGTGACGCTCTTACAGTCATAGGAGACCGGGACCTACGGCTTAAAGTGGATTCCGAACCACTACAAACATCCATGGCACCGCCGGGATTCGAACCCGAAACCTGTGGCACCGAGCGCCAGAGCGCTAGACACTCGGCCATTCAGGTCCCAAATTTGCCAACGGCACGCGGTGTTCCCAGGTGGTCACCCGCCCAAGTACTGACCGCGCCCAATGATGCTTAACTTCGGTGATCTAACGAGAACCGGTATATTCAGCAGGGTACGGCCGTTGGCTAAATAGGTCCTTTATCCCATTAACAGTCAACGGCCGTACCCTGCTGAATATACCGGTTCTCGTTAGATCACCGAAGTTAAGCATCATTGGGCGCGGTCAGTACTTGGGCGGGTGACCACCTGGGAACACCGCGTGCCGTTGGCAAATTTGGGACCTGAATGGCCGAGTGTCTAGCGCTCTGGCGCTCGGTGCCACAGGTTTCGGGTTCGAATCCCGGCGGTGCCATGGATGTTTGTAGTGGTTCGGAATCCACTTTAAGCCGTAGGTCCCGGTCTCCTATGACTGTAAGAGCGTCACGGAGCAAAAGTCAGGCTTCTACCTACGGGTGCTCCATCACAACAGAAGCTGCTTCCTTCCCCTTCAATCATGAGCACGTATGGGCTCGTGGGCTTGGCCAGCCAAGTGGGATAAGAAACAACAACAACAACAAACAAGGACCTATTTAGACCAACCACAGGACTGCTTCTGATTGACAGATTATACTGACCCGAAATGACTTTTATCTTTATTGCTATCTAATACTGCATGTATCAGCCACGGCAAAACGCAATTTTTTTATCACTTGAAAGGAGACAATAGCAGAGGTTAGTTAAGTTAGACCATGAGAAAAAGAACCCAAAATAGATTCTAAGAAAATAGATTTCGATTTCAATTCCAAGAAATAGATAATAGATTTGAATGCTGAAAGGCTTTTATGGAAAAGGATCTGTAATGTCATCATTAAATAATATTTGTAAGAACAGATGATATCGCAAAGTAGTTTAAATGAACGAAAACCATTTATGAAAAGTTCTTTAAAATGTTGATGTGTTTCTTTAGGCTATCTAACATGATTTAAATTATTAGCACTAGAAATTATGAAACATTTATTAATTTTTTAAACGTTATATAACAGAATTTTCTAAGTAAGTAGATGTTTCATATTATCTTTTATGATAAAATTAGTAACACTATAAGATGTCTCAGATGAGAAAAATGTCTTTAAAAGTAAATTGAAAATATTTTTATGCAGAAAGGTCAGTAAATCAATCGGGAATATTAATTTTTAAAAGTTCTAATTTGTTTACGAGAATTGCTAATAAAAATATCATGAAATGAAGTATATAATAAACTTAAATTCAAATTAGAGTTTGACAGTTTTTTATGTATACAATTAACTCGAAGTCTTTTTATTTGATCTTTTATAACTTTAACTTGACTTTGAGATTTATGCTCGAGCTAGCTGCTTTATCTCAGTTTATCAAATTGCTGTTAAAAAAAAAAAGATAATACAAATAAAAACGATTCTTAGATAATCAGCAAGAGTTTGACTGTTTCCAAAAGTATTAAAAAAGAAGCACCGAAAATGTGGTGTTGTGCAGAACTTCTGTCACAACAATTTAAAAAAGTTAACACATACACAAAACTACGTAATTTTTCGTAGGAAATTAATTATTGATATAGTTTTGTATTAAGATACGTCGTTCATATCAAATAGCCAAGAATAATAGGACTTTGTATCCAGAAGCCTTTTTCGGCCTTTCTCTTTTTACGTGCTCATATGCCATATTTAATGCATTGAAATAAAATATGTACCTTTATTTCCGGTTTATTGTATCTTGAACGACGTTAACGTTAGTGTTACGACGTTAAGTGTCTAACGTTAGAAGGACAAGTTTTAGTGCGAAATTTTGAAATTAGTACTTCTTATTTTCTATTGATAGGTAAATTGATATGATTTTATAACTTTAATGGCGCCGAGAAGAGCCTGTTAATAGGCACATTGGTTTTTGTTCACAAACAAATAAACCCAAACAAACTGAAAATCCCTGAAGTTTATGTCAGGAATCTACTTATTATTTAAGTCATACTTTATTAATCAATTTAATTTAATTAATACTTTACTAAATTATTATTATCTCCATTCCTCGGAGCAAATGTAATGAATTGTGAATCTGGCGTAAAATATATCGCTACATATAAAATGTAATATATTTGCTTCCTCTTCTTTGCTAATAATAAAAACTATTGCTAATACTTATTTATTAATTAAATTAAATTAATTAATTAATTTACTTAATTTATTCCTTTTTTGCTAATTTAAATTAACCGTTAATTGTATAATGCATGACAGTGTAGGTTTAGAGCAGAGATTGCTCAGACCAAACAGCAAATACAAATTCTTGTATCAACCTGTCAACATTGATAAGTGAAATAGCATTGGCAGGTTATTAGTTATCGTTGCAATATATCAATCACATGTCATCATATCAATCACATAGTAATATATAAATCCCAAAAACCATATCTGTTACAAAAGATGTCAAAAAGAAGCTAGATTCAAATTTCAAAATCTATTCATATAAGAGACTAATGTTTGCGTTTAGTAATATATAAATCCTAGGATATTCAACAACACTAAAATAATCATGTTACAAAAGTAATATATTTGCTTATTCTTCTTTGCTAAATCTATTGTTAATTTTTTTTATTTATTGAATTAAATTAATTAATTAATTTTTATTTGCTTATTTATTTATTTTTTACTGCTTTAAATTAATTGTTAATCTTATAGCACATGACAGTGTAGGTTTAGAGCAGAGATCGTGCAGACAGCAATACAAATTCTAGTTTGCCAACATTGGTAAACATTGTCAGGATATTAGTTATCGTTGCAATATATCAATCACATGTCGTCATATCAATCACATAGTAATATATCAATCCCAAAAACCATATCTGTTACAAAAGAAGCTAGATTCCTATTTCAAAATCTATTCATATAAGAGACTACTGTAATGTTTGCCACTAGTTAAGAGATAGAATAGATCTCCAATTCCCCCAATCGACTAGGATATTCAACACTACATGTAAAATGTAATATATCATGTAATGTAATGTAATATATCATGTAATGTAATGTAATATATCATGTAATGTGATATATCATGTAATGTAAAATGTAATATATTTGCTTCCTCTCCTTTGCTAAATCTATTGCTAATTTTTTTTATTTATTGAATTTAATTAATTATTTTTTGTTATAGCGCATGATAGTGTAGGTTTAGAGCAGAGAGGGTCCGATACCAAATGCAAATTCTTGTAACATTGAGTGAAATAACGTTGGCAGGTTTTTAGTTATCGCTGCAATATATCAATCACAAGTCGTCATATCAATCTCATAGTAATATATCAATCACAAAAACCATATCTGTTACAAAAGAAGTCAAAAGCAGCTAGATTCGAATTGAAAAATCTATTCATATAAGAGATTACCGTAATGTTTGCCACTAGTTAAGAAAGAGAATAGGTCTCCAATCGACTAGGATATTCAACACTTTTACTGTCCCGTATATTTTTCCGAAGAAAAAGAAAAAAAACCCACACGAATTTATCTGCAAAAGTTACCTTTATTGTTGTAATTGGGGGAATCAGATGGTGACTTTTTTCTAAGGAAGACATATTCGTTCTTGCTATAGCCTATTGTTTGTGTCAGGAACTGGAAAACATCTGGACAGTCAATGTGGGTCATTCCGAACGACCTTAGACCTTCCATTAGACGACCTTTTCGGCAGTGAAATATCCACAGGACGAAACTGGAGCGGTAAGTTGGCGCCACAAAAGGATAAATATTGCAGCAATATAAGAACTTCTCAGATATTTCGAGTTATATAATGTTATCGCAATAAAGAAATAAACGCTAACTGACGTACGAGAATCTGAGTTTCTTTTTTGAACCATAAATTTTCAGTTGTCAATCTATATTGGATAGGAGGGTTGAGATAAGATTTGATAGAAGGGTCGAAGAAAAACTAAGAATTAAAGTTTTTTCTTAAAAAAAAGTACCACAGAAGAGACAGGTGATAATGTAATACGATTGGCAATGGGCAATAAGAACTGAGGGGAGAAATTTTCTTTAGCTCCAAACAGAAAGTAATTGAGGAGTCAATGAGGGTTTAAATTGAAGTCAAGTTTTATTTTGAATTTGTTTTTGTTTGTTACAGTATTAAGAACTCTTTCATTTTAAGATTAGCCCAAATAAATGTTTAAATAATTTTCAGATAATAGCTTAATCTACTTAACAGAAAATGCCATTAGTATTTCTTTTAAACTTTAAAGTTTATTTTTAAAAATGTTAGTGTTATCAATTGTCTCTAAAAAACGTTTAACATAAGTAAAAGTATTATTAAAAATATTAATTTACTCTTTATTACTTTATTATTGTATTTATTGTATTACTTTAAAGTACTCTTTTGCACTATAAAATTTTGTTATTAGCGAACATTTAAAGTTTTGGCTAATTACAATCACAATTTTATTCATATTTGATATTAAAGTAATTTCTTGTATAAATTATTTCTATACTAGTTTTGTTGACAATTTTAAATAAACATTGATAATACTTTTTTTAGAGACAATTGATAATACTGGCATTTTAAAAAATAAACTTTCAAATTTAAAAGAAATACTAATGACACTTTTTCTATTAAACAGATTAAGCTTTTATCCGAAAATTATTCAAACATTAATTTGGTTAATCTTAAATTCTAAGAGCTCTTAATACTGTAAATTCTTTATGAAATTTATGTTGAATTTAATAATATAATTTGCTATTCATTGTTATTGTGATATTATTATTTTTTTTTTTATAAATTAAAATTAAATACAGTATTTAATTATTTTTTATTCGTCTTTTCTAATTGAACAATTATTACAAAAATTACCTCATACATTGTTTTTTTTAGTAAGTATTACAGATAACGGATATTTTTAAAAATCTTAACGTTAAAAATTTAATTCTTAAAAAAGCGTTTTAAAATCCGGTAGGTATTCCTTTAAAAATATGGGATCTTATGAATTTAATTTGATTAAACATATAAAAGATCATGGATAAATATATGATATTATTAATTCTAAATAATTTTTTTTGTTATTACTTTTATGCCTTTCACAGAAATAAAGATTTTGCAACGCATGCGATTACTTATTTAAAAGCATAATTTCCGCCTTCTATTTTTACATTAGTGGGTAGCGTGTTCCATTTATGTATACTTATATACACAGTCCAGCCACATTAATGTGACCACCACCACCTTTCGACGTCAACGTGAAATAACCCATCACAAAAGGCAGGTGGCAGCACATTGCAGTGGAGTGTATATGAAGGATGTCCTAGGGCATCGGAAAACATTTCAATCGTTATGTATATTCTTTCTATATATATATATATATACGGTCCGTTCTGCCAAAGGTGGTTATTCTGGCTTTTGACAGGTGGTCACATTAATGTGACTGGACTGCGTAGATAGTATAGACCTCCTGCATATGTCAGCCCAACGATTAGTAGCATAGGAGGGGGATTTCAGTAGTATTATTTAGTATTTGTGTATTTTGTTTTTAAAAAAAAAAAAATTGGTAAAACATACTTTTGAAAGCTTGCACTTGTTGTCACAATCGCCATTCAATCTCCTCGTTTTTGAAAGTAGTGATTGCAACGAATGCCTTCTGCAGATTCGAACCTATATCCTCCTGAGCATTAGTTGCGTATGTTGCCATTGTGTACAAATTAAGGCAATGGCATGGGCTTAAGAGTGTTAAAATTGCGACAAATTTTAAACGTTTTCATAATAACATGAAATAATAATAAATTACATTGTCTTTAAACTACAACTAATTTTGATTAAATTTCATCATGTGGAAAAAAAAACCCTCTTAAAATGAATTAAAATGAAACAAATTTAAAAAACTCTTTGTTCATATTAAAGAATAAAAGTATTCATTCCTCAGTGCTACGAATTTCGTTACGGTTTATATAAATGATTTTCCGGTACTTGTGTATTAACGGTACCTTGGCGACAGTTGCGCCAATAAAGAGCACACGCGCCAACCGCAGCTACAGATTTGGCGGTTTTTAAGTGGCATCAATCTATTCTATTGGTTTGGTAACCTTAGTAGCTGCTAGATTGGCGACACTTAAAAACCGCCAAGTCTGTCGCCAAGGTACCGTTAATACGTAAGTACCGATTTTCCTTTCACACAGGTGGAATTCAGATAGGAGATGTAAAGTGAGGATATTTCTCACCAACCCATCTATCAATGAGAGGCACTTATGTAAGCTCTAATCCCAACGTAGCAACTATTGCAATACACATTTCCGGTTGATTTGAACTGAATTCCTTGCATGCTCACTTCACGTGTTATTGCTAAATATGGGGGGGGGGGAAAAAAAAAATTGTGTCTTCATATTAATTTGGCATGAACATGCAATTCGTTTCCACAATTAACAATTTGAAGTGTACCTGTGCTGCCATCTAGTTTAAGAATAATACGTTTCAAGTTTTTTTTCCTTCTACTAATCTGTTTCTTATGTTTTAGATATAATTATCAGTTCACAATTTTCAATAAAAAAAAGCTAAATTAAAAAAAATTTTTTTTTTAGAATTATATTTAAAAATATATTAAGAAAATTATGTAAGGATTGTGGGGAATTAATCTAAAAATCATAAAATATGGAAATTAATTTTTTTCCATATTTCTTTGCTTTTTTTTATAAAATAAAACGCAAATTAATATTTTTAATTTTAAGAAAGTGTAAGCATTTAAAAAAGTCATAATACATGGAAATTAATTTTTTCCACATTTCTTTTTTAAAAAAAAATCCCATAATTAAAACTGTGCTGCCATCTGTTGTAAATAAAGCCAGTTAAAATATTTTTAAAAAAAGCCTAATTTTCTGTCCCCTCCCTAAAAACTTAAGGATATTGACAGAAAAATGCAAAGAAAACCCTGCATAAAAAACATTTCTATTATTTCATAAGTAAATTTATGTAAAATGTACAAAAAAAATGCCTATCTGTAAGACATTCAAGGCTAGATATCGTCAACTAGACTGTACCATCTTAGATAGAACTGATATTAACTGAGAGTTTAGTTATTGTCCATAACAAAACAAAACATAAACAAAATCAGTTGTTAAGCAGCTCATTCCCCATTGCTTACATTTTTTAAAGAGATTCAAAGTATTTAAACAAAATTTTATGTATTCTACCTGAATGAAAAAAAATATTAGATATTTTTCTACGAAAAGTTTGGGATTAACATTCCTTTAACTTCTCAAAATAATAATAATAATAGATGATAATAGAAACGTTTAATACTAAAATAAAAATATGTACAATTCTTAAATTTTGATTATCTATTGAATACTGTCCGAGATTTAAAAATTTAATATTTTTCCAAATTTAATAACAATATTTTTTCAAATATTGACTAATTTATAAATATTTATAATATATTTTAGTAATGAAACAAATACTTAAGAAAACCATTACCTATCTGATTAATAATAATAAAAATAATTATAATATAATAATTACTATTAGAATTATAGATATTAATAATTCCCTTTAAAATTAATGATACAAAATTATGCTACTTACTTTTAAACGCTTTAGAACAACAATCTTAAATTTATAATTAAAGAGGAGACGAAAAGCCAGGATTTAAATATTCAAATTCAATTTTCTAAAGAATGAATATTATAAATACAAATTTTAGAGATGCATTCCTGTTATAAATAAAATAGGTAACCCATCATTCGAAAAGAAGATTATCATATTTCACTATCAATGAGTACAACAACAACAATAATAATAATTATAATAACAATTTGAAAAATATCGATCTTTTCGTTAAATAGAAAACGTTTCATGTTGGAAAAGTGTGAATTGTAAGTATGAGTAGGAATTTACAATTTAAGGAGTTTTGTAATGGATTGCTCCACGAAATATCTTTAATTTAATTTAGGTGAAAAATAAATAGGTAATTTGAAATCTATTAGAATTTGGAATTTCAATGTATATTTGTATTTTGATAATCTGATTTTAATTGAGAGAAAAAAAAAAATCCACAAAATGTCAAGTACTTTAAAAACGATTATTTCATGTATTATCTTTTTGAAATGAAATACTCGTTTATGAGTGCCCTAAGCAAATTTCTACAAGGTTATCAAAAAACTAATTGTTCTATTTGTACTAAAAATAATAATATCCAATGCAAGTATTTCTTCTTTATGGACAAATATTTTAAATATTTCCACGATCTCCATTTAAAAATGTATAATCCTTTCAATTTGTAAAAAAAATTTTTTATGTTTCAAAGATTGGTACATTCATAGAGTTACTTGTAGATTCACATAATAAGAAAGCAGAATTTTCAACAATGGTTGATTTTAACAAAATTTTTATAAATTTATTGAAAATAAAATAAACTTCATATTTAGTTATATTAAATATTGTTTTTCCTTTTTCAGAAAAACTACTACTTACTTATGCATAATAACTAATATTCAATGGCATAATATTCATAGTTAGATATTATGGCATTGAATATAATTATGTTTTTATAATGATAAATCAATGAATAAGAATTTTTATTATTTTAATGATTTTTTTTAATTACAGAGTAAAATATATTCTTTATAAATTTTAATTTTGTTTCGTGTAATTAATCCAAATGAATTCTACATAAATTTTAATTTTTTTGTATTGGAGTAGTATAGGAAAATATTTATATTGATACTACAGCCTCTTCCAGCACAACATAAAAAATTCAATTAATATTTTTCTTTTCGGAAGATGACTATTTTATTTTTTTAATTCTTATAATGTTAAATTATAAGTTACAAAAATTTTTTTATTCTCTTATATAATAGGTGCTAATTTTTAGATAATGCCTACAATATAATTTACATATTAAAAAACCGTGTGTTGGTCTGGGTTAGAATAGCCCTACTGTAGCCCATGCATGTCATAAAAGACGACTAAAATGGGTACCCAATGCCTGAGGGTATAATGAGGGTAAAGTCAGACTTCTCCCTTTGGGTGTCCCATGTCTTTGTGTCGCAAGGTCAAGGACAAAAAGGAGCTGCATTGTTTACCTTTTATCATAGTTTGCCGATTTAAGCGGGTTCAGATTGATCTAGATGTTGCTGTCTACCTCGCGGAATAAGAAATAACAACATATTAACAAATCTTAATGATAGATATTAAACTATCAACAAAAATTTACAAACGAGGAGCTCCATTGCAGCGTTGAGATAATCAACCTATTTCAAAATATGCATAAAAATTACGCTACCTCTTTTTATATATATTCAGATAATACTTCTCGGATAATCATGAACAGATGACAGATATAGAATTTAATGAATCAATATGTGTTGGTTATTATAAATGGTAAAAACCTAATTCTTCATATCTATATCTAATGTTTTAAACAGCCTATTCACTTTTTTATATTGTATGAAAACTAAAATTTACGAAGACATTCCATATCATGGATCGTAAGGGTTAAATTGGCGGGAAGACCGTCTATATTAAAAACAGTACTAATAATTATGTCTCAAAAATTAAACGCATTGTCTTTTAAGAAATATCTATCTGATTACAATATAGCAGACAAATAAGCAAAAGACATAAAATTAATAGATTGTGTATTAAATTGAACAAAGAATGTGAAATTCCAAATTTTCGTATTTACAATAATTTTGTAAAATTTCCACTGGTTAAAGAATATTTCAAAAAGTTGTACGTATAATTTTAATGTGAAAATTTATAAATATATATAATTAACATTTAAATAAAAAAAAATTAAGAATAAAATTATTTATCCAGCACATTTGAGTATCTCATGAAGATAAAATATAAATATCTGTCTCATTAAAATTGCAATATAAAAAAAATAAATTGAAGTTTTTTGCTAACAATCCTTTGAAATTAATTAAAAAGCCTGTTTAAGAATAAAGTTCACCCATTTATATTAAATCGATATGGATTGTTCCCTGCCTGCCTTCACCCCCCCAAAAAAAAAAAAAAAATTGTAGTATACACGTGCATAGAATACCTTTTAAAATAGGCATATGAATATTAGATAAATAAAGACATGTATGATTAAAAAAAAATAAAATAGACATTTTACAATATTGAAGATGCTTAATAAAAAAAAAAAAAAAGATTACATAGATATAATTAAAGATATAATTAAATTAATATAAATATAATAAAGGATTATATAGATATAACGATTGTATAGATATAAAAATCCAATATATTATAAGTCCCACTGAATTGAGCTAATCAAAATCAGCAAAGTAAAACTGATAAAAAGGATGATATTTTCTTCTCGTTCTATTTCTAGCATTCCCTTTTTAAAGATTTCATTTTGCATTTATTTTGAATAAATTTCTGGTAATTCGGTTCAGATCAAAGAAATTTAAATCCAAGTGAATTCATTGAATTCGAAATGGATTAATTAAGTTGTGAAAAGATCTGGAATAGATCTTCATTTGCATAGAATATTTATGCATAAAAATAAAAGTCCTTTGAAAAATAAAGTTTTTTCAATATCCTTCATAAAAACAGGGAATTATGCCTACAGTAGAAAAAATCTTTTAAAATTAACTTTTTTAGCATTAAATAAGAAATCTTAATTAAGAACAGACTAATTAATGTTTGGATTTATATGTTTAGTTTAAAATGATCTCTTGAGCATAAAGTGAAAAAATTTAATTAATATATTTCGTTTTATTTTTGTAAAAAAATGGAATTTATAATAATCAAATTTAATTAAAAATCTAAAATTCATTGGTGTAAAATATTTAAGAATTAGTATTGATGAAATCTTTAAGCTAAAAATTATGTATCAAAAGATTTTTTTTACAGATAGTGGTTTTACAGATGGCAACAGTGTAAAGATGATTGCAAATGGTAAATTTTTCTAATTTATTCCCTTTTTGTTTTTTTTAAATATCCTAAAATTATAACTGTTAATAATTTTAATATAATACCAACAATAATATACTGAGTTCTTTTGAAGTAGTTAGATAATATTTTAGTGTTATAATAACATTAAGAAAGCAAAAATTCCAAATTAACATGTAAAAGTTTATGAAAAAATTCTAAATTAATTTAAATAAAAAAATTATTTTAAAATTGACTTTTGAATATTGTAAAGAGGAATAAATATAATAAATAATGATTTTTTGAAAGAAAAATTCTGAGTCAAAGTAATTAAGTACATATCGTTCATAAAATGTTTAAAAGACTTGAAATTTCTTGAAATGAGAAATTTTTATTTAATACACTTAATGAAGTTTGAATATTAAATACATTGATTTCTCAAAGGAAAATGTTTTTTGACGTTTAAATATAGTAAAAATGGGCATAATTATTAATGAAGATAAAAGTAAACTTTTAATAGCAACTGATAAAACTATCAATATATCCTCTTTGAGGATAAAAAGTTATACCTTTGTAACCGTAAAACAATTTAGATATTTAAGCACATTGATCTCAAGCTGCAATAACATAAAAATTGAAATAAATAATAGGATTTTCATGGCTAATAGGAAATTTCATGGCTATTCCTGATGTCTTAGAAACCAACTTAAATCAAAATTAATCAGCATAAAAACCAAATTAAGTCCATACAAAACTTTGATAAGGTCTGTTGCCTTTTGCGGAAGTGAATATTGAACACTTAAGTAGAAGATCGCCATAAATACTTGAAATTAAAATCCTAAGAAAGATCTTTGGTCCAATACAACAAAATAACTTGCAGGAATCTTTATAATCATGAAATATATAGAAAATATGATAAAACTGATATTAAGAGAGTTGCAAAGGCATCTCGTATAAGATGGCTAGACCATGTGTTCAGGTAAGACGTTACATTTCCAAAACATTTTTTTCTTCTAATGCAGCTGGCAAATAGACCGTGATCTTCGCCATAAGGGCTGCACCTATGTTACTCACTTTGCATTACCCAGGGGGCGCGGTGTAACTTGATGGTTAAGCCACGGACGCGGAGTAACAATGCTCCAGCAGCGCTCTACGATCCTATTAGGACCGGGACCTACGGCTTAAAGTGGATTCCGAACCACTGCAACATCCATGGGCAAAGCCGGGATTTGAACCCGATACCTGTGGTACCGAACGCCAGAACGCTATCCATTCGGCCAACGATAACATTTTCGAGAATTGAGGGAATAAGGCTAAAAGGAAGATCACCCACTAAGTGGACTGATGGTTTTAAAAAAGGATCTAAAGTTAAATGTTAACCTATGGAAGGATATTGCTCAGGATTTGGCCAAATGGAGGAAACAGGGGAGAGACTTGGTCTGTAACATGCTCTAGTGCTCAATAAGAAGAATAAATATTAGTTCTCTATAAGAAGATTAAATATAAGTTACTCATATTTATAAATCCTTCTAATTTAATGCAGCAACTTTATTAACATTAACTGTTTTAATTATTTAATTGTATTTATTTAATTATATTTATTTAATTGTATTAATCATTTAATTGTATTTATTTAATTATATTAATTAGCAATAATTTAATTTAGTATTAATTATTATTTATTTACGTCAACACAAGAACAATATTCATTACAAAACAAAATGAAAAATCATACGTACGTGTGTTAGCGTACTATAAATGCAAACATAGCTATATAGTTAACAACTAACATATATTTTTAACTCTCTTGTTGTTACTACTCCCTCTGCTCAAAAAATCCTACACCAGGTTCAGAATACCCCGTCACAGGCGACGGGGTCGTGGCTAAGAGTATGCACCCTCACTTTAGCGAGGAACCACGAGGGCTGAAGACTGACTAAACCACAAGACAACGCTCTACGATCCTATTAGACCGGGACCTACGAAAGTGGCTTCCGAACTAATACAAACATCCATGACACAATTGGGACTCGAACCCGAAACGTGAGGCACCAAGATCTTGATACTCGGCCATCCATGTCACCTTAACCCTCTTAATAATAGTAATATGTACAAAAACAAATATTTAACTTCAAATTATAATTTTAATGTTTTGTAATTAAAAGTACAGCTATAAAATAAAAAAGAAATTTGAAATAATTCTTAATAATAATTAATTCGCAATAATTAATCCTTTAAAATTAATTTAAGCCAAACGATTGTGCATTGAAATTGGAAATATTTAAAAAAAATTTCTTTTTATATGCTTTATTTCAATTTCTCTTAAATGTTGCTAAAACTAATAAAAAATAATAAATAATGATTTTCATAAAAAAGAAAAAAAAAATCGTGAGTAACAATAATTAAATCCTATAATCGTTTTAAATGTAAAAATAATATAATTTAATAGAATTTATCAAATTATTTGCACACAATAGTGCAAACAATTTGATAAATTCTATTAAATAATATTATTTTCAAATATATTGGCAAATCTATAAATAATCATAATAATTATTCGCAAATATATTGAGAATAGAAGAAATAAACCTATGTTTATTTGATTTAATTATTTTTTACTTTTACTCAACAGAGATTGGTTTGTAAGTTAATATTTAAAATTTAATTAATAGAAGTTGAATCTATCCAAATCAGGTTTTTCTTTCGTATAATTAGCACAAAACTGTATCAAGAAAATTTGTTTATTATTTTTGAAATTCAAATTGAATCAATATTTAATGAAAAAAGAATATCGCAATTGTTAATTTAATATTATTACTTTCGCGTAGTATTGATACTTTTCAAAGTTTTTATGAAGCAGAAATCTATAATTTATAAAGTGCAAAGCATATTATGGCACTTAAAAATCTTTAATTTATTTTTTTTCTTCAATGATAATAAAAAGAAATTCTCTTTCTAAACTAAATAATAAAAGGGAATTCGAATTCTTTTCTTAAATAAAAAAAAAAAAAAAAAAACATTTTAAAACAGTTTTTAGCATAAAAATTAAAATAATTTTTTCTTTTAAAAGAACTAAATTATGTACTCTTAAAAACAAAACAAAATTTTATTAACTTTTTAAAAAATACACATTAAATTTTTTCAGAGGAAATATTAAAAAAAAAAAAAAAAAAATAATAATAAGATAGACTACTTTTTTGAAAGCTTTAAAAGTTTATTAGTTAAAATTATAATAATTGATTTTGAATGAGCATGGATAAAAATATGCATTGCAATTACTTAAATAGTTTGAGAATTGAATTTTAAATCAAAATTTAATTTAGAATTATATTATGGAAAAAAAAATTGTACTTTTTCTTCCTGGTTTGGTAATGCATATTTTACTTTAATAGACTCAGAGAAAGTCTGCCAAAACAATTTATTTTTCTATGAATTATGAATATACTGAAAAAAATTTGTTTTCCTTTAAAAAGTTTATTTTTGAGCGAGAAGGAATTATTTCTCTTTTAGCAATTTCTTCTCCATTAATTTTTTTTTGTATTATGATAGTTGTATGGAAACTCATATTAAAACTTGATTTAAATTTTTAGAAGAAACTAAAAAATACTAACAAAAAAAGAAGTAAATTAAATTGATATTAAAATTTGTTTCTTTCGAAGTACCTGCATTTTCAAATTTATTAATTAAAATAAAATTTATTTTACATAATAGGATTATATAACAATAATTTGTCAAATTAAACAACTAATTCAAAATGAAAAGTAGAATGCTGATAATGTTAATAAAATTTTCACAGTTTTTGAATAAAAAGCATGTTACAATTTGAAATTCTGAAATTTTTTTGGGTGTAATTATTTTAATAGCTTTAACAATAATTTTTTTGCTTTTGATTTACACCAATAATAATAAATTGATGTTATTATTCCTCTAAATTTTTTATTAAAATAGAAATAATAATAAGTTATTTGTTTTAAATAAATGTTAATTGTTTAAGTTCTATTAATAAATGTAAATAGCACCCTTTATATTAAACAAAAACTATCCGGCATGATAAATCGGAAATTTTTAATTTTAATTTTACTGTTTGTAATTAAACAGAACATCTATTGAAATTAATGGAGATGTTTCTAATTTTTTTTTTTATAAAATAAATGTTTAAATAACGAAATATAATATTATAAACTGTTTTTTTTTTTTTGTTTTTCAAATATGTTTTGTATTACATATGACCCTACATAGGATAGTCCATATGGCAGACCATAGACCATAAACATGATAGGTCATATAACAGACCATAGACCCTACGTATACCCCATGACAGAACATAGACCATACATATGATCCTCAATATGATAGCCCATATGACAGATATGATAGATCATACACAAGACCCTCAATATGATAGCCCAAATGACAGACCATAGATCATACATATGACCCTACATAAGATAGTCCATATGACAGACCATAGACCATACACATGATAGGTCATATAACAGACCATAGACCATACACATGATAGGTCATATAACAGACCATAGACCATACACATCGTAGGTCATATAACAGATCATAGACAATACATATGACCCTACATATGATAGCCCATATAGCAAACTATAGACCCTACGTATACCCCATTTGACAGAACATAGACCATACATATGATCCTACATATGATATGATAGACCATAGATCATACATATGATAGCCCATATAACAGACCATTTACCATACATATGATCATAAGCAAAACTTCAATTCCATATCCTCCAAAACAAAAAGAAGTTTTAGCACAAACCATGTTATTGAGTAAAGAATAGTGATCCTTAATTCCATCCAGGTTCAAATCGGGAATTTTCTTGTTGACCATATCCAGATCTGCAACAAGGATAATATTTTTAATTAATTTTTCAACAAATATTAAAATTAAAATGAATACATTTATTTATTTTTGCACACAAAGAATTGTTTTCTTATATTATCGCTTAACGAAGAATGCTGTTGCTATATTGAATTATCATCACTATCTTTAGACTGTCTTATAAGTTAGTGAAAAATTTTAGTAGTTTTTTTAAAAGTAGGGAATATATGCTATTTAGGAAATTGGATGGAAATTTATAGTAATTAAACGTTTATGATAAACAAGAGTGTTTCCTACTTTTCTGATTTTCTAATTAATTTAAGGCACTTAATATTTTTTGAAATAGTATATTTATTTAATCTTAAGGAAGAAGGAGAAGATAGACTTTGTCTCATAGAATGGTTGAGGCCAGAAGAAAAACTCATTAAACTTTTCTTTTAAAGAAATCGGAATTTTTCACAAAATTTATATGCAAACCAGATGAACTTAGAAAATCTACGTTTTGTCAGGATATTAAAATACTTTGAAGTCATTAGAAAAAAGAAATGCATGCAACAGATTATTGTAATTCATTTTATTCTATTCTAACAGGGTTATTCTATTCCTGATAAATTCTATTGGGTTTTTCTCTTGTTATTATATTGTTTATGAAATAATTTAAATTTAATTATATTTTTTTTTTTCGCCACTTTTATTTTCATTTCAATATTTTTCTTTGAAACTGAAGATAAATAATCTATGCTGAATGTTAAAAAAATTTAAAAGAAAAAAAAAAAAATTTTTTTTTTTAACATACTTGGTTAACTTTAGTTAAAATACTTTTAACCGAAAAACTGTTTTTTAAAATATATTTGTGAAGCTTAATAATCACCAATTAAAGAATCAATTTCATTTCAGAATTGCATATTTTTATTAATTCTTTAAATATTTTATTTCAGAGCTTCTATATAATTTTTATATTAATTTGCCTTACTTGAATTAATTACTTTACTCAACAATATTTTTGATACTCATTATTGTAACCGTGGTTCCACCTACGCAATCATGTTTCTTCTTCCGGCGTTCAGAAGAAATCATCAGTAGGTTTCGAGACTCTCGCCAGTGAGGATTTACGGCAAAACAAAAGCTGCCGTTAGTTATCAGCTCTCTTCCGAGTGCTACCACAGAGACATTTAGTTTACAGTCTGTCACCCCGAGAGAAGAAACAGTTAGCACCATCCTGTGCATAAATTGGCCTACAGACTCTTATCCAGAGAGGAAGTATATTTTCTCTAGCCAGCGTGTACCTGAGTAACTTTATTTATAGCTTAAGAGGAATCCACTTAAATATAAGTATACTACTGTGCCCAAAAAGTAAGACCAATTATTTTTTTTCCAAAAACTATTTATTTATTCTTCCAAATTTATTTCATAGCCTTCAAAGTAATTCCCTCCGGACGCAATGCACTTTTACCAACTTTTTTTTTCCAATCCTCAATCCATGCTAAAAAGTCATCGGCAAGGATGGCCTTCAAAGCGAGCGGCGATTCACGTTGAATCTCTTCAATCGACTCAAGACGTTGTTCCCGGAGAAGTCCTTTGAGTTTAGGGAATAGCCAGAAGTCGCACGGTGTGAATACGATGGTTATGGAACAATATGGGTTTCATTTTTGGCGAAAAAGTCACGAAGAATCAATGCAGTGTGATTGGGCGCATTCAGTGTTTTCGGTACCAATCGAGATTTGGCGCGTTTGAGGCCCGAAATGGAATTGACAGATCCTTTTGAAATTCCAACATCATCAGCAACGTCTGTAATTGTAAATCGACGGTTTGCAATCACCAAATCTTTAAATTTTTGGACGTAAGCTTCGTCGGTTGAGGTTGACGGTCGACCAGAGGGCTCTTCCTATTCAACGCGTTCTATGTCTTCTTTGAACAGTTTATAGCACTTCCAAACATTTCTTTCCGATATAGGAATGCTCACCGAATGCCTTCTACAACATTCTATTCGTTTTCTCCAACAAAATTTGGAGCAAGTTCTTTGCTCAATTAATTGAGACATTTCAAAAATCGCTGGAATCAGTTTTAGCGTCTGACAAAGCCAAGCGTAACTCAAACATTAATGAATATTTTCACGTCAAATTTCCCACAGATGTCAAGGATAGTGCCAACAAGCTAAAAAAGAAGAAAAAAAAAAATTAAATACCATATGCCCGTTAAATTTAAATTGAAAACTGATCTTACTTTTCGGACACAGTATATGTCTTTAAATGTGTTTTATATTAATAATTGTAGTGTGTCGTGCTAGTGTTTGTGCGCTTGTAAAAATAAAATTGTGTGCTAGAAAACGTGAATCTCAACTTAACCTCACCCAGGTCCAGCTGCACAAGCAAACAAACAAACAACGACATCTACTAGAATATAAGTTGAATCATTAAACATAGTTTGTAAACTTTTTTGTTAACTTTCATGAAACTGTAATAATAAACATAAATGAAATGTAAATAATGGTCAGTAATATATCTTTTATAGAATTTATATTTAGTTGCATACAAGCCGATATCATTCAAAAACTTTTATCAATGAGATATATCATTGGTGTCTTGGCCACCTGGACGGAAGTCAACATTTTGTAAGAAAGCACATCAAAACGGAATTTTATAAGCGAAAAAAAAAAAAAAAAAAAAAAGGGAAGATGAGCTCAAAAAATGTTTTCTCAGAAATATTTCACAGATCACGAGTGTATAGAAAGTAAGGTGAAAAGCTAGCTTCTTTTTAGAAAATGGCTTTTCTTGAGAAATGAGAAAACTTAACTGTCACTTGCAATGAGAAAAGCATAACTGTCACTTGCAATGCTTTTCCATCTTTGTAGCTTTTATTACTCCTTCTTATTAGATGATAGTTAAAGTAATATTAAAGTAAAATTTCTAAAATAATAAGTATTTTCAGAAATAATAAGTATGCAATTAAGTTATTTTAATTCATTGTATTAAACATGTAATCCAAAATGAGAAAGTCTGTCGTTAATGGAGTCTGAAAGATTTTTTTTTATTCTTGATTTCTACATATATATGCTGTTGTTTTTTTAATTTAAAATGTTTTAAAATATGCATTTTTTTTAAAATATGCTGCACAGATTTTTATTACATATACATACATTGATCAAAACAAACATCCATCAACAGACCCGAAACCTGTGGTCTTTCGCCACTGGCCATTAGCCCCACATATACATATATTATCAAAAAAATTCAACAGACCTTTCTTTCGTTAATTATAATTTTAAATTCTTTTTTAAATATTAGTTAAAATAAACCCAAATTTTAATACCATTATCTTTAATATCTTTTTATATTTTAAAATTTTTGAACAGAAATTTTCAACCGTCATACGGCAAGTGAGTTGCATTAAAAAAAAATATTTTGTCATATAATATTTTATTTTAGTTTAGCAAGAATTCCTAGAATTTCCTGTCATAAAAGATGAAATCTGTACTTTTTGATTATTAAATCAATCCATTGATAGTAATATTTTGCTGATTACCCTAATGTATCCATAGATATTAGCCGAAAAATAAAAAATAAAAAAATTGTTAAAATCTAAACATAAAATTAGAAAAAGTTGTTAAAATCTGAACATAAAAGGACAATTTTAAGATTAGTTTTTATGATTATGTTATCTGGAGTTCAGTTGTCTTTTAAAATGAATAAATTATGTTTCTTGACATTCAAAACACATCTGAAATGGTAAATTAGATTATTTGAATGAAGTTGTTGGAACTCAGTTCTTTAGTATTTATTTGCAGCCTTTTTTTTTCTTTCTAATGCAGCTGGCAAACACTTAGACAGCTTGGTCATGGATGCCTTAAGGCCAGCGCTGCCCTATGTTACTCACTTTGCATTACCCAGGGGCCGCGTGTATCTTGAAGATAAGCCACGGACGCGGAGTAACAATGCCCCCGCAACGCTCTACGATCCTATTAGGACCGAGACCTACGGCTTAAAGTGGATTCCGAACCACTACAAACATCCATGGCACCGTCGGGACTCGAACCGAGCGCCAGAGCGCTAGCCACTCGGCCATTCAGGCCCCCTATTTGCAGCCAATAATCTCATAAAAAGAAGTGAAAGTTAAGTTAAAGAATATGGATCTTTTCCATTGTATTGTTACATGAATTATATCTACTATAACAGCAAACAATATTAAGAAAACTTATGTGAGGAAATAGATCTTCTGTAGCATTTTATTGCGTCAAAACCCAGGTCCCCGTGCATAGGGGAAATCAACGCCCTATGTTCAGTAAACATCCTGTCTGTGGGGGTGTCTGGCAGGGGGTGAGATGACGAGAGAGAAAGGAATGTAAGAAAAGGCAGTTGAACTTCTGTAACCAACGAGAAAGGTTGTGTGGCCAGCCCATCCTCGAGTGAGATGGCTGTTTAAATAAAGGAGTTGAACAACTGTGACTAAAGAGAAAGGTCGTGTGGCAGTCCATCCTCGAGTGAGATGGCTGCATAAATAAAAGAGTTCAATAAGTGTAACCCCAGAGAGAGGCTGTGTGGTCAGTTCATCTTCGAGTGTGATGGCTGCCTAAATAAAGGAGATTAATTAATACAGTCCACATCAATTGTTTTGTTTGAGTTTATTTGTGTGTGATCGAGTTGTCGAACACATTTTAAGAATATGATTTAATATAAACTTTATGTGGTTGCTAATTACTTACATTTTTTATATGAAATATATGTAATGTTGTTATTGTGGTATCCCTCATGGAAGGATGAAAGAGGGTTGCGGTTTCTGTTGTGATGGAGCATCGACAGGTAGAAGCTTGACTTCTGCTCCGTGTCTCTGAAGAAGCAGGGACGCCACCGAGGCTTCTCGTTTTTTTGAAATAGTGCTACAACAAACTGACAGCGGAATTGAAGCTCAGCCCTAATGCTCACCAGCAGAGCAACTACTGAGCCATGAGTCAGGCAATATATGTAATACAGAGCGATTATAATTAAAGCCTGTTTTTGAAAAAGTCATAAAAAAGAACCACTGGTTAGAATGACTTAATGTTTCACCTAAATATACAAGCATATCTGTACTAAATATAAAGCAATGGGATTTTAACTATCAAAAGAAAAAACAGTTTAAAAATTGGCCACTAGATGGCGCTGTACTCATCAAAGATGTGAATTGAAGACTATACCGTCATGTATGTCGTTTGCGCAACCAGCTCATTCCAGCATTGCAATAGCGAGGATGTATAGATAGTACAACTTTCATGCAAGATGGCACTCCTCCGCATGCTGCAATGTCAATACCGTGAAGAAACTGCAGAATCTTCCATTTTGGTAATGAGAGAGTTATCAGAAACCATTCTTCAACAGCTTGACTGCTAAGATCACCTGACCAGAATCCTTGTGACTTCTGGCAGTTTGCTCATCTAAAAAAAAATGTTGTGTAAGGCGGTCCAATTGGCGAGTTGGAAAGCAGCATTATGGCACACATTCCCAACATCATCCTTGATACACTTCGACCTGTTGTGGAATATGCTATTATGGTCTTTCAGCTCATGGGAGAAAACAATGGACAGCATATTGAACGTTTATTGAACCAATTATTGCATCCAATTTATCAAGTCTTTTTCCAGATTGTTTAATTTTGATTTTCTGTAATTTTTCTTACTGTCACGTCTTTTCTTCAGCATCTTATGACGAGCATAACACCAACTACTGGAAATTTTTTTCTTTTGCAGGACAAAAGTCCAATGTTGGGCCTGCATGGCCGAGTGTCTAGCGCCCTGGAGCTAGGTGCCACTGGTTTCGGGTTCGAGTCCCGGCGGTGCCATGGATGTTTGTAATGGTTCGGAATCCACTTTAAGCCGTAGGTCCCGGTCTCCTAAGACTGTAAGAGCGTCACGGAGCAGAAGTCATACTTCTACCTACGGTGCTCCATCAGAACAGAAGCTGCACCCCTCCTCCCTCCTTCCATGAGGGACACGACAACAAGTCCAATGTTTCCTGTATATTCAGGTGAAACATCAGGCCATTCTAACCAGTAATATTTTCAAAAATGAACGTTAATTATAATCATCCTACATATCTATATTATTTCTTAAATAAAGAAACACCTCTACCGTTTTTAAACAAACATGTTTATATTTTTTTTCTTATTCCACTTGGTAGACAGCACCATCTACCTGAAGCCCAAGAACCCATGTGGTCTTATGGAAGAAGGGAGTGACTTCTGTTGTGATGGAGCATTGGCTGGTAGAGGTCCAACTTGACGCTGAAGAAGTACTTTTAGGGGAACTAACCCGCATTTACGTATCATATGGGAGAAAACCTGGGACACTCACACCAGGTAGTCCGACAAATGTGGCAAGATGTTGAACATCCCAAATGCCACCGATTCTTCTCGTTTTCTGAAACAGTGTCCTGTGAATCAGTCCAAAACCTCCTGTGAATTGAAATTCCGCCCTAATGTTCACCAGCGCCCTGCTTTGCCATTGAGCCACGATTCGGGCTAAACAAACATATATGTTGATGACAAATATTGTGAATGCACTTTGCATAAAAAACTGGTTTGTTTTCCTAGTTGACATCAAAATTAATCACTTTCATAATTTATTAAACTTTTATCATATTTCTGGACATACATTTTATTTAATGCTCTTTATAATACGAAAATAAAAACTCTGTATTATAACGTTCATGTAATAATTATTGAAAGAAATAATATTAAAGATATAAAAATTAAAATTTCAAATTTTCTTATCAATCACGTTTTAAAGCTTAAAACGTAATGTTTCAACAATTTTAATAACAACACAAAGTTCATGTTTAAAATTAAAAAAATATTTACTCGGATTTCAATTTTTAACATTTACAGACAAGTGTAAAATTTTAACGAATAAAAAAAAAAGTTCAAGTTAGAGTAAAACAAAAAAATATGTTGAAAGAAAAAGATATTAAACAGAATTAAATTAAAATGTTAACCGAAATTTTAAGTTATGGTCTGTAACAAAAAATTTGCACAAATCGTAGAACTTCATGCAATACATTTTTAAGCAAATTTTTTACAAAAGTTAACAACACAAATAAAAATTTTAGTTATATTTGAACAAGCAAATGAAATAAAATTAATGAGTATTATAATAGTAAATTTAGAATAATTCATTAATTACCTTGAGCTGCCTTCTGGATTTTTAAGTTTTAATTTTAACTACTTTAAAATAACAATTTTATTTAGTATTTAAAATATCAGTTTATTAAATGGATTCTAGTTTAGTTAAATTCTAAATAAGAAGAATCTAAAATAATTCTCAGTTTTTACATCTTTCTTCTGAATTTGTATTTATCCTACTCGAAATGCCTTACGAATAATTAGTGACATGTATATTAGGGCGAAGCGGAAGTTACAAAATAGGTTCAGAAATAAAATTTCAGATTAATATATATAATATTAATATCATTTTCTTCGTGTTCAGAACATGCAAATTTAGCTCAAAATTATGAAAATTTTGTAGATAACTTTTTAATTTTAGGTTTTTTCCTCCCACTAGCTTGAAAAAGTGCATAGAATTTATAAAAAAACATAAATAAAGGAGCCTGATGACCGAGTGACTAGCGCTCTGACTGTCGGCGCCAAAGGGTTTGAGTCCCGGGGCGTCGTGCTGTATTTAGTGCTTCGTAATCCACTTTAAGCTGTAGATCCCGGTCTAATATGACTGTAGAGCGTTGAGCTGACAACCTTACACCGTAAAAAGGCATCTTCATGGAGCCAAGTCAGACTTCTACCTACGTGTGCTCCATCACAACAGAGGCTGTCTCCCTTTTTCCTTCTTCCATGGTTTGATTTATCACTATACGGTCATTTTTTTGCACAATTTAGGCTAACTAGATCAGGACTGCATTTTAACGTGGATTCCGAACCACTCACAAACATCCATACCACCGTCACGATTCGAATCTAAAGCCTGTGGTACCAAAGGCCAGAGCACTAGTCAGTTGCCATCAGGCCGACCTCCTTCCACGAGACCACATGGTTTCTTGGATTTGGTCTAAATGTTAATATTTACCAAGTGGAATAAGAAGCAACAACAACACATAAATAAAACTTTTATCTTGTGAATCCTCCCTCAGATGAAATGCATTGAACGTATTAAAAACATAAGAATAATTTTATATTATTTGAGGTCTGGGGAAAATGTTTAAATGTATTCAACATTTTTTGTATAAAACAAAAATGTCAATTGAAATTATACCAAAATAGAAATGTTAAGGAGTACAAACATTTGTCCAGTTTCAATACAACTATAAAACTGTATTTGTTGTGCAAACATGCGTGCAGATAGTGTACACAGTATTTAAATGAATGAGGGAAAGAATTGGATAAAGAATGCGATGATAATAAAGAAAATGGCAAAAAAAGTTGTCTGAGTCGTTTACAAATGCTTCGTATGTTTACTTCAGAAAAATATAGTTTCGTGTTCTGATTGTTCAAAAACCCTGTTTTCTTTGAAATTATCATTTTTTTTTTTAAATTTAAGATCATTTTTAAATTTAACATTTATTTTTATTGAAATGAAACGATTGCCTCTGAGTAGTTAAAAATAACTATATCTGAGTAGTTAAAAATAAAAAGGAACATGAGAATCACTTATATATTATTGTAGGCATAATTAAATGCAAAACTCTAATGATTTCTTTAAATCTCAAATTTTCTTAGTTAAAAATGTCTTTTGATTATAAAATTTATGTATATTTATAACAATATAGAAATTTTATAATTCACATTTTTTATAAAAAATGAGTATATTTACATAATATTTTTCGTTTAAGTACCAGTTCTTACTCCTTTTAATGCTTAAAAGTCGAATCTGAAGAAATTTATTGATTACCCTATAATTTTCAACTTATGTTTTTCCGACTTTTCCTCGCTAGAAAGAAAAAAATGGGTGGTGGTAGGAAATTTAAAAAAATCACAGAAAAGTGGAAATTAAATCGTTTGTTGGCTAAATTTGCATATCTAGAACCAAAAATGGAACCGGTAGATATTTATTGATTATTCTAAATTTTTTCAGCTATATTTTTTGCATGTTCTTTCAATTTTTTTGTGCTAGTGGGGGAAAAATGACATTAAAGTTACTGAAAAATTATAGTTTACTTAATTTTTTAGCTAATTTCGCATATTTAGAACCCAAATTGGAAAATGGAAGAATTTTTAATATCTTCTGAACCCCATGGAACCAGAAGGCATTAAAAATCATTAATCTGAAATTTTGTACCATATGTTTCTGAAATCATTCCACAGCCTTTCTTCGCTCGCAATAATATATATATATATATGCTTCACCCTAATGTAGCTACGTAGCTGAATGATGGCCATTGGCGATAGCATGGATGTTTGTTAGTGGTTTGGAATCCACATTAAACTATAGGTCCCGGTCTAATTAGCCTAAAGTGTGCAAAAAAAAAAAAAAAAAAAAAAAAAATGACAGTAGAGCGGTAAACCAAACCAAACCACCCTGATGTATATAAAAATAAATCTCTATTAACTTCTGAATGAATCATAATAATAAAAATACGGAATGCAGTAATTTTCTTATAAAAGATGCAGCAATTTAGTCAATAATACCAATAGTTTGAATAAATTAAACAATATTTATGATATTTTTTATGAAAAATGAAATACAGAACTACAAACTTCGATTCAGTTAATAATTATCGTAATTTTGATGAAAAGATCTGGAAAGCATATTGTTAAATACATGTGTAAATCATTAAAAACACAAAATGAAGCGAATTTCTTATAAAAGATGCAGCAATTTAGTCAATAGTATCAAAAATCTTAATAAATTAAACATTATTATTTTTTTTTTTATGGAAAGTAAAATACTGAAATACAAACTTCGATTCAGTTAATGATTATCTTAATTATGATGAAAAATTTAAAACCTATCTATAAAGTATATTGTTAAATACATGCATAAATAGATAATAACTTTGAAATTTAAGAAACACATTAATTATAAGCGCTAAAATGAATAGCTTTACAACAATGCTTTTAATTTTTAGAAATTTTATTTTTTATAAAACAGATAAACAAAAAAATAATGCAAAGCTATCATGATGAATTTGGGAAAAACAATATAACGAAAGCATCACATTAATTTTTCTAAATATACTTTTTTTGTAACTTGTTCGAAGCATACATGATACTTGACGATAATTAATTACAGTGCTATGTATATTTCTTAGCAGTAAAACACCACCACTTTGTTTAAAAACAGATGGTCTATTTTCTCACGGTAGGAGACTTTAATTGAGCACGCAATTTTAATAAAAAGTTTAAAAAAAGAAATTAATCAAATTTGGGGGGGATTTGTTTACAAAAATATTCTAAAACATTAATTTATCTTACAAAATAATTTCTTTCGCATTAAAAAGTCTTTTAATAAAGATTAAAATTTAAAGTTATCATGCCAGTTTTAAGATTTAACAAGGCTAAATTAATAAATTATTAAAGGCTAATATTAGTTTTTTAACAAGGCTAAATCTTTAAATCTTTAAATTAATTTTCTTTAAATTTGTCAAAAGTTATCAAAACTTTTAGCAAGTTCTTTTTTAGGATCTAAAAGAATTTAAAATGTTGAACATTGATTATTTTTAAATCTATTATTATATTTACTATTTTTAATCTATTGATCTTAAAACACTGATTATTTTTTAAATTGCCACATGTCGTAAGATATATTTTCATGTTCTAATTGTTGAAAAACCAAGTTTTTTTAAAAAAGTTTATCATTAATTTTTTTTAATTTAAGATTATTTTAAAATTTTGCATTTATTTTAAAACAAAAAGTTTAGCAGAGGTCGAATAAAGAATTTTACATTTACTCCTCCCCCCGAAAAATTAAACGATCGTTTAATTAAGTACTGATTTCAAAACACTGATTATTTTTAATCTAAGATTATATTTATTATTTTTAATCTATTGATCTAAAAACACTGATTATTTTTAATTTATTATTATATTTATTATTTTAATCTATTGATCTCAAAACACTAATTATTTTTAATCTATTATTATATTTATTATTTTTAGTTTATTGATCCCTAAACAATGATTATTTTTTAAATAGACACATGTCGTAAGATATAATTTCATTTTCTGATTGTTCAAAAACCCAGTTTCCTTTTAAATTTATAATTTATTTTATTTATTATTATTTATTATTTGTTAATTTAAGATTATTTTTAAATTTAGCATTTATTTTTTAAAAAAGTTTAGCAGAAGAAGAATGAAAAATTTTACAATTACTCCGCCCTGAAAAAAATTAAACGATCATTTAATTAAGTGCTGATCTCAAAACACTGATTATTTTTAATCTATTATTATATTTATTATTTTTAGTCTTTTGATCTCAAAAGACTGATAATTTTTTAAATGTCGTAAGATATAATTTCATGTTTAGATTGTTCAAAAACCCGGTTTTCTTTTAAATTTATCATTTATTTTTGAAAAAGGTTTAGCAGACGAAGAATGAAGAACTTTACATTCACTCCTCGCCGAAAAAATTAAACTATAATTTAATTAAGTGCTGATCTCAAAACACTGATTATTTTTAATCTATTATTACATTTATTATTTTTAATGTATTGATCTTAAAACACTGATTATTTTTAATCTATTATTACATTTATTATTTTTAATGTATTGATCTTAAAACACTGATTATTTTTACTCTATAAATATATTTATTATTTTAAATCTATCATTATATTTATTATTTTAAATCTATCATTATATTTATTATTTTTAATCTATTGATCTCAAAACTATATTGATTTTTTTTTAAAATTGACACACGTTGTAAGATATAGTTTCATGTTCTGATTGTTCAAAAACTTGATTTAAATTTTTACTTTGTTTGGACTTAGGTTTTCTTTTAAATTTATCATTAATTTTTTAATTTAAGATATTTTTAAAATTTAGCATTTTTTTTTAAAGTTTAGCAGACGTAGATCAAAGAAACATTTATTCCTTCACAAAAAAATTAAACGATCATCTAATTAAGCTAGATAATTAAGTTAATGGTGTCTATTTGAAACGAAAGTGAAATTGATGTCTTCTTTTTAAAATTTATTTTTCTCATTAGTCGAATTTAAACAAAGCCAACCAAAATCGTATAAAAAAACATTTCAAAAGTTTAGAGCTTCTTTTTATGTACTATCATCATCATCAATGGCGCAACAGCCCCATGATGAGCCAAGGCCGTCTGCTCACTGGCAGATTTCTAGACAGGAAATGTTTTTCTTTTTACTAAGTGGGGTTGTCAACCTGACGCTCTATAGTCATATTAGACAGGGATAGGTTTAAAGTGGATTCCGAAGCACTACAAATATCCATGGCACCGTCAGGACTCGAACCAGATGCCTGGGGCACCGAGCGCTAGTCACTCAGCCATCAGTCCCTTTTTATGTACTATGCGATTTAAAAATAATGCAGATAATGATAAAAACCAATAAACAAAAAACAATTATTGCATTTTAACACATGAGCACGGGAATTATGCTTTGAAAAGTTGTATGCGGGAAATAAATAATTAAATATAATAAAAATAAAATTAAAAATTACTCAGCTATATTCGGAAAAGAACTATCTCAAATATTATTTAATTTGTCTACGTGAGGTATTTTTTTAAATGAAAAATTTGTGCTCCTTATAGTAAACTATGAGCAGTCCGGGGCTGTTGTTGTTTCTTATCCCACTTGGTAGAGACATCTAGACCAAGTCTACGAACCCGTATGGACTCATGGTTGAGGGAAAAGAGGGAAGCTTCTGTTGTGATGGAGCACCTGTAAGCAGAAGTCTGTCTTGCCTCCGTGACACTCTTACAGTCATATGAGAGAGGTACCTATGGCTTAAAGTGGATAAGTCCGTCGCTGGTTAGGTGTATTAAAGAAGACTTTCTGAAGTGTCTGCCCCATATTGACATTTCGCATTCAAATGGAAGGAAAAGCTATCAAATTTCCAAAAGGCAATTCGATGCGAGCCGTTAACACATACTGCTACAAGCTCCACCGAGTCTCCTTTTATTAATAAAAATAGGAATTAGTGAATATTTTGAGAAAAATTTTTTAGTTTGGTCCCTCGCAATTACTTAGGATATTTGTTCTGTTATAATATATCTGATCTTTTTCTTTTTAAATAAATACCTGGTGGGCAATTGGCTAACACTCTGTGCTTTGGTATCACAGGCTTCAGGTTCGAATCCTTGCGGTGGCATAGATGTTTGTTAGTGGTTCGGAATCCGCATTAAATTGTAGGTCCCTGTCTAAATAGCACAGCGACAAACCAAACCCTTTACAAATAAAAAAGGTTTATATCTTTAATGTTATTTATTTCTTTTGTTGTTTCATATAAAAAACAAAATAAAATCATTGTTATAAATAAACAGAAAAGTTTATTTTAAATTTAACAAATTGAAATAAAAATCCAACGAAAAATCAACAAGAAAAACTATTCTCCATCCACTTTTTTCCCGTGACCACATCAATTTTTTTTAATCATTTAATAAATTCTTTCAAAGGAGGTACACAATAGGATTATTACAAACAATGCTTATTTCTTTTATTTAAGGACCATAACCATTACAGATTCAATAAAATTGATTTTCTGTAATCTTCCATCAATATCCACACCTGTTGCAAAATTTCGATTAGTCACAAATCAGACCTTAAAAAAAAGTCAGTTACTAAAAGGTAAATACCTCCTGGCGAGAAAACATCTCGCCTAACAGCAACCTTTGTCGCCAAACTGAAAATATTGATCTGAGAAAGGGTAAGATGAGGGAGGCAGTAGTGCTCCCCTGTCAGAAGCTCTAGAAGATCAGGAAGAGGACCATTGCCCGTTTTTCCTGCTGGACAGTCCAGTGTTTGGGGGAAGAAAACATAAATATTTACCACCACAATTCAACTCTGTGCTACCTTGATTTGTAAGTTTTTGCATGAGATACTTATTATTTCATTTTAATGGGACTGTATACTTATTTATTTTTGGTTAAATACTGGGTTGTTTGTTTTGTATGTATATTTAAAGTTTTTGCCAAAGTTAAGGGAAACTTTGGGGGTTTCAAAAGGTTGCTTTTTAAGTGTGATAGATTTGATTGCTGATTTCTTAATATAAGAAATCAGAAAATCAGGAGGTAATATTTTAGTATGTTAGATTGGGAAAATCAAATTTCTGAAAAGTTTTTTTTATTAATTTTCAAATTATTAAAGTAAGTCCCAAATTTATGAAAATAATTTTTTTCAGCTCTGTGCTACTTTGATTTGTAAGTTTTTCATGAGATACTTATTATTTCATTTTATAATGGGAGTATATACTCATTTATATTTGGTTATTAACTGTGGGTTGTTTGTGTAGTATGGATATTTAAAGTTTTTGGTCAAAGTTGAGGGAAACTTTAGAGGTTGATTTTTAAGTGTAACAGATTTGATTCCTGATTTTGTATTTTAAGATTTGTTGCAGGTAATATTTTAATGTGTTAAATTGTGAGAATTAAATTTCAGAAAAGTTTTTGTTTTTAATTTTAAAATTATTAAGGTAAGTCCCAAATTTGTGAAAATAATTTTTTTCTAATTCGAATTTAAAAGGAAAATAAGTGAATGATTCATCTTTTAAAAAATATTTTAAAACTGATTTTGTATAAAAAGTAATTATTAAATAAATGCAGCATTTACTCCCACATTTCCCGATGCTGAGTTGTCTTGTAAGTTTCCGTATGTGATGATTATCTCTTTCAATTGGAGTCCAGATTCATTTATTTGTTAATAATTTTTATTAAAACTTAAGTTATTAAATAATTAGCGTAAAATTTAAAGTTTAAAGAAACGTTCAGTAATTTCAAAAGTTTGAAAAGTTTGGGGGAAAATTTTCTTTTCATTTGAAAAAGTATATTTGATGATTTTGTTATTTTTTTTTATCTAGATTTAATTGCATTAACAAAACTTAGTAACATAATTGAAGTTTGAGAGAACTTATTTAAAAAATTAAATTGTATTGCTTTTAAAAGGATGTAATAAATATAAAACATTTTGGGACAATAAGTTTTACGTAGCGTCCATATTTATGTTTACATAAGCGTCCATTTTTATATTTCTAAAGATTTATATTTATTTCAAAGGAAATAAATAATCTTTAATGATTCTAACATAATTTTTAATTCTGCTTTTTTAAAAAAGCTCCTTTTGAAGATAAAATGACTTTTAAATTAAGAAGAAACAAATTATTTTAAAAACACAACAAAAGCATGACGCTAACATAATATAAATTTAAAATAGCAGTTTTACAATTTGAGCATCAGTTTTACAATTTGCAAATTAAAAAAGTTTAACTAATGATATTATTACGCAAATTCCCTTAGAATAATGAAGATATAGAGCATATTGTTAATGTTTTATATAAAATTTTTAAATTATATTAAATTTGTAATTGCAAAATTATTAATCAGTGAATAACAATGAAAATATGTGGTAATTTTTTTACATGTATCAATATGTCTGAAATTGCATTCCAAAATTAACAGAAATTTATTATGAAAACTAACAGAAATTTATTATGAAAACTAACAGAAATTTATATTTTACATATATATGTAAAAAATAAATATTATATAAAATATATGTTTAAGATTGCATAAAATATATTATTATGTTAATATTATATAAAATATATGATTTCGAAACATATATTTTACAAAACATTAGTACCAATTAATTTCAATTAAATTTACTGAAAAATAAAGCTACAAAGTTATTAGTTTATAGTAAAAGTAAATGATTACAGATGTTTAAGAAAATGATTCAATGTATGGATCAAAGTATAATTATATTATCCATACAATGTAACCAACTATTTGTTCTATATTCTAAGCGTTCGTGTATATGGTATCACGTATTTAGGGAAGAGTGTATGTATTTGGTCCAGTTGTTCGTTAATTATAGATCACGGAAGAAACATGTTTGTCATCTTATTCTCATATCATTGTCCTTTTTAATCTTTCTAAATTAGTGTTTCGCGTGATAGCGAGCAATTTTTATTTTGTTTGGTCTCCATTTTTTTATTAGTTTCATATAAAATATTTAGTCGAGTTCTTAAGTAAAGATACTTAAACCAGATCTTCTATAATTTAAACTTTAATGAGATATATTAGGAAAACATTTTATCAAAAACATTTTTTTTGAAATTAAACATTTTTATGAAAACATTTTTTTTGGATGAATATTTATAAAATTATTAAGTAATATAATCTATATATATTGCTATTTCGGAGGAATATTTATAAATTACATTAATTTTTTTATTTATTCTAAAAATTTATATAGTGATTTTCTTTACTTTAATTAAGCAAAATAATATTTGAAGAAATACTATGAATATAATAAACCATTATTTTACTGATATTTAATCATGTTTTAATCACTATTTTAATTGCTAATTCATTATAAAATTTTTAATTTATTCTAGAAATTTATTTATTTTTTTTATTTAATTTTACTTAATTAAAATAATATTGACAAGTTAAATAAAAATTAATAATAAAAATTACTCTTTTTATTTTCGCTTTACTCTGCATTTTTAAATGATTGATAAATTTAATAATATGTATATTTGGAAAATATTTTATCAAAGCATTTTTTTAATTAAACATTTTTATGAAAACATTTTTTTTATATGAAAATTTAAAAAAATATTAAGTAATATAGTTTATGTACTACAACTTCGGCTGGATACTTATAAATCGCATTGATTTTTTTTTTATGCTGAAAATTTATATTGGTCTTCTTTATTTCTAATTAAGCAAACTAATATCGATTATTTGAAGAAATACTATTAATACGATAAACTATTATTTTATTAATTTTAAATCATAATTTAGCCACTATTTTAATTTTAATAGATTATAAATTTGTTAATTTATTCTAAGAATTTATTATTTACTATTTAATTTAATTTAAATAAAATAATATTCTCAAATAAAATAAAAATTAATAATAAAAATTACTCTTTTTAATTTAACCTTAGTCGGTGCATTTTTTAATGATTGATAGATATAATAATAATATATTTAACTTTAATAATAGGTATATTTGGGAAACATTTAATCAAATCATTTTTTTAATTAAACATTTTTAAGAAAACATTTTTTGTATGAATATTTAAAAAATTACTAAGTAATATAGCTTATGTATTACAACTTCGAAAGGATATTTATAAATTACATTAATTTTAGCTGTTACATTAATTTTTTTAAAATTAAATTTAACTTTAGTTTAAATTAAGTAAAATAATATCAATCACTTAAAAAAAATACTATTAATATGATAAGCCATTATTTTAATAATTTTAAATCATAATTTTGTCTCTATTTTAATTGTTAATTGAATATAATTTTTTTAAAATTTATTCTAAGAATTTATTAAATAAAATAAAGTATATTTGATAATTTTTTAGAATAAATTAAAAAATTTTAATGTTGCTATTAATGATTATTAATATTATTTTTTTACTTAAATAAAATATTATTGAAATAGAATTGAATAGAATATTATGAAAGTTAAATAAAAATTACTTGTTCTATTTTTAGCATTACTCGTCCCATTTTTTAATTGATAAATTTCTATTTTTATGATAAATTTATTTAATGAATTAATTGACTTTATTTGACTTGCCAGTTCTGACTTTTAACTGATTTTTAATTTAAACTTGTTCCTTCCAACTTTTACTTAACGCCTGGTGCTAAATTTAAATAAAAACTTTTCTTAAACATACAAAATTGACTTTAAAAAATATTTCCATAAATATTTACACAACATAGGGGAATTATATATCAAAGTTCAATTTTTATTTTAGAATAAAAGTTTGCCTTTGTTCTAACTAATTTTAAGCAATATTCATAAGGGCAGTTACTCTAATCAAAATATGAACGAAAATGTTTAGTCTTTTATAAAAAAAGGAATCTTAACTTACTTGCAATCCGTTTTAGTATCTTCAGTAAAATACATGATATAACAACTACACTAAAATATGAGAGGGCTGAATAATTTTATATAAAATTGGAATAAACAGAATTTTTTTTACATAAAAACGTTTTCTAATTAAGCATTCTTTACTTCTACCACTGCAAAAGAAGTTTGAAAAAGCCCATATGGCTTTAGTGTGACGTTCCTTATTGTATAATCTTTACATAACTAATTTTGAAGTTAGCGTTTAAGAATTATTTAATTATAATTTTTTAATTCATGAGCTTGGAAGATTCTTTAGCATGAATAGTTCTGCTTTATTAGTTCGTATATTGTGCCACTTTTATATCATAAAACTTAATAAATTTATCTAGAAGATTAAAGCAAGGTTATAATTTATTATTTAGAACACCAGAAGAAAATTGTGTGTTATCAAGACAAAAAATATAATCTTTTTTGCAAATGGTTTTGTAAATGATAAACACCTATACATTAAAGCTTAATAGAAACTCAGCCTTTAAATAAACTGGTAACAGGATTAGACCTAAGCTGGCCGTAATTATTTTTATTAGTACTTTTCTAACAATGACTGATAATTCTTGCTTCAGAATCGAATAGCTATTTGTCATTAGTATCCAAATTTAGATTAGAAAATGATGAATTTTTGTTTCAATTAAAAAGTCTATTCAGCCTGTGAGTTGTATTCATGAAAATTCATTCTCAGGTGGTCTTAGCAGTATTAATAGAAGTCACATCTAGTTGAAAAAGTCAAAGAAATCCACTGATTTCTTTAAAAAAAATGCGAAAGTTTTTTAAAAAAAAATCTTGATAATATTAATAGCATAGATTTATTTTTTAAGAAAGGAGCACCATATTACCTGATTCTCTTCCAGTATTACTTCCAAATACTGTTTACGTCACAAATTCATGGATTCATGGATAAATGGATTGATCAGATAAAGCCAATAATGACAATCTTATTACTTACAAATCTTTTTTCATCAAAAAGTTTCATTTGATATTCCGACTTAAACTTTATGATACAATTCAATTAGGGTATTTCTGATTTTTTTATTTTTTTCCCTTATGGCCTTCCATTGTTAAATAATTTTTTCATCCATAGCTATAGAACCAATACTTCTAAGTACAAGTACCTTTGAAGCCAAGTATTCGTACATCACATGTCAATTAACAAACATGTGTATTTCCATCTGAGTAACTTTGCTACATTTTTTTTTAACTTGAGACAATTTATTGGCAATCTAGCGATTTTTTTCCACCATCACAGACACGATAAAAACTTCTCCAATACCCTAAAAAACTTTTAAAGGTTTTTTTGCAAATATATATATATATATATATATATATTTGCTAAAACTTTTTTAATAAAATCGATAATATTACTTTTTTAAATAAGAACTCCTTACTTTTTAAAAGTTTTTCATAAATTTATTTCTGTGCATTTTCTTGCATGTTCCAAAAAATAATTTTGTAGTTAAATAAACATAATTTTTACTGACAAATTTATTTGTTAAATTTGGCACTTTTTTTTCATAATTTTTTTAATAGTTGTTAAAACTTTTTTAATAAAATCAAAAATAAAATTAAGTTGGCATTTTCTTGCATATTCCAAAAAATAATTTGGGAGTTAAATAAATATAATTTTTACATCTGACAAGATTTATTTATTAAATTTAGCTTCTTTTTTATTAGTAAATTACATTCATCTACTATAGTTTGTGTGTTTGATTGTAAATTGATGTGTGCTGTGTCAATTAAAAACGCTAAGAAGAGTAAGATATAATTTTGTTGTATAATAAATGGTGAAGGAGAACAAGGGAAAAAACTATTTACTCTTACAGAGTAACGAATTGTGAATATTTAAGATTATTTTACTGCTCTTAATATATAATAATGAACATTCTTCACAGTTTCTTTTTATCATTATGAAGTAGTAAATCAGATCCAAATATAAGTCAGCCAAATTTGTTTTGAAATGTTATGTGAAGAACGAGTTTTTTAAACTTTTTTTATGATGTAAACAATTAATTAGAGAAAATACTTAATTCAATTATTTTCTTCTGTTAACGATAAAATGTCATGATTGATATTTATCACACTTTTTAAATAAATTAAATAACCTATTCTATTCTAATTTCATTCAATGAATTTGTTTCTCTTTAATGGATATATGGTGTAACGTCATATAGAGATGAAATAAATATAAAAACAGGGAAATGAAAATAAATTGTTTACTTTAAATTACTATTAGTTTTTCATTTATCTTTGCATATTGAAATTTTTATATATAAATAATATAACAATTATATATAATAAAACGTAAAACCCTTTTATTTAAGTGTAGAAACAATATCTTGAATGATAAAATGTCATGATCAGTCATGGCCGATATTTATCAAATTTTTAAATAAATTATATAACCTACTTGCTTCCAATTTCGTTCAATGACTTTATTCTTCTTTACTGTATAAGTAAGGATAAAATAAGGTTAAAATAAATATAAAAACAATGAATGGAAAATAAGTCTTTTACTTTAAATTATTATTAGTTTTACATTTATCTTTACAGATTTAACTATATATAAATAATATAACAATTATATATTGTAAAACTTAAAACCTTTTTTTTAAAAATTAAATTATTTAAGTGGAGAAATAATATCTTGTATTAATTTTTGTTTCTTCTTGTTGCATAATACTTTATTCAATTATTTGCTTCTGATAATGATAAAATGTCATGATCAATTATGATTGATATTTATCCCCCTTTTTAAATAAATTATATCACCTTGTAGTTTCCAATTTCATTCAGTTACTTTATTCCTCTTTAATGGATAATGTATAATAAATATGAAAATAATGAAATCTGAATAAGATTTTTACTATAAATTATTATTAGTTTTTCATTTATCTTTGCATATGAAAATTTTTATATATAAATAATATAACAATTATATATTGTAAACTAAAAGTGTGTGAAAAGTGTCTAAAGTGGGTAAACTAAGTGTGTAAAAAACCTTTTTTTAAAAAAATAATTATTTCAGTGGAGAAATAATATCTTGAATTAATCTTTGTTTCTTAATACGTTAATTTATTTGTAATGCCGTACAATTAATATTAGTACTTTTATTTTGTTCAAATACGTATTAATATCGATAATATTGCTCAGTATAAATGCTTAATCAAATAAATATTAAACATTAAATAAGTGTAAAAATATTGTATATAAGTATATATAGTAAAAGTTGAAACTTTAAAAAAAAATTGTTTAAGTGGAGAAATAATATCTGGAATTAATCTTTGTTTCTTAATATGCTAATTTATTTGAAATGCATAACAATTAATCTTAGTACCTTTATTTTATTCAAATACGTATTAATATTGATAACACTGCTCAGCATAAGTGCTTAGTCAAATAAATATATAAAAAAAATTAAATAATCACTTTACTCTTAATTAAGTGTAAAAATATTGAATAAATATAAATAAACGTTTATTATTTTTTTTTAAAGTCCATACATGTTTTATCGAGAACTTTCTTAAATATTTATACACATATTAAAACTTCAAACTTTAAAAAACATTAAATTATTTAGGTGGCGAAATAATATCTTGAATTAATCTTTGTTTCTTAATATGTTAATTTATTTGTAATGCCGTACAATTAATATTAGACAATTTGTTTTATTCAAATATTTATTAATATCTATAATCCTGCTAAGTATAAATGCTTAGTCAAATAAACATAAAAAAAATTAATTACTTTATTCTTAATTAATTATTAAGAGTAAAAATATCGAATAAATATAAATAAAAGCTTATTATTTTTGAAAAGACCATAGATGCTTTATCGAAAACATTCTACGTACTATTATTTTATTAAAAGTGTCAGCTAGAATTTTTAAATATAATACATTAAAGAATTAGAAAAGATAACATACAACGCAATCAAATATAAACATCACAAAGTATCTGAAGCTAGATTAAAAATTGGGGAATGTCTATGGTTAAGCTCAAGAAAGACGTCACTTTAAGCAATAATAAATCACAGGCATGGTTTTGAAAGGATCATAAATTTCAACTGAAGCACTGCCAAACTCGACATGACACTGCTGCCGTCGCTTCGTGCATTAAACTCTTGTTTAATCATAGCGAAGCGCAATGATTTAATTATGAATGTTTGTTTAAGCTATTATGTAACCCTTGTCCAAATCTCTTAGCAAACCATCTTCCCTTAAATAGATATTATGGAAATTTTCGTTAATCAAGCGTAGAAGTAGAGGATTCATTCACTCTCGTGCATTTGACTCTAAATTGCTCGAGAGTAATTTCCTTACGTTCAGTGAGGATGGAGTAGTTCTATGTTAATTTTATTGAAAACTACGTTATAATTTTGGCGAACTTAATTGCTCTGTTTGGTAAAATGATTTTGTGTTAGCACTAATCTGCGATTATGTTGAAAGTAACTCCGATGAAATGTATCACTGAAATGTAGAGTTTAGTTCTTGTAAGAATTTTTTTGTTTCTTAAAATGTTAATTTATTTTTAATTCCGTACAATTAATTTTAGAACCTTTGCATTATTAAAATACTTATTAATACCGATAATACAGTTCAGTATAAATTCTCAGTCAAATAAACATAAAAAATTAAACAAGAGTAAAAATATTAAATATACATTTAATTATGTAATATAACTTACAACTTTTTTTTTAAAAATTAAATTATTTAAGGTTAGAAATAAAACCTTGAATTAATCTTTGTTTCTTAATATGGTATTTTATTTGTAATGTTGTACAATTAATCTTAGTACCTTTGCATTATTCAAATACCCATAAATATCGAAGTCAAATAAACATACAACGTTAAATAAGAGTAAAAATATTGAATATATATAATTATATACAATAAAACTTTAACCACTTTTTAAAAAAATAAATTATTTAAGTGGAGAAAGGATATTTTGAATGAGACATTACATTATTATTTTTTAAAAAAAAACTATACTTGTTTTATCAAAAACATTTAACATGCTTTATTTTATTAAAAAATAACAAGCAATTTATAACAAAATAAATTATTTCAGAAATAATTATCTAATTTAATTTATTATTTATGAAATAATATCTTGAATTAATCGTTGTTTCTTAACATGTTAATTATTTGTAATGTCATACAATTTATATAAGTATCTTTGCATTAGTCAAATACTTATTAATATCGATAATACTGCTCAGTGTAAGTGCTTAAAAATAATAAAAAATAAACATAAAAAATTAAATAATTACTTTACTCTTAATTAATTATTAAGAGTAAAAATATTGAATAAATATAAATAAACTTTTATTATTATTTTTAAAGATCATACATGTTTTATCGAGAACTTTCTACATGCTTTTATTTTATTAAAAAGTATGGGCTAGAATATTTGAACATAATACATTAAGGAATTAAAAACGATACAACGTAATCAAATGAAAACATCACAAAATATTTGATACTAGATTAAAAACTGGCGGAGTTCAAGAAAGACGTCACTTTAGCAGCAACAATAAATGACAGGCATGGTTTTGAAAGGATCATAAATTTCAACTGAAGCACTGCCAACCTCGACATGACACTGCTGCCCTCGCTTCGTGCATTAAACTCTTGTTTAATCATAGCGCAGCGCACTGATTTAATTATGAATGTTTGTTTAAGCTATTATGAAACCCTTGTCTGAATCTCTTAGCAAACCATCTTCCCTTAAATAGATATTATGGAAATTTTCGTTAATCAAGCGTAGAAGTAAAGTATTCATTCACTCTCGTGCATTTGGCTCTAAATTGCTCGAGAGTAATTTCCTTACGTTGAGTGAGAATGGAGTAGTTTTATGCTTATTCTATTGAAAACTACGTTATAATTTTGTTTGGTAAAATGATTTTGAGTTAGTGTTAAGCAGCGACTGTGTTGAAAGTAATTCCAATGAATTGTATCAGAGTTTAGTTCTTGAAAGAATTTTTTATTATAAACTTGAATTGGGTGAACTTAATTGCTCTGTATGGTAAAATGATTTTGTGTTAGCACTAATCTGCGATTGTGTTGAAGGTAACTCCAATGAAATGTATCACTGAAATGTAGAGTTTAGTTCTTGTAAGAATTTTTTTGTTTCTTAAAATGTTAATTTATTTCTAATTCCGTACAATTAATCTTAGAACCTTTGCATTATTAAAATACTTATTAATACCGATAACACTCTTCAGTATAAATTCTCAGTCAAATAAACATAAAAAATTAAATAAGAGTAAAAATATTAAAATATATATATAATTATGTAGTATAACTTTTGTAAGTTATTACTACAGTAACTTTGTAAGTTAATACTATAAAAAATTTTAAAAATTAAATTATTTAAGTTTCGAAATTAAACCTTGAATTAATCTTTGTTTCTTAACATGTTAATTTATTTGTAATGCCGTACAATTAATCTTAGTACCTTTGCATTATTCAAATATTTATTATTATCGATAATACTGCTCAGTATAAATTCTTAGTCAAATAAATATAAAAAATTAAATAAGAATAAAAATATTGACTACATGTAATTACGTATAGCAAAACTTAAAACATTTAAAAAAAATTAAATTAATTAAGAGGAGAAATAATATCTTGAATTAAATATTAAATTATTATTTAAAAAAAAACCATACATGCTTTACCAAAAACATTCTACATGCTTCACTTTATTCAAAAGTACGAGCTAGAACATTTAAATATAATATATTAAGGAATCAAAAAAGGAGACCTTACGACGTAATCAAATAAAATCATCAAAAGCTATTTGAAACTAGATTAAAAATTGGCGGATGTCTATGGTTAAGCTCAAGTAAGACGTCACTTTAGCAACAATAAATCACAGGCATGGTTTTGAAAAGATCATAAATTTCAACTGAAGCACTGCCAACCTCGACATGACACTGCTGCCGTCTCTTCGTGCATTAAACTCTTGTTCAATCATAGCGCAGCGCACTGATTTAATTATGAATGTTTGTTTAAGCTATTATGTAACCCTTGTCTAGATCTCTTAGCAAACCATCTTCCCTTAAATAGATATTATGGAAATTTTCGTTAATCAAGCGTAGAAGTAGAGTATTCATTCACTCTCATGCAGACTCTAAATTGCTCGAGAGTAATTTCCTAAAGTTGAGTGAGAATGGAGTAGTTTTATGCTAATTCTATTGAAAACTACGTTATAATTTTGGTCAACTTAATTGCTCTGTTTTGTAAAATGATTTTGAGTTAGTGTTAATCCGCGATTGTGTTGAAAGTAGCTGCAATGAAATGTATTACTGGAATATAGAGTTTAATTCTTGTAAGAATTTTTTTTATAAACTTGAATTTGGTGAACATGGAATTGAATTGTTTCTCTTGTTTGAATTGCTTGAATTCGGTGCTCAATTTGATAAAATGATTTTCAGTAAATATTATTAAGTGATTGTGTTGAAAGTAACTGCAATGAAATGTATCACTGAAATATCGAGTTTAAGTAAGTTTTGATATTTAAAGTCGAGTTTTCTTGTAAGAATTTTTTAATATAAACTTGAATTTGAGTAATTTCCTTACGTTGAGTGAGAATAGCGTAGTTTTATGCTAATTCTATTGTAAACTACGTTATAATTTTGGGGAACTTGATTGCTCTGTTTGGTAAAATGTTTTTGAGTTACAGTTAATCTGCGATTGTGTTGAAAGTAACTGCTATGAAATGTATTACTGAAATGTAGAGTTTAGGTCTTGTAAGAATTTTTTTGTTTCTTAAAATGTTAATTTATTTCTAATTCCGTACAATTAATCTTAGAACCTTTGCATTATTCAAATATTTATTAATATCGATAATACTGCTCAGTATAAATTCTTAGTCAAATAAACATAAAAAAATAAATAAGAGTAAAAATTTTGAATAAATATAAATAAACGTTTCTTATTTTTTTTTGAAGACCATACATGCTTTAACGGAAACTTTCCACATGCTTTTATTTTATTAAAAAGTGTGATCTAAAATATTTAAATACATTACATTAAGGAATTAAAATAAAAGAGACCTTACGGCGTAATCAATTAAAAACATCAAAAGCTATTTGAAACTCGATTAAAAATTGGCGGATGTCTATGGTTAAGCTCAAGTAAGACGTCACTTTAGCGACAATACATCACAGGCATGGTTTTGAAAAGATCATAAATTTCAACTGAAGCACTGCCAACCTCGACATGACACTGCTGCCCTCGCTTCGCGCATTAAAGTCTTGTTTAATCATAGCGCAGCGCACTGATTTAATTATGAATGTTTGTTTAAGCTTTTATGTAACCCTTGTCTAGATCTCTTAGCAAACCATCTTCTCTTAAATAGATATTATGGAAATTTTCGTTAATTAAGCGTAGAAGTAGAGTATTCATTCACTCTCGTGTATTTGACTCTAAATTGCTCGAGAGTAATTTCCTAAAGTTGAGTGAGAATGGAGTAGTTTTATGCTAATTCTATTGAAAACTACGTTATAATTTTGGGGAGCTTAATTGCTCTGTTTGGTAAAATGATTTTGAGTTAGTGTTAAACTGCGATTGTGTTAAAAGTAGCTGCAATGAAATGCATATTTCAATGTAATGAAGTTCACATTTATTTTTGCATATCATTCGTTATCGTTACATTACACTTACATTTATCTTTGCATATCATTGAAATATCGAGTTTAGTTCTTTTAAGGTTTTTATTATAAACATGAATTTGGTGAACTTAATTGCTCTGTTTGGTAAAATGATTTTGAGTTAGTGTTAGTTTTAGTTTGAGTTTGAGTTATTAGTTTGAGTTAGGTTGTGTTCAAAGTAACTCCAATGAAATGTATCATTGAAATACAGTTTTCAATTCTTATAAGAATTTTTTTATTATAAATTTGAATTATCTTTCATATTTATCACCTTTGCTATTAAAATGATGCATAAATTTCATCAGAGATCATGTTAATAGTAAACATAAAAACCATAAATATAAGAATAATATATATATTGATCATTTAATATTTAAAATTATACTATCGTCACTTTCCTAAATTTTTTATGCAGAAATAGAATACAAAATGAAACAGATTTCGTATATTGAATTACATTTCCTATAAAAAAACATATATTGTAGTTTTGTGGGTTGCAAGATTGTAACTATGTGGGGGTTGGGTTGAGACTTGAAACACAAGTTTGAGAACTCACACCTTTATTTTCCCACGCACAAGAACCACACATAATTATTTAGAGACAGACAATATTTAACACATTTAAAGACAGATTCTTGAAAGGATTCCATTTTTAAGCCGGAAACCCGATACTCAAGTACGCGCGGTATGCGCGAAATATATTTCCTCTCGGTATGGAAGACTGTAAACTAAACGTTTCTCAACAGAAGCGCGTGGTTGCGTTTTACTTCCTCGAGGCCTATTGACAATTTCTCCTAAACGTCACAGGGGCGCTCTTGCAGTGCGTAGGAGGAAGCATGTTTACAATATACACTCAAGAGCCAAAACATTATGACCACCTGTCACCTTTCACTTACCTCTGTGTGTGTTCCCATCACGCACAGAAGTAAGTGAAAGAATGATTCTTCACACTCTCCAGCAGCAGTTAAATACCACTTCCACCTGATCACGTGCCTTCCACGTCATCCAGGCGAGTTCATTGCAAAATGTAGGGGCGGTCATAATGTTTTGGCTCTTGAGTGCAGGTTTTCAATTATAAGTACATATGAGAAAGTTAAATTACATAAGTTATTTTTATAGTATTATATGCTTAGTTGTTTAATGCTTATATATAATTAAAATAATTCATTGTTAATATGTTGTATACATCGTTTAAAAATGCATTTCTTTGTGTGTATTATTAAAATTCATGATTAAATTTAGAACAAGTCATCAAATGAGCCACGAGAGAAATAATGATGATCTAGAATTTTTATTTTGTAGAAATTCTGTTAAATGTATTTATAATCATTTATCATTTATTCATCCTATTCATAGCTAATATTACTCCTAGGTGAGAGGTTTTTAAAAAAATTACAAATAACTTTTGATTCACTAAAATACATATTCGTTTACTTAAAGTTTGGATTTTAAATGTTTTTGGTTTCAATTCCAATTTTTCTTCTTTACGTTATTTATAATTTTTAAATTTTTGCTTTTGAAAATGTATTTGCTTCCAGATAATGCAATTTTTATTTATTCAGCTTTGAGTATTCCCAAAGCACTTCCCACATCGAAATGAATAATATATTAGATTATTCATTGAAATGGTTATTATAGCTATAAACATTTATTGGCTATTCACATTTTAACGAAGCTTTCATTTTTTATATGCTCAATTTTTTTTAATTATGAGATAAAAAACATTAATATCACATTACATAACTTTATTTTATTACTTTATATTAATCATTCATCTTTATTTTTGTACATGTGCGGGTAAAAATTTAATTATAAATTAATATTTGTAAGTATAAAGCATTCATAATTGATATTTACCGATTATAAAATCAAATCTAAGGATTTTTATTGAATTTGTTCGTTTTTGTATATTTGGCACTGGATGCGTGGTTCCAGATACATATATAGTTTGGTGTCACAACTATGTAAAAAAATATTTATGGTGAGAACAAGTAAAAATTTGTGCAATCAAAAACTATGATGAAATCAAGAGATGATATTTTTCGAATTGTTATCTTTACATTTGCTAAAGAGATAAATATCTTTTTCAGTATCTCAAACGGCCTGATATCCAATTGGCTAGCTCTCTGGCCTTTGCTGCCGCAGGCATCAGATTCGAATCCTGGCGGTGGCATGGATGTTTTATTGATTAGGAATCCACGTTAAACTATAGGTACCTGTCTAATTAGCCTAAAGTGTGCAAAAAATGACCGTAGAGCGACAAACCAAACCAAATCAGTATCCCAGTTAGTGATTAGTTTGCTTTTCTTAAAGTGTATCTTTAATCAGTATCTTTAATCAGTATCTTTATTCCAAAATATCTTCATTCACTAACACACACAGATGTACAAAACGTCTCCCTTTTGCGTATTTTTGAGAAAGTTTGGATTCTTTCCATAATTTTATGTTTATTTTGTTCTCACAAAAAGTTCCATCAATTGTTTTGGCAAAAACGATTTTCAGGTGACCTTTTTATAGAACTGATCTTAAAATTTCAAAATGACGAAAAAAAAATTCGCTATATCTAGCGACCTATTATAACATAAAATTCTAAGGATTTCAACAATCCATGGAGGGAATTATAGTAAATTATGGTATGGTTCTCTAAATAAAATAAAAGGAAAATACGTACTGAAATGTCCTCATAATTGTTCTCATTACCCATAACACAAAACTTTAAAGGTATTAATAATATATGGATTATAGGTAGGGAATTATGGCAAATAATCCCAACACAAATTTCCAGTTCAATTTTATAAACATAGTGCCCATAAATTCCATAGACATTTGTCATTAAATAAATGCCTTTTAATGTCAGACAGCGAAAGAAAGGGAATAAAATCTTTCAAATGAACTATAAAAATATAATTAGTCAGGACGTTAGTCAATCTACAAATTCACATCAAAATAATGACGAAGTTCTCAAATAAAATAAAAGGAAAATACCCTCATACACACCGAAGGATACACACCGAAATACCCTCATAATTATCCTCATTAACAATTACAGAAAATTTTAAGGATATTAACAATCCATGGATTTTGTGCAGGAAATCATGGTAAATAATTCCAATAAAAATTTCCAGTCCAGCCTTATAAACATAGTGCTCATAAGATTCATAGGCACTATTCGTTAAATACATATCTTTTATTGCCAGACAGCCAAACAAAATGAATAATATCTTTCAATTGAACTATACAAATATAATTAGTCGGGACTTTTGCCAATCTACAAATTCACTTCAAAAGAACGACGAAGATCTCTCTAAATAACTTGAAAAAGAAAATACACGCTGAAATGTTCTCATAATTAGGAGGATTTTCGGGAAGTCTTGAAAAACAAACGCATTCCCCAGAAGATTCTGATGTAGAGATCAATTCCCCTGTAAAACAAGTCCCATTCCAGACCGATGAGTCGAAATAAAAGCTTCCCAGATGGGAACTTTTCGATTTCATTACGCCAGTACAAAGAAGGCGAAGACCGTCCACACTTCTGTGAGGCAGAAATTCGCTTACGAAAGGACTTCCGGACTAAAGAGGATTTAAATGTCCCAAAAATGTAGCCGGTGGAGGATTTATGGAAGCTTATATTAAAAGAAAGACATAGACTTCAGATGCGACGAACGCTTGGATTGAAAGCGAAAGATATTTTTAGTCGATTTTGATTAAAAAGGAAAATAAAGAATAGCAAAATATTGAATAAAAGGCTTAGGAAAATATAAGAAGTTAAAACATTGTATTGAGTGTTGTTGATTGTAAATAAAGAGATAAAAAAGGATATGTTTTCAATTTTCTCTAGGGGGGCATTTACTATAAATAGATTGTTATTTTGGGATGATATTTCAACGGTTTCTTTTTCGGTTATAAGTTGATGTTTTATGTAAATACTTTAATATATTCACAGTAGTGTTAATAATCGCAAATAAAATAAAAAGAAAATACACACTGAAATGTCCTCATTATTCATAATACAAAACTTTTAGGATATTAACAATCCATGGATTATATGTAGGAAATAATGGCAAATAATCCCAATAATAATTTCTAGTCTAATCTTATAAAAATAAATTGCATAGACACTTCTCATGAAATACATTTCTTTTATAGTCTGACAGCGAAACAAAATGGATAATACCTATCAATTGAACTATAAAAATATAAATAGTCAGGACTTTTGCCAATCTACAAATCTATTCCTCATTATCCGTAACACAAAACTTTTAGCAATCCAGAATTTTAACTATCCATGGATTATATGCAGGAAATTATGGTAAGTAAACCATAAAAATTCCCAGTTCAACCTTATAAACAGTGGACATAAAATCGATAGACACTTCTCATTACATGCATGAATTAATGTCAGACAGCTAAAGAAAATAAATAATACCTTTCAATTGAACTATACAAATATAATTAGTTGGGACTTTTGCCAATCTACAAATTCACTTTAAAAGAACGACAAAGACATCTCTAAATAAAATAAAAAGAAAATTCACATTAAAATGCCCTTATAATTGTCCACATTATCCATAACACAAAACATGAAGGATATTAACAATCCATGGAATATATGTAGAAAGTTATTGTAAATAATCCCAATAAAAATTAAAAAATCCAAATAAATACCAAATAATCCTAACAAATCCCATAGACACTACCCATTAAATGCATGCCTTTTAATGTCAGACAGCGAAAGAAAATTTATAATACCTTTCAATTGAACTATAAAAATATAATTAGTCGGGACTTTTGCCAATCTACAAATTCACTTTAAAAGAACGACGAAGATCCTTCTAAATAAAATAAAAAGGAAAATACACACTGAAATATTCTCATAATTAGGAGGATTTTCGGGAAGTCTAGAAAAACAAACGCATTCCCCAGAAGATTCGGATGTAGAGATTAATTCCCCTGTAAAACAAGTCCCATTCCAGACCGATGATTCGAAATAAAAGCTTCCCAGATAGGAACTTTTCGATTTCATTACGCCAGTACAAATAAGGCGAAGACCGTCCGCAATTATCCCAATTACAAGGACTTTAACAATACATGGATTATAGTCAGGAAATTATGGTAAATAATCCCAATAAAAATTTCCAGTACAAATTTAAAAACATAGTGCACATAAACTCCATAGACACTTCTCATTAAATACATAGCTTTTATTACCAGACAGCTAAACAAAATGAATAATACTTTTCAATTAAACTATAGAAATATAATTAGTCATGATTTCTGCCAATCTGCAAAGATTTCTCTAAATAAAATAAAAGGAAACACACTGAAATGTCCTCATAATTGTCCTCATTATCCATAACACAAAACTTTAAGGATATTAACAAGCCATTTATTATGGTAAATAATTATATAAAAATTTCCAATCCAAATTCATAAACATGATGCACATAAATTCTCATTAAATGCGTGCCTTTTAATGTCAGACAGCAAAAGAAAATGCATGATACCTTTCAATTGAAGTATAAAAATATAATTAGTCAAGACTTTTGCTAATCTACAAATTCACTTTAAAAGAACGACGGAGATCTTTCTAAATAAAATAAAAAGAAACTACACACTGAAATGTTCTCAATTAGGAAGATTTTGGGGAAGTCTAGAAAAACAAGTGCATTCTCCAGAACATTCGGATGTAGAGATCAATTCCCCTGTAAAACAAGTCCGATTCCAGACCGATGAGTCGAAATAAAAGCTTACCGGATAGGAACTTTTCGATTTCATTACGCCAATACAAGTAAGGCGAAGACCGTCCACAATTCTGTGAGGCAGAAATTCGCTTAGGAAAGGACTTCCGGACTAAAGAGGATTTAAATGTCCCAAAAATGTAGCCGGTAGAGGATTTATGGAAGCTTATATTAAAACAAAGACGGGGACTTCAGATGCGGGGAAAAGCGAAAGATATTTTTAGTCGATTTTGATTAAAAAGGAAAAATAAAGAAAAGCAAAATATTGAATAAAAGGCTTAGGAAAATATAAGAAGTTAAAACATTGTATTGAGTGTTGTTTGTAAATAAAGAGAACAAAAAGGATATGTTTTCAATTTTCTCTAGGGGGGCATTTACTATAAATAGATTCTTATTTTGGGATGATATTTCAACGGTTTTATTTTGAGTTATAAGTAGAGGTTAATACAGTTTTATGTAAATACTTTATTAAATTCACAGTAGTGTTAATAATCAGAAATTATTAACACTACTGTGTTAATAATCGGAAATAAAATAAAAAGAAAATACACACTGAAATGTCCTCATTATCCATAATACGAAACTTTAAGGATATTGACAATCCATGTATTATATGTAGGATATTATGGTAAATAATCCCAATAAAAATTTCCAATCCAACTTCATAAACGTAGTGCACATAAATTTTCATTAAATACATGGCTTTTATAGTCAGATAGCGAAAGAAAATAAATAATATCTTTTAATTGAACAATAAAAATATAATTAGTCGGGACTTTTGCCAATCTACAAATTCACTTTAAAAGAGCGTCGAAGATCCTTCTAAATAAAATAAAAAGAAAATACACGCTGAAATGTTCTCATAATTAGGAAGATTTTCGGGAAGAATTTCGGAAACAAGCGCATTCCCCAGAAGATTCAGACGTAGAGATCAATGCCCCTGTAAAACAAGTTCGATTCCAGACCGATGAGTCGAAATAAAAGATTGCATTATGTATTATATGTAGGAAATTATGGTAAATAATTCTAATAAAAATTTCCAATCCAACTTCATAAACATGGTGCACATAAATTCTCATTAAATGAGTGACTTTTAATGTCTGACAGCGAAAGAAAATGAATAATATCTTTCAATTGAACTAAACAAATATAATTAGTCGAGACATTTACCAATCTACAAATTCACATCAAAAGAACGACGAAGATCTTCTAAAAAAAAGAAAATTTACTCGGAAATGGCCTTATAATTATCCTCATTATCCATAACATATATCCTGAAGAATATTAGCAATCCATGGATTATATTTAGGGAATTATGGTAAATAATCCCAATAAAATTTTTCAGTCCAACCTTATAAAGATAGTGCACATAAATTTGATAGACACTTCTGCATATAAATAAAAAAACACTGCTTAAACATAGTGGATATAAATCCCATCGACACTTCTAATTAAATACATAGCTTTTAATATCAGACAGCGAAACAAAATGAATAATACCTTTCAATTGAACTATAAAAATATAATTAGTCAGAACTTTTGCCAATCTACAAATTCACATCAAAAGAATGACGAAGATCTCTCTAAATAAAATAAATGGAAAATACACACAGAAATGTCCTCATTATCCATAACACAAAACTTTAAGGATATTAGCCCTACATGAATTATATTTAGAAAATTATAGTAAATAATCCCAATAAAAATTTCCAGTCCAACTTTATAAACAAAGTGCACATAAATTCCATAGACACTTCTCATTAAATGCATGCCTTTTAATGTCAGACAGCGAAATACCTTTCAATTGAACTACAAAAATAATGTTTCAATTGAACTATAAAAATATAATTAGTTGGGACTTTTGCCAATCTACAAATTCACATCAAAAGAATGACGAAGATCTCTCAAAATAAAATAAAAGGAAAAAATAGACACTGAAATGTTCTCATAATTAGGAAGATTTTGGGGAAGTCTAGAAAAACAAGCGCATTCCCCAGGAGATTCGGATGCAGAGATCAATTCCTTTGTAAAACAAGTCTCATTCCAGACCGATGAGTCGAAATAAAAGCTTCCCGGATAGGAACTTTTCGATTTCATTACTCCAATACAAACAAGGCGAAGACCGTCCACAATTCTGTGAGGCAGAAATTCGCTTACGAAAGGACTTCCGGACTAAAGAGGATTTAAATGTCCCAAAAATGTAGCCGGTAGAGGATTTATGGAAGCTTATATTAAAAGAAAAGACAGGGACTTTAGATGCGGCGAACGCTTGGATTGAAAGCGAAAGATATATTTTTAGTCGATTTTGATTAAAAAGGAAAATAAAGAAAAGCAAAATACTGAATAAAAGGCTTAGGAAAATAGAAGAAGTTAAAACATAGTATTAAGTGTTGTTGATTGTAAATAAAGAGATAAAAAAAAAGAATATGTTTTCAATTTTATCTGGGGCGCATTTACTATAAATAGAGTGTTATTTTGGGATGATATTTCAACGGTTTCATTTTAAGTTATAAGTTGCTGTTAATACATTTTTATGAAAATACTTTATTAAATTCACAGTAGTGTTAATAATCGGGAATTATTAAAACTACTCTGTTAATAATCGGAAATAAAAAGAAAATACACACTGAAATGTCCTTATTATCAATTATACAAAAATGTTAGGATATTAACAATACATGGATTATTTGTAGGAAATTATGGTAAATAATTCCAATAAAAATTTGCAGTCTAACCTTATAAACATAAATTCCATAGATACTTCTCATTAAATACATATCTTTTATAGTCTGACAGAGGAAAAAATGGATAATACCTATCAATTGTACTGTAAAGATATAATTAGTCAGGACTTTTGCCAATCTACAAATCTACTCCTCATTATCCATAACACAAAACTGCAAGGATTTTTACAATCCATGGATTATATGTTGGAAATTATGGTAAATAATCCCAATAAAAACTTCCAGTTCAACTTTATAAACAAAGTGCACATAAATTCGATAGTCACTTCTCATTAAATGCATGGCTTTTAATGTCAGACAGCGAAAAAAAATGAATAATACCTCTCAACTGAACAATAAAAATATAATTAGCCAGGACTTTTACCAATCTACAAATTCACTTTAAAAGAACGACAAAGACCTTTCTAAATAAAATAAAAAGAAAATACACACTAAAATGTTCTTATAATTGTCCTCATTATCCATAACACGAAATTTTAAGGATATTCACAATCCATGGATTATAATCCATTGATATTAACAATCCAATATGTAAGAAATTATGGTAAATAATCATAATAAAAATTTTCAGACCAACCTTATAAATATAGTGCTCATAAATTTCATAGACATTTCTGATTAAATGCATAGCTTTTATCGCCGGTCAACCAAACAAAATGCATAATATTTAGGGAAAAAAACGGATTCCTTCCAAATGAACTATAAAAATATAATTAGTCGGGACTTTTGGCAATCTACAAATTCACTTTAAAAGAACGATGAAGCTCTTTCTAAATAAAAGAAAAAGGAAAATACCCACTAAAATGTTCTCATAATTAGGAAGAGTTTCGGTAAGTCTAGAAAAACAAGCGCATTCCCCAGAAGATTCGGATGCAGAGATCAATTCCCCTGTAAAACAAGTCCGATTCCAGACCGATGAGTCGAAATAAAAGCTTCTCAGATAGGAACTTTTCGATTTCATTACGCCAATACAAATAAGGCGAAGACCGTCCACAATTCTGTGAGGCAGAAATTCGCTTACGAGAGGACTTCCGGACTAAAGAGGATTTAAATGTCCCAAAAATGTAGCTGGTAGAGGATTTATGGAAGCTTATATTAAAAGAAAGACGGGGACTTCAGATGCGGCGAAAAGCGAAAGATATTTTTAGTCGATTTTGATTAAAAAGGAAAATAAAGAATAGTAAAATATTCAATAAAAGGCTTAGGAAAAGTTAAAACATCGTATTATTTGTTGATTGTAAGTAAACAGATCGGAAAGGATAGGTTTTCAATTTTCTCTAAGGGGACATTTGCAATAAATAGATTGTTATTTTGGGCTGATATTTCAACGGTTTTATTTTGAGTTATAAGTTCATGTTAATACAATTTTAGGTAAATATTTTATTAAGTTCACAGTTGTATTAATAAACGGAAGTTATTGCATTTTTTATTAAGTTATTATATTGCAGAATTTTGCATTTTTAAGAAGGAACATAATAATTTAACATAACATACAATCATGATACTCCATACAATCGGGGTTATTGATGTTGTATTGAAATACTGTCAAACAATAACTCTTAAAACTTTTGCATTCCTTCTAATTGGCATTCAAATTTTGCATTCACTATATATATCTTGCGAGATATTTAAATACAATTTTCTTTAGCGCAAAACAACTAATAAGTTTGCCTGCATACGAAAAAGCCATTTCAATGGAAATCACATCAGATAATAAGCTTAATTTATATCGCCACTTATTGGCCTTATAATAAGTATGTACAATTCAATCATGATACCCCATACAATCGGAATTGATACTCTGTTTTAAAATATCAAACAATAACCGTTACAACTTTGGCATTCACTCTAATTGCTAATATTACTCACCACCTTCTCTTACGAGATATTGAATAAGTTTTCTATTGATTGAATATTAAATATATGTTTTTTTACAAAAGATGATTAGAAGGAATTTATACATCTTATCCTTTAATACAATGAAAACAAATAAATTTATCTTATGTTATGAATTATGAGCTATTGCATGTATTCTATTATTCACCTCGGATTTTGTATCTTTATTGCGTTAAGATGGAAATTCTAGTGATCCATTTGCAGTGTGTTAATATGATAGAGATCTGTAGGAAAATAAAAATAAATATTTTTTGTGAAAAAATATTATAAATATATTTTACTTTGTCATAGGTAAAGCATTGTATTATATTAACTCAAATATATAATTTTAATATTTAATCACAATATTTACAAAAACCTTATTACAAAGCATACCTAAATAATTTTTCATTAAAAAAGGAATAAAAAAAAATTAAAACTTTAGTATTATATAATTTAAACATTAAAAAAAAAAAATTTCTTTAGAGAAAATTAAAAAAAAATTTTTTTTTTGCTTTTCTTTTTCTAAAAATTTCTTTTCAGAAGAATTTGTGCAAATATTTTTCAAATGTCACACAAGTTTCTATGCGAATTATATTTTGTTTTAAATTATTATTTATAAAAATGTTATAATTTAGAAGATGGGACATGCAAATGTTTAGGAGGATGTTAAAGATGATTTAAAATAATATTCAGAAACTTCTTAAAAAGTATTTGTAATATTTTCTAACCCAAAGAATGCGAAGGCTAGTAAAAGTATTTCAGTATTCTGGTAATAAATTTTTCGTAAAGTATAACCTGTCTATTATAATAATATATTTCAGATGAATACATGACATACTTTGTATCCAGTTGTATACTTTTTATTATTAAAAGACATTCTTTATACATGCTTAATTTTTATGTATACTTTTACAACATAATATAAAAGGATATATTGTAATTAAAATTAATAGTTAATTAAAATTTGTTAACTTTTGATTAAATTTTTTTGATTACAATTTTTTTGATAAATAATTTTGATTTGTTAAAATTTGTTGTTGTTGAAAAATAATTACACAAATTCTTCTAAAGAAACTATAAAATTTTTTTAAGTGGTTTAAATTATAAATTATTACATTAAAATATTTATTCATTATCTAATGCAAATTTTCAAATCATAAAAATGTTCCTTAATTTAAATATAAATTAATTATTTTATTTAAAAAAAAAGAATTTTTGAAAATTGTTTTGGTTAAAATTTCTGATGCATTTTGGTTAAAAAGATTTTTCTAATTTATTTATTAATTTTTCTTTGATTACCATTTAAAGTTTTTTCGCCTGAAATTCAAGAAATTCCTTTTTTTCACGATGTTTTCAAATTTTTATATTTTTTACCTGTCTTACTGAGAAAAAAATATGATCACAACAAACGACGTAAACCTATCAAACTAATGCAGTTTTAAATCCTCATTTTAGATTTAATTTTTTGAGTTCCGTTGAAGTAGCTAAAAAAAATAACACCATTTAATCTTCATCAGACACTAATTAATTTTTTAAAAGCAGTCACTGTAGAATTTTTATTAAAATCTTTAAGGTGAAATTTAAAAATGCTTACAATAATTTAAGCAATAAAATGCTTGCAATACTTTATCATTATAAGTAATTAAAATTTTAAAAGCCTTCTTGCTTATTTTGGAGCCTAAACTTTTTATTTTATTGTGACCTAAAAATATTTTTTCTTCTCATTTCTCAAGAAAAAAATATTAACATTAGATTGGTTTAAAATTTGAGCTAAATGCTTAATACTAAATATTTCTTCATTATCATTTAATACAAAGAAATAATAATTCGTTTTTATTTTTAATTGCAATTGAATTTAATAAGTATTAATAACTTTCATTTGAAAAGTTTATATTTATCTAAAAAAATAACGAATGTGTTAATTGTTTTATATAGCTTATGTGATACACGTGGCTAATATTCTACATTTATTTATTATTGATTCTAAATTTTACTTCCGTAAATTTTATGGAAAAAAAATTATTCGATAAATTTAAAAAATAATGAAAAAAATGTATTAAATATTAATCTTGTAATTCGATTTATGCATAACTTCATTTTCGATTTCTAATTGTTGAGAAGACGATTTTTTAACTATATTATGCAATAGCTTATTATAATAACATTATGTTGCTGTCATCAATTTTTAAAACATTGACTTAAATACATTATTATAACTCATTATGTATAGATTAAAATAAGTTAATTTTGTCCAAAAAATTAAAAAATTGTACTTAATTAAATAAACAAATATAATTTCTCTCATTATTTTCTGCTTATACGATATAAATAACGAATAAAAAATGATGAAATAAATTAAAAAAATTGGATTACTGAGTGTTAGAGGTTTGAAGTTATGAAGAATATAGGTTTAGAACACACACACAAATATCTTACTTTATAATGTATTGCTACATATAGATTGCTTTAATAGACAGTATAAATAGAACTGAAGTGATGTTTAAAAAATAAAAATCTATTATTAAATTAATGATGTATTCAAAATAATATCAGATGCTATATATTAGATTAATAATATACGAACAAACTAGGATATGTAATGTAATAATATTATTGTATCATTGAAATAGGATATGTAATTTAATAATATTTTTGTATCATTGAAATGATATCTTACTGTGAAACTAATATAAATATAAACCATTTATAGATTAAAAGAAAAAATAAATACCCTTTTTTTATATTTGTTAAAAATTATTCATGATAATATTCGATTCCCAAAATTTTAATAAAATTCTAGAATAAGAAAATAATTATTAGTATTTGAGTAATCAGTGTGTCTTGTAAATCGTGAATTTACATAACTAAATAATGAAAACAAAACATAATAAAACTGAAATATTAAGAACTACGATATATCCTGAGATATTAGTTATATTATTTTAGGATATTATATATAAGAAATATACAGTATTTGTAGTTTATATAAAGACTGTTTGTTCTGATTGGATGATTTTTACATACCGTTGCAATGAATGCTAGAATAATTCAATGATACAATAATGTTATTAAATTACATATTCTAGTTTGTTAGTATATTATTATCTTATATGTAGCATCTGATATTATTTTGAAGGCATCGTTCCTTAAATAATACATTTTATTTTTTAAACATAACTACAGCTTAGTTTAAGATACCTATATAGTAATCTATATGTGTCAATACATTATAAAGAAAGATATTTGTGTGTGTGTGTTCTGAACCTACATTCTTCGTAACTTTAAACCTATAACATTCAGTAATCCAATTTTTTAACTTATTTCATTATTTTTTTTATCGACTAGTACTTAAATACAAAAATATACATATTAATTAATACTGTATTTAAAATCTTTAATATACTGATAATAAATATTGTTATAATTTACTGAAAAAAATAATCTCTAAGATTAAAAATTGTTTGAAAAACTATTAATTCAGTATTCAGTGTAATTACTATTCAGAGTAATATTAATTCCATTACGAATTAAAGCAATGTGAAGCTTACAAACAGACAAAAAATATGTTAGATCCAAAAGTTTTCCAAATATTACTAATTTAATTTGTCTCGATGCTTGCAAGCATGAAAAATTATTTTGTACGTTATAAAAAAAAATTTGAAATATAGCTCTAATTAAGTCCAAGTAGTTTATTATTTAAGAAGTTAAATCTAAATTTTTTTCATTAATATATTAACTAATATTAATGTGTACAAAAGTAGTTTGTAGTTTAATTTTTCGATCTTATTAAAAATAACAAAGATTTTTCTCTGAACAATTGTATAACTATTATAATTAAAATTTTTTTAATTATTCAGATAATTACTTAAAAAATTCATATCATAAATATACATATATATTCCCTTAAATGAATTTTAAACCAAACTTCATAGGATTTTCATTAATGTTCAAATATATATTAATATTTTGTAAATTTAATAACTTTTATACTAGACTTAATAACTCAAAGAAACCCGACAGTCCTAACAAATTCTTTTTATTTAATATTTTAAAATTATTTATCCATATATGAATCAAAAGTTATACTGCATCAACATCTATTTTTATAGTATAAATTACTATTACAGAATTTTAATTAATATAATTAATAAAGTAATGTAATAATTATTATAGTTAATAAAGTAATATTACTGAGCATACTTTGAATATCAAGTTTAAATTATTAATAATAAGCTTTTCTGCTGGCATATAAACTAATTAAAAATTTCATAAATTGCTAAAGCTGATTATATTTTTAGTATTTGCTCTAATTAAGAATTATTATTTTTTTAAATAAATTTATATGAAGAAAGCATTATTTTTAAAAATATTAATTTTTGAATTCAAAAACTACTTAAGTTATTTTTATTTGTCAAAATTAATAAAGATTATGCGTAATAAATTAATTAAACTATATCCTTTAACTCAATCATTTCTTTCTTTCAAAACTTAAGTGCCAACGGCCGTACCATGCTGAATATACCGGTTCTCGTTAGATCACCGAAGTTAAGCATCATTGGGCGCGGTCAGTACTTGGGTGGGTGACCACCTGGGAACACTGCGTGCCGTTGGCAAATTTGGGACCTGAATGGCCGAGTGTCTAGCGCTCTGGCGCTCGGTGTCACAGGTTTCGGGTTCGAATCCCGGCGGTGCCATGGATGTTTGTAGTGGTTCGGAATCCACTTTAAGCCGTAGGTCCCGGTCTTCTTTGACTGTAAGAGCGTCACGGAGCAAAAGTCAGGCTTCTACTTACGGGGGTGCTCCATCACAACAGAAGCTGCTTCCTTCCCCTTCAATCATGAGTCCATATGGGCTCGTGGGCTTGGCCAGCCAAGTGGGATAAGAAACAACAACAACAAAACTTAAGTTGGAATATAATTTTAAGAATTTGAAATTGAGCATTGATTTTCTATATAGACTATTTAAATTTAAACCCTCTATTATACTTTAAATTACTGCTAACTAATACTAAATTGCATTTAAGATAATCCTCAAAGTTGAGAATAATTAATTAATTATTTATATATAGGTAAAAATATATAATACGAAAATATGTAATAAAGGTATATAATAGTAAACATGTATAATAATAAATATATCTTTTCAAAGGAGCATACATATCTATATACATATACGTTCATAGCATAAAAAACAAATATAGAAAAATCATATTAAAAGTTAATAATAAAAGGAATCAAATAAGCATAAAAATATTATTTATTTGCTCAAATTTCTAAACTATATATTTGTATTATGCACTTATTATACACACGCATTATTATACTCATTCATTTATTTATGTTTATTTTGAAATGGATATATTTCATGCAGTGTTAAATAATGGAATTGGCAGTTATAGTTAAATTAGGTTTTGTTTTCATCCCAAAAGGTAAAAACTTCTGAATGAAAATTGTCTTTTATTTTATGTATCTAAAATAAAATTATGCCATTTCTCAGTTCTTTTTCATCAATAATAGCAACAGTCTACTACTTTATTAAATAAAATGTTCAATTTAAATTAAGTAACATCCTTTTTATAACATGGAAAACCAAATTGCAGAGTTTATTTTCAATTATTCGATAGTGTTTTATAGAAATTAAGTATAAAACATCTTGACACACCTATCATTTTTATTCTTCGTTGGAAACTTTTATTATTGAAGTTTATATCCAGCAACATAATATTATACTAATAGCTAAATTTTCAATGGATGTATTACAAAATTATATTTTGTTTCTTTAGAGCTTAATTATTTACACTGGTATTTTTTTTCTGTGAACAATTAGTTATTAAACAGATATTTTTCTTCTCTAACTAGTAACTTCTTGAACATTTAAAACGAATTATTCATAACAAAATATGATTAAATTGATTTTTTTTTTCTTCTAAGTTTTTGAAATAACATGTTTGAATTATATATAAAACATGTCTCAATATATAATATGTCTCAATATATAATGCAACATTTGCACTTTTAATTAAAAACCTTTCATTTTACTTTTTAATTTAACAAATTAGTGAGATTAAATATTAATTTGTTCAACTTTAAATCGAGGTATATATCATTGCAACCATAATTTTACATCAGACATCATGTTCAGACAATATACATGCAGTTTACTTTGAAGTTAGAAATATAATTAAGGGTAACTGTCTCAGTATTTGAGATTTTAATTTTTGAACTCCTATCTGTCTTTCAAAACTATGGCTGCACGCACTTTAGCAAACAATATTTACCAATTACCAGTACTTTAAGTATTCGCACGCGACTTTTAAATTAAATCAAATTATTCGTACTGAATAAAGGAGGGAAGGATTGATTGATAAGCACGCAAATTACTAGTTTCTCCGAGTAACATAGAAGTAATTTCAAAGTAATTGTAATGCGCACTTTATTTTTGATGTATTCCTAGAAATAAAGATGATGCACCCAAAATATATGAATTAAAAATTTTGAAAAACTTTTGCATTTTGTGTTTAGCGTTCATTCTAAATAGCCTTATAGAAATTTACGTAAACAATGGAATAAAATTAAATTTGTAAATTAATATTTTGGAACATTTCTCTATTAATTAAAATACATTTTTTGTTAATAATAATTAAAACAGTTATCTTCTTGAATACTTATTCTAAAGTGTATCTAAAACATGATTCGCTGCAATTTTAGGATTCCTAATTTTTTAATATTATGCAAATTCATGAACTAAAAGTGATACATAAGTTTAAGCAAAATTTACTACAAATTTTGATTACTACAAAATTTTGAAAATTAACCCTTTTTCGTTTTTAAATATTACTGGTACACTAAAAAAGTTTTGCATCTTATTCAAGAATTTATAAAATTGACGACTTTTTATTCCCAATCATATATATGTCATCGAAAAAATTGCTTTTATAGAAAGCAATTTCATTTTTGCTTTTCTATTTTTTTTATGTAGGAAATCAAAGTCTATAGGAAGTTTTTTATTTCATCAAAATTGCCAGTATGCATTGCATTTTTTTCTAAGCAATTTAGAAATAATGAGTGACAGAGAATTACAACAACCACTTATTAAATTACAGTATAATATTAAATACAAGAAAAATTACATAATAAATGAACAAAAAAATATATTTTTAGTTATTAATAAAATCTATATCTGAATACTTTTGGTCTAAAATCATTGCTTTAACATAATAATACTATCATGTGACCTCTGGGTAACCTTAACACGAGTATAAGTAAAAACATAAAAAGATAATATATGATTTTTCAAGTTCCTTTTAAAAATTCAGTCTGAATTTTATATCCACCATAATTGGTTTTAAATTAATCCAATATCGTTAATCCCTCATTAAAATTTGCCCAAGTTTGTATAACAACAATTTCTGAGCTATCAAGGATAATACTTTCCAAATAATTCATCTCAATCTTGATGTGCTATTCTAATATTTTAAGTAAAAGAATTTAATAGTGTTGTGTGCAGCTGTGGTTTGGTTGAAGTACTTGTGTCTCAGGTCGGAGAACTCCCAGGTTTATTTACACACGCCAAAGGCCAGACACATACAATTAGAGACATGCAATATTTTAAACAACTCATTTAAAGACAGATAATTAGAAATACGCCGAAGGATTTCACTTCCAGCTGAAAACCAGATAATCAGGTTTGCACGAGATGCTCAAAATATACTTCCTCGATAGGCCAACAAATACGCAGGATGCATGCATTACACATATTTCCTCTCAGGATGAGAGATTGTAAGCAATTCTCAGCGAGAGCTCAGGTTGTCCTCTCGGGTGAGAGTCTCGAGGCCTACTGACCATTTCTCCTGAACGCAACAGGGGGCGCTCTCGTCAGTGTTTAGGTGGAAGCACGGTTACAATACAATTATATATACTTTCCTTTTAAAACATAATTTAAAGTAAAATTATTTAAAATATAACAATCTGAAGTAAAATAATTTAAAATATAATAATTTAAAGTAAAATGATTTAATTTCTTATACTTATTGGAATGAAATGCATTTTTTAATAACGTATAATACGTATTATAATTGTACGTATTATAATAATACGTATTATAATTGTACGTATAATAATTATTTTCAACGAAATGCATTTTTCTAAACGTATAATAATTATTTTCAACGAAATATATTAAAAAATAAGCAAAAAAGCAGCATTAAATTAACTTTTTTAAAGTATTTCTGCTTAAAAAAAAAACACTTAATACCACGAAACATATTAATCGAAATAAATAACAGCATTAAAATAATCCCAGAAAAAAACTCTTTCATTTTCTCTAAAAAAAAAAGGAAAATGAAGATTACTTTCACAGATAATTTATAATTTGATGTACTATTTTTCTCGCAAGTAGGGATTTATTTTTATAGTCTATTATTAATACAAAAGGAAAGTGTTTTTTTTTATCTTAATCTTTTAATGTTTTCTTTGATGTTAACATCCTTTTAATAAGGCGTTGAGTCAACATCCTTCACTTACCATCTGTTAGCACAAGCTCTTTTCCAGAAACTCTCAACGGAAATTAGTTTTCATTTTTGAAGCTTCAAGTCGTGAATTTGTGTGACAAAAGCTATCTAATAGAAAATATTAATATATAGATTTTTAACTTTTTTATATGCTTATAACTTTCTATATAAAAATAAAATTTTGGTTTTGAAGAGGATGGAAAAATAATCGAAGTTATTAACTTTACCAAAATATAAGATAATTATCATTAGGATAAAAAATGAATAATAATAAAACTGCGTTAATTTATTTTAAATTTTGGTAGTTTTATTTCTGTGAGTTCTTGATAAGTATTAGAATTAAAACTGAAAATTTAAAATTCTAAAATATGTTAAATGACATTTTTTATTATATTTTTTAGGTAAGATTCTTGGAAATGTTTTCGAAAGACAAAAATAAAAAATGAAAAGAATTTTGATACTACATTTATTGTATATTATTTTGAGAAAGCGTATGAATTCACAAAATACTCAAATTTAATATCAGAAATGGGAAAATTTATCATTTTGAAATGTTATTTTAATAAAGTATTTTAGATTTAATTGAGCTTTAAAAGTTTGAAAGAAAAAAATTTTAATCATTTATCGAAGAAAAATAATTGAACTAAAAATTTTTTCAAAATTCCCTTAAAAGATAATGATTTCAAAAATTGAAACTTGAAAAAAAGAACATGGTTAGTTAATAGAACTAAGTTAACTACTAAGTTAATACTGCTACTAAGTTAAATAAGTTAACTACTAAATTAATGCTTAACTAAGTTAATATAACTAAGTTAGTTACTAAGTTAATTACTGTTAGTACAATTTAAAATATAATAATGTAAAGTAAAATAATTTAAAATATACTACTTTAAAGTAAAATAATTTAATTATTTATAATCATTGGAAGGAAATTCCTTTTTATAAATGTATAATAATTATTTTCAACGAAAAATATTAAAAAAATAAACAAAAAATAAAACAACAGTAAATTAACTTTATTGAAGTATTTCTGTTTAAAAAAAATGCAAGATTAACACCTAATACTGCGAAACATATTAATTGAAATAAATAACAACATTAAAATAACCCCAGAAAAAAAATCCAGTTTATTTTCTCTAACAAAAAGAGGAGAATTGAAGATTACTTTCACAGATAATTTATAATTTGATGTACTGTTTTTCTCGCAAGTAGGGATTTATTTTTATGGTCTATTATTAATACAAAAGGAAAATGTTTTTTTTTACCTTAATCTTCTAATGTTTCCTTTGATGTTAACATCCTTTTAATAAGTCGTTGAGCCAACATCCTTCACTTACAATCTGTTAGCACAAACTCTTTTCCAGAAACTCTCAACGTAAATTAGTTTTAATTTTAAAGCTCAAATTTTCTGAATTTGTGTGACAAAAGCTATTTAATAGAAAATATTAATATATAGATTTAACTTTTTTATATATTTATAACTTACGCTATAAAATTAAAATTTTGTTTTGAATAGGAAGGAAAAATGATCGAAGTTATTAACTTTTCCAAAAAGTAAAATAAATATCATTAGGATAAAAAATGATGATAAGATTTTGTTAATTTATTGGTAGTTTTATTTCTGTTCATTTTTGATAAGTATTAGAATTAAAACTGAAAATTTAAAAATGTAAAATATATTATATGAAAATTTTTTATTATGTTTTTTAGATAAGGTTCTTGAAAATGTTTTCAAAAGACAACTATAAAAAAAAAAGAATTTCGATACTACATTTATTATACATTATTTTTAGAAAGAATATAAATGCGCAAAATACTCAAATTTAATATCAGAAATGAGAAAAATTATCGTGTGGTTGGATTGAAATCCTGAGACACAGGTTTTAGAACTCCCTGCTCTATTTACACTCGCACAAACATCACACACATACAATTAAAATGTACAATATGTAACTCCTTTAAAGACAAATAATTATAGATTCGTGAGAGGATTCCCCTTCTAAACCGAAAATCCGATACTTAGGTACGGGAGAGATACGCGAAATATACTTCATCTCCGAGTAAGAGTCTGTAGGCCAACAAATAAGCAGTTTGTGTTAGATATATGTCCTCTCGGGACGAGAGACTGTAAACGAAACACTTCTCAACGAGCGCGCAGGTTGTGCTGTACTTACTCTCGGGTGAGAGTCTTGAAGCCTACTGACCATTTCTCCTGAACGCCACAGGGGGCACTCTTGTCAGTGCTTAGGAGGCAGCACGATAACAATACAATTATATAATCTTTTATTTAAAAAATAATTTAAAGTAAAATAATTTAAAATATAATAATTTAAAGTAAAATTATTGGCATGAAATGCATTTTTATAAGCAGATAATAATTATTTTCAACGAAAAATATATATATATAAAAAAAAAAAAAATAACATAAAAAAAAATAAAAAAGAAGCATTAAATTAACTTTTTTGACGTATTTCTGCTTTAAAATAATGCAAGATCAACACTTAATACCGCGAAACATATTAATCGAAATAAATAACAGCATTAAAACAATTCCAGGAAAAAAATTTAGTTTCATTTTCTCTAACAAACAGACGGGAAAAATGAAGATTACTTTCACAGATAATTTATAATTTGATGTACTATTTCTCTCCCAAGTAGGGATTTATTTTTATAGTCTATTATTAATACAAAAGGAAAGTGTTGTTTTTCTACCTTAATCTTCTGATGTTTTCTTTGATGTTAACATCCTTTTAATAAGGCGTTGAGTCAACATCCTTCACTTCCCATCTGTTGGCACAAACTCTTTTCCAGAAACTCTCAATGGAAATTAGTTTTCATTCTTGAAGCTCGAATTTTGAGAATTTGTGGGACAAAAGCTATCTAATAGAAAATATTAATATATAGATTTAATTTTTTTTATATATTTGTAACTTCCGTTATAAAACTAAAATTTTGTTTTGAAGAGGAAGGTAAAATAATCCAAAGTTATTAATTTTACCAAAAAGTAAGATAAATATCATGAGGATAAAAATAATGATAAAACTACGTTAATTTATTTCAAGTAGTACAATTTATTTGGTAGTTTTGGTAAGTATTGGAATTAAAACTGAAGATTTAAAATTGTAAAATATATTAAAAGAAGTTCTTTAATTATGTTTTTTAGGTAAGATTCTTGGAAAGGTTTTCAAAAGACAAATATAAAAAAAAGAATCTTGATACTAGATTTATTAAATATTAGTTTTAGAAAGCGTATAAACTCACAAAATACTGAATTTTAATATCAGAAATGGGAAAAATGATCGTTTTGAAATGTATATTTCATTAAAGTATTTTAGAGCTAATTGAGCTTTAAAGGTTTGAAGGAGCAAAAATTCCATCGTATATTGAGGAAAAATAATTGAGCTAAAAAAATTATTCAAAATTTCCTTAAAAGTTACTGAATTCAAAAATTTTACTCATGAAAAATACAAGCTAAGTTAATACACTTAAATTAGCTACTAAGTTAATACAACTAAATTAGCTACTAAGTTAATACAACTAAATTAGCTACTAAGTTAGTGCTTAACTAAGTCAAATAAGTTAACTGCTAAATTAATACAATTAAATTAAATAAGTTAATTACTAAGTTAAATAAGTTAACTGTTAAGTTAATGCTTAATTAAGTTACTAAGTTAATACTTATCTAAGTTAACTACTAAGTTAATACTTATCTAAGTTAACTACTAAGTTAATACTTAACTAAGTTACTAGGTTAATACTTATCAAAGTTAACTACTAAGTTAAATAAGCTAATACTTATCTAAGTTAACTACTAAGTTAAATAAGTTAATACTTATATAAGTTAACTACTAATTTAAATAAGTTAATACTTATCTAAGTTAACTACTAAGTTAAATAAGTTAATACTTATCTAAGTTAACTACTAAATTAAATAAGCTAATACTTATCTAAGTTAACTACTAAGTTAATACTTCACTAAGTTACTAGGTTAATACTTATGTAAGTTAACTACTACGTTAAATAAGTTAATACTTAACTAAGTAAAAAAAACTAATTTAATACAGCTAAGTTAACTAATGTAAACTACTACAACTGTAAATTTCTTACCTAATTTTTTTTTTAATAACTTAACTAATGATGTTAGTAAGATTTTAAGGTGATACAAAAATCTGATAGGATCAGCAATAAAATGTTGTTCGTAATTCTTGTAATAAAAGAATAAATTCACAGAAAAAAATGAACTATATATTTGTACTCTAGTGCATTCAGCAGTTGTTATCGCTTATTAATGTGTTTGCCAGTTTCCGGTGAATATTATTCAAATTTTCGTTAACATCTTGAGTTTTCAAAACTTTAAAAACTTGGTTGCTGCTCCAAAAACGTATTTCTAAAATCTGAAATTATTATAGGAGTCTTTTCCAAATTCATAAAATAAAATGAGAGAGTGTCCTATCAATAATTCAAAAGTTTATTTTTAAGGTTCATCTCAATATATATATATATATATATATATAGATGTTGGGATGTTATATTATATATATATACACTCAAGAGCCAAAACATTATGACCACCCCTACATTTTGAAATGAACTCGCCTGGATGACGTGGAAGGCACGTGATCAGGTGGAAGTGGTATTTAACTGGGATTAAGTGGTGGTATTAATCCATGCCAAGGCGGGTTGAAGCTGTGTTGCGCGCCAAAGGTGGGCCAACTCGTTATTGACAGGTGGTCATAATGTTTTGGCTCTTGAGTGTATATATATATATATATATACATATATATAGACAGATATTGGAATGTTATATTATATATATATATATATATATATTAATAAATTTTTAATATAAATCTTAATATATAAGCCTTAAAAATAAACTTTTGAATTATTGATAGGGCACTCTAAAATTTTTATAAGTATTTCTATAAGAATTTCAGATTTTTAATATATATATATATATTGAAATCGATAGACATATTAAAATTAAAATTATATATATATGTCTATGGAATAAAGTGTTTATCCAAAGCATTGGTTAAACTATTAATTTGTCACATTGGTTAAACTATTAATTTTCTGGCCTTTTTTTAATGTCTGGAAAATTTTAAATTTTATATTTAGAACAATCCGGATCCTTACTGTTTTCTTAATGGCTTTGTTAACATAAGTGTTTATTTATCATTGAAATTCTTTACTGCAGTACAAAAGTTATTACTCAACTAGAGATAAGTTTACGCGATTAAAATAAAATAAAACATGAAATAAATTATACTAGGGACTTCACATAGTGTTTTTGTAATGATATCTCCGCTTCGTGTGTTTTAAAGATAAATCCTTGTGAATGGAGAGATTACTGAGCAAACATTACTGCAAGAGAAAATAAAATTCAGCCTGATGATAGTTTTTATGATAAGAAGTTCATGTAAAAGAATAATTTTAAGGCTTTATAATATATTAAGCCTTTTTTAAGGTTTTGTTTCAATGAAAGTTAAAAAGTGAAATATCCAATTGTAAGAAAATTGAAACATTTAACCGACTTTTAACACATTTTGACACAAATTTTTACATTCAAAGTACGTTTTCAAATTAATAAAAATACTAAAGAATTTTTTAAAATTAACTAATAAATTGTTTTTTAAATTTATATATAAAAGTTAATAATTAAGGATACGTTATAAAGATTAAGGGACTAAAGGATTATTATTAAGGAGAAAATCTGGCAATCTGTTTTTTTTGTAAACTGTGATAATTAGATTTATAATGAACCTCTGTAACGACATCTGATAGGTCTTTAAAAATTGGCGATAAATTAGATTTTATTTAATTCTATGTTATTCTTGAAGACGTTTATGAATGTACAAGCGAAAAGATATTTGTTAACAAAAATTCGCCAAGAAGTAAAAATGCCATGAAAATTTGAGAAATTGGTGTAATTTCGTTAAATTAATCCACATTTTTTAAAAAAAAAATGAACAAACAGTTTCTTTGTACAAGTTCCTAGACTAATCTAAAAATATTTTAATTTATTTAAATTAAATCTATAGCTTTTAATTTCTGTTTTCCGCGTTTCATTATTAGTCTAATTCTACATCATTTCATCGTTTTGCCGCCATATTGGTTTTACTTACGTTATCAAAAAAGCTTTCTAATCGCATGCGTAGTAGTGCATTTTTATTGATACGCATGCGCAGTAATGCAATGTTTCCGATGAACATGCTCGCTAGGAAGAAAAAAAAATATAGGACGTTAAAAAAACGGTATGAAAAACTCTCTTATGGTCCTTGTTTGATGTTTGAAGATAAAAATTTAAGGCATGATTCTTAAAATCCCTTGAAGAAAATATTCGCAATAAATTCATGTAAAATGTAACAGAAAATAGCTTCCATTTGCATCTCTGAATATTTAATATCCATTTCTTTTAAAGATTTTGTTGTTCAAAAAGACAACAAGATCAACAAAGAATATGAAGCTTTGTAAACAATGGTTTAACGTTTTATAAAATGATAAAAAAAATGTTTAAATAATTGGATCACCAAAATTTTTCTAAAAAAATGGAAATATTTATAAGGCAGCATTTTTATGTGATCATTTATGCCTTTTTTGCGTTTTTTTAACATTAAAAAACATGTACTGATTCTAAACATTTTTTTTAAAAAATAAAACAAATTTTTAAACTTTAATCAAGTACCTATTATCGCGAGAGTTCTTTTACCATCATATCATTATCCATTGGCTATTGTAAAAATCTAGAATCATTACAAAAGCGATTTCATTTGCTATGGTTGATTTGTAGTAGGAAGTAATATTTTTTTCATTTAATGTTAAAAACGATAAATTAAAAGTGTTTTTTTGGTTAGTTTTTTAAAAATAAATGATGATTTTAAAATTATCTTCTATTTAATTTTATAATAATATCCCTTGGGTATACGAATGCACTAATAAAAATGACGTTGAAACATAAAAACTAAATAATGAAATAATAAATACATATTCTTAGTTTAGTACATCATTTTAATAGAAATTAATTAGAAATGTTACTTTAAAAAATTAATTTTATGTATTAAATTCAACATTATTTTTTGTTATAAAAGGACGATATGAATTGAATATATATTGAAAAATTCACGTAAATTTTTTAAGTTGGTATATTTTTATAAGAAATAATTTTTTAATTGAATATAATTTCGTTTTCGTATTTTTTAGACGGTAAATTAAAAAAAAATTGTTATATATTTATAAAAATTTTAATTTTGAAAATGAATATAACTTTTTGCTAAGAACATTATTGCAGAAAGAATAAACAAATGATTTCTAAGCTATTGATATTTTAATATTTATTTTGAAACGCGATTTTTTTTATAAAATTACCTAATATGCAGACTATTTTTTTCAATCATTGTTTCTAAAAAGTAAAAAGTGTAAAAAAGTGGGAAAATGAGAGAGAGAGAGAGTAAAAGATCAGTTCATTTCAATTTATTTCAGAATTTTGGAAATATATTCATTTTTTACATCACTTAAAATATGTTAGTAATTAATTTACAACATTAATATGTTAAATTATTTATAACATTAATATCTGAATTACACAAATATAAAAAGTTTTGTTTTTTATATATAGGAACATTTTATTTCCAACCAAATTTCTTATCACTAATAAATTTACAATGTAATATTTTATATGAAAAACTTGTTGGCGAAAAAATAATATTTACCCAAAATCCTTTTTATTTTATTAATTATATCACCCTCTATTTAAAAATCATGTCTTAGAGGTAAATTAAAAAAAAAAATTGTTATCATATTTATAAAAATTTTAATCGCTATATATGAAAAATGACCATCATTAATTTGGTTTAAAACTTTTGTACTGGAAAATTTAGTTTTTAGCATTTTTAAAATGAAAATATGAAACTTTTTATGAAAATTACACTCACTGCAAGAATAGTTCATAAAAAATTTAAACCTTTATGGAGCAAATGAATATTAATTATATTTTAAAAACTATGGTATAAAAAGGAATGTAAAAAAAGTATTCATTATTTTAGAGCGAAAGGAAATAGGCAACTTAATGAACCTCAAAATTTTTCTTTTAATTTAAAAAGGCAATTTATTCTTTCTTAGCAAATAAAAATTCCCGCGAAATACAGTTATTTTAATTTTCTTAAAAAATATTAATTTTTATAGAATGTAAATATTTTTGTCTCGTATTAGGTATATGGGCTAAGCACAAATCAAAGTAGGGCACTACTATTAGGCAAATAATCTGATAAGTGGGTACAATACCACTAAACATTTATACCAAAGATTTTATAATTACTTCATGAAGTAGATTTTATATATATATATATATATATATATATTGTTTTAAAAGTAAATAAAAAAATTTTCCGTATTTCAAAAACAAAAAAGGCACATTCATAATATAAACTGTATTGTTGTCGGGTGCGCAGCTTTGGATTGTAACTGGGTTGTGCTTTTGAGAATTTACAGCTTTATTTATACAGGCACAAACAGCACACACTCACAATATTTAACGCATTTAAAGACTTGAAATTATAGGTTCGTAGAAGGATTGTACTTCTAAGCCGAAAAACAGATATTTAGGTTTGCGCGGGATGCTCCGAATATACTATAGCTCCGGGTGAGAGTCTATAGGAGAAAAATACACAGTATTGCGTTGAATATACTAGTATTTCCTCTCAGGATGAGAGATCACAAACTAAACGTTTCTCAACAGAAGCACGTGCTAGCTTTCATTAAACATTTCTCTGCGTCAGTGACGTTTGCGCTGTATGTCCTCTTGGGTGAGAGTCTAGAGGCCTACTGACCATTTCTCCTGAACTCCACAGGGACGCTATTGCACTGCGATAGAGGAAGCACTGTTACAACACTTAATATTGTATAAGTTATAATTATTTTTACCCTGTATTTTAAATAGTTTTCCTAAAAAGATATTTGCTATTATTAAATATTCATACTCTACTTTATATATAAGTAGATAAAATAGAGCAATTTTCGCATTGTAGGTTTCGAAATCTTCTTAAAACATGTAAAAAAAATGTAAAATCTTCTTACCAAATATGTAAAATATCAAAATATCTCATATTTTATTTGAAGTGTCTACTGACAAGATTCAATAATTTTTTCATTCAAAGTAAATCCAAAATAAATTATGTATGAAGATCAATACGCCCGAAAACAGCGTTATTTTAACTTATTGGAATTTTAGTCAAATGTATTCGCTCCAATGTTGAACAAATCCATAAAACTAAAAGAAACGGAAGTGAGTGAATAAAAATCCGGAAGTAGTTACAATTCTTTTTTTGCATGAAGTACAAATAAAAGAAAGTTGGTCGTAGGAATTGGGAGAAAAAAGAACAAAAAGCCATTTTCACCATTCGGAACTCTTCTTTCCGATTCCTTCCCCCTCGCATTCTTAGTTTTATTGATTACCGATAAACCTTCATTTGGGAGATGAAATTTAAATCTGAATGGATTGCTTTCAATTATTATCTATCCTTTGTGCAAGGGTGGAAAAATGGCGGAATTTTGTTACTTCCCATTAAATCACGGCAACGAAGGAAACTTGAATCTTTAAGTTTAATGTTCTCCGTGATTAGTGCTTCCGGTAGATAAATTGCGTTTTGTTCAGCTGTGTTTGGATTTGATGGTGGATAGGAAATTGAATGCGATGTTACGCATCATTAGTGATAGATTCTAAATATATAGATTAAGTATTCCAGATCACCAGGCTGGATTTCACGTGTTTTAAAAAGTATGAATTTAAAAATTGATATCTAATTGAATTTTATTACATTATGAGTAATATTCTTATACTTCCATGTTAATTCAATTGGGCCTGATGGCTGGGTGGCTAGCGTTCTGGTGCTTGGTACCACATGTTTCAGGTTCGAGTCCGGCGGTGCCATGGAGGGATATCATAAATTTTATTAGTTTTAAACATATATGTTTTAACAAAAGTATGACTTTTTCGAAACCCTTACGCAATATATCTTCTATATTTCATAACTAGGGCCTGAATGGCTGAGTGACTAGCGCTCTGGAGGTCGGACCAAAGGTTTCGGGTTCGAGTCCCGGTGGTGCCATGGATGTTTGTAGTATTTCGGAATCCATTTTAAACTGTAGGTCCCGGTCTAACATGATCGTAGAACATTACGGGGGTATTTTTACTCCACTTTCGTAGCATATCTTCAAGCTACACGCACCTCCTGGGTAGTGCTAAGGGAGTAACGTCGATGCAGCACTTCCCTTAAGGCATAAAAGACAACTGTCTAAGTGTTTGTCAGTTTCAGAAAAAAAACCTATACTGATCTCTAATGAATAAAAAAAATTTATTATCAAAATGGGTCGGCCATCATAGTCAGTTTATTTATATAGTACAAGATGTTTGTATCAGTATCAATTATAATTGTTTGAAAGAGAATGATTATGGATGAGAGAAATATAATTGCTTGAAAGAGAATGATTATGAATGAGAGAATTATAATTGATTGAGAGAGAATGATTATGAATGAGAGAATTATAATTGCTTGAGAGAGAATGATTATGAATGAGAGAATTATAATTGCTTGAGAGAGAATGATTATGAATGAGAGAATTATATTTGATTGATGAGATGAATTTACATTTCATTTATTTTAAGCAAACTCAAAGTATGTACTAAATTGAATTTTTCTCATGAACTATAATACTTTAAATTTTTTATGCAACTCGACTAGTGTCACAGTAGCAACGTGTGCAGCTGGTGAAACATTAGGGTTGAGGTTCAATAGTGTGATGGCGAAAAACGAAATATGTAAAATATCATTTTATCTCATATTTTATTTAAAGTATCTACCGGACAAGGGTCAATAACTTTTACAATAAAAAAAAAAAAAAAAAAAAAAGATAGATATTTATGTTGAAATCTCATCCAAAGCAAATCCAAAATAAATTATGTATAAAGATCAATTCGCCAGAAACAATACATAGCACTGTTATTTTAACTTATTGGAATTTTAGTCAAATGTATTCTCCGTAACGTTGAACAAATCCATAAAAACTAAAAGGAAAGCGGAAGGGAGGGGAAGAAAATCTGGAAGTAGTTACAATTCCTTTTTTGCATGAAGTACAAATAAAAGAAAGTGGAGATCGGAATTGGAAGAAAAAAGCACAAAAAGCCATTTTCACCATTCTGAACTCTTTTTCCCGATTCCTCCGCCGCATTCTTAGTTCTATTGATTACCGATGAACCTTCATTTGGAGGATGAAATTTAAAACTGAATGGATTGCTTTAATTTATTATCCATCATTCGCCCTTGGTGGAAAAATGGCACAATTTGTTCCTTCCCATTAAATCCCTGCAATAAAGGAAACTTGAATCTTTAAGTTTAATGTTCACCGTGATGAGTGCTTCTGGTAGATAAATGGTGTTCTGTTCGGCTGTGTTTAGATTTGATGTTGGATAGGGAATTGAATACGATGTTATGCATCATTAGTGATAGATTGAAATATTCTAAAGCACCGATAAAAGCTCGATGCAATACTTGCCTTAAGGCATAAAAACAACAAGTGTTTGCCAGCTGCATCAGAAAGAAAATGTCTATTCAACGCTAATGAATAATAAAAAAATTAATATCAAAATTTTTCGGTCGTCATAGTCAGTTTATTGATATGGTACAAGATGTTTACATTGTATCAGGATCAATTATAATTGATTGAAAGTGAAGGATTATGAATGAGAGAATTATAAATGATAGATGAGATGAATTTACAATTAATTTATTTTAAGCAAACTCAAAATATGTACTAAATTGAATTTTTCTCATGAACTGTGATACTTTAAAATTATCATGCAACCCGACTAGTGACACAATGGAACATTAGAGCTGAGGTTCAATAGGCCGGTGGCAAAAAACGAAATATGTAAAATATCATTTTATCTAATATTTTATTTAAAGTGTCTACCGACCGGGCTCATTGACTTTTACAATAAAAAAAATAATTAAAAAAAAAAAGATAGATATTTATTTTGAAATCGCATCCAAAGTAAGTTCCAAAATAAATTATGTATAAAGATCAATTCGCCAGAAACAATATATAACTCTGTTATTTTAACATATTGGAATTTTAGTCAAATGCATTCGCTCCAACGTTGAACAAATCCATAAAACTAAAAGGAAAACGGAAGTGAGGAAAAGAAAATCTGGAAGTAGTTACAATTCCCTTTTTGCATGAAGTACAAATAAAAGAAAGTTGGTCGGAATTGGAAGAAAAAAGCACAAAAAAGCCATTTTCACCATTCGGAACTCTTTTTTCCGATTCCACTGCCGCATTCTTAGTTTTATTGATTACCGATGAACCTTCATTTGGTGGAGGAAATTTAAATCTGAATGGATTGCTTTTATTTATTATCTTTCATTTGCCCATGGTTTAAAAAATGGCGGACTTTGTTGCTTCCCATTAAATCACGGCAATGAAGGAAACTTGAATCTTTAAGTTTAATGTTCTCCGAGATTAGCGCTTCTGGTAGATAAATGGTGTTTTGTTCAGCTTTGTTTGGATTTGATGGTGAATAGGAAATTGAATACGATGTTATACATCATTAGTAATGGATTGGAAATATTCTGGAGGACTACATTGCATTTCATTTGCTTTCAAGAGTATGAATTTAAAACTGATACTTAATTGAATTTTTCTTCATTATGCGTCATATTCTTACACTTTCATGTTTATTCAACTGGACCTAATGATCGAGTGGCTAGCGCTGTGGTGCTCGGTACCATAGATTTCAGGTTTGAATCCCGGCTGTGCTATGGATGTTTGTAGTGGTTCGGCATCCACTTTAAACCGTAGTTTCCCGGTCTACCATGATCGTAGAGCAATGGGGGGTATTGTTACATCACCTCTGTAGTTTGTCTACAAGCTGCACGCACACTCTAGGTAGTGCTAAGTGAGTAACGCCGATGCAACACTTGCATTAAGGCATGAAAGGCAACTATCTAAGTATTTGGCAGCTGCGGAAAAAAATGTTTATTCAACTCTAATGAATAAAAAAAATTTTAATATGAAAATTCATCATGGCAACCCCACATAGCACAGAATGGCAACGTGCGCAGCAGGTGAACATTAGGGCTGAGGTTCAATAGGCTGGTGGTGAAACACGAAATATGTAAAATATCATTTTACCTCACATTTTAGTTAAAGTGTCTACCAACAAGGTTCAATAATTTTTGCAATAACAAAAACGGAAATGATAGATATTTATTTTGAAATTGCATCCAAAGTAAATCCCAAATAAATTATGTATAAAGATCAATTCGCCAGAAACAATCTATAACACTGTTATTTTAACTTATTGGAATTTTAGTCAAATGTATTCGCCCCGACGTTGAACGAATCCATAAAACTAAAAGGAAAACGGAAGTGAGGGGAAGAAAATCTGGAAGTAGTTACAATTCCCTTTTTGCATGAAGTACAAATAAAAGAAAGTTGGTCGGAATTGGAAGAAAAAAGCACAAAAAAGCCATTTTCACCATTCGGAACTCTTTTTTCCGATTCCACTGCCGCATTCTTAGTTTTATTGATTACCGATGAACCTTCATTTGGTGGAGGAAATTTAAATCTGAATGGATTGCTTTAATTTATTATCCATCATTTGCCCATGGTTTAAAAAATGGCGGACTTTGTTGCTTCCCATTAAATCACGGCAATGAAGGAAACTTGAATCTTTAAGTTTAATGCTCTCCGTGATGAGCGCTTTGGTAGATAAATGGTGTTTTGATCAGCTTTGCTTATAGATTTGATGTCGGATAGGAAATTGAATACGATGTTATGCATCATTAGTAATGGATTGGAAATATTCTGGAGCACCATGCTGAATTTCACTTGCTTTAAAGTGTATGAATTTAAAACTGATACTTAATTGAATTTTTCGTCATAATGCGTAATATTCTTATGCTCTCATGTTTATTCAACTGGGCCTGATGGCCGAGTGACTGGCACTCTAGTGCTCCGTACCACATGTTTCCGGTTCGAGTTCCGGCGATGGATGTTTATAGTGGTTCGGAGTCCACTTTAAATCGTAGGTTCCCGGTCTAACATGATTGTAGAGCTTTGATTGTTACACCGAATACGTAACTTGTCTTCACGCTACATGCACCTCCTGGGTAGTGCTAAAGGAGTAACGTCGAGTGTTTGCCAGCTCCAATAGAAAAAAATTGTTTAACCAATTCTAATGAATAAAAGAAAATTAATATCAAAATGGGTCGGACATCATAGTAGGTTTATTTATATGGTACAAGATATTTATGGACTGTCATGACCTACAACGCTGTCTTGCTCTCTCTGTCTCTTGCTGCCTGATAGCCAATCGTATAATGCACTGGCCTTTGGTACCATATGTTTCAGGTTCGAATCCTGGCAATGGCATGGATGTTTGTGAATGGTTCGGAATTCACATTAAACTGTAGGTTTCGGTGTTATTATCCTAAAGTGTGCACAAAACGACCGTAGAGCAACAAACCAAACTAAACCTGCTTCATCTTTGTGGGAGCGATATTGGGAGGCTAGGGCCTGGATGGGTTCATAGACTTTTCTTCCGTTGCCCTTTACTATTTTATATTGTTTTATTCTGCATGGCTCTAGTTCTGTCTTTTGTACCCGTCATTGGAAATAAAAAATAACTATTTTTATCTTGTATTTTAAATAATTTTCTAAAAAAATATATTTACTATTGTTAAATATTCATACTCTACTTTATAGGTAGATAAAATGGAACTATTTTCGCATTAAAGATTTCGAAATCGTCGTAAAACGAAATATGTTGTTGTTCTAATGCAGTTGGCAATACAGAAACAGATAATACGCCACGAGCAAGGGCTGCACCGCTGTTACTCCTTTAGAACTACCCAGGTGGCACGTGTAGTTTGAAGATATGCTTATGGATACGAGTAACACTACACCCACAACGCTATATGATTCTATTAGATCAGGTCCATAGCACCACTAGGACTCGAACCCTGTGGTACTGAGCGTCAAAGCGTTAGCCACTCAGGCCATCAGTCCCCAAACCAGATATGTAGAATATCATTTTATCTCATATTTTTCTTTAAAGTGTCTGCCGACAAGGTTCAATAATTTTTACAATAACAAAAAAAAAAAAAAAAAAAAATAAATAAAAAGATAGATATTTATTTTGAAATTGCATCCGAACTAAACTCAAAATAAATTCCGTATAAAGATCAATTCGCCAGAAACAATGCATAACACTGTTATTTCAACTTATTGGAATTTTAGTCAAATGTATTCGCCCCGACGTTGAACAAATCCATAAAACTAAAAGGAAAACGGAAGTGAGGGGAAGAAAATCTGGAAGTAGTTACAATTCCCTTTTTGCATGAAGTACAAATAAAAGAAAGTTGGTCGGAATTGGAAGAAAAAAGCACAAAAAGCCATTTTCACCATTCGGAACTCTTCTTTCCGATTCATCCCCGCATTCTTAGTTCTATTGATCACCGATAAACCTTCATTTGGAGGATGAAATTTAAATCTGAATGGATTGCTTTAATTTATTATCTATCCTTTGTGTAAGGGTGGAAAAATGGCGTAATTTGCTACTTCCCATTAAATCACTGAAATGAAGGAAACTTGAATCTTTAATGTTTAATGTTCTCCGTGATGAGCGCTTCTGGTAGATAAATTGTGTTGTGTTCGGCTGTGTTTAGATTGGAAGGTGGATAGGAAATTGAATACCATGTTATGTATCATTAATAATGGATTGGAAATATTCTGGAGCACCACATTGCATTTCATTTGCGTTAAAGAGTTTGAATTTAAAACTGATGCTTAATTGAATTTTTCGTCATTATGCATAATATTCTTATACTTTCCTGTTTATTCAGCTGTTATCAATAAAAAAAATGGTCGAGTATCATAGTTTGGTTATTTATATAATATAATTGCGTGTCAAGTATAATTTGTATTAGTATCAATTATAACTAATTGAAATAGATTGCAGAAAGTTTCATTTACATTTCATTTATATTAAACAATGTGAACTCAAAGTATGTATTAAATTGAATTTTTCTGGATGAAGTGTAATACTTTTAAACTTTCATCTGTACATGTTTAGTATCTTGATGTTTAGATCTGTAGTGTAAAGATTAGATCTAAACATCAAGATTACGAGATTCAAGACATTATACACTTAATGTTTTAATCTGTAGATGTTTAGCATCTTTCCTCGTTAATTACTTCATTTTCCTGGTTTTCTCCCATAAGATACGCGGCCGCCAATTGGCTATAGCTCTGGCCTTTGGTACCACAAGCTTCAGGGTCGAATCCTGGCTGGGGCATGGATGTTTGTTAGTGGTTCGGAATCCACGTTAAACTGTGGATCCTGGTCTAATTAGCCTGAAGTGTGCACAAAATGACCGTAGACCGACAAGCTAACCCAAACCCATATGATCCTCAAATGGGAGATAATTAGGGATAAAAGTCCTAAGGCACTACCCTCCTTCCTACCCAGTCCTAAGGCCCTACCCTGCTTCTTCAGCGACACGGAGTCAAGTCAGACTTCTACTTATGGGCGCTCCATCACAACAGAAGCTGCCCCTTTCTCACCATCCATGAGTAGATTACTCATGGTGTATTTTTGAATATATGTATTTAAAATTTAATTTTTTTTTTTCGACACATAAACAGTTTTTATTTTACAAAAGATTTGAATGTTTCAGTAGCATTTGTTGCAAAATAATATTTATTGGACGAATAAACATATAAATAATACGTATAATTAAGGACACTGAGGATTAGACACTGAGCTCATGCTTTCGATTAATGAAGCTAGAGAATTCATTATCCATCATTGATTAGAGAGCTATATTACTTTAATGCTACTTTTGTAATTCAATTTAATTCTAATGGGCTGTATTTAAATATTCATTTGTAGGCGGAAAAAATTCAAGATAAATACATTATTAGACTTACTTATACTTAGATGACTCTTGACACGTAAATGCTTTCTAAAGACAGATGATTTTAATTTTAAAAATTAATTATTTATCATAATTAGTAGATTTTATTTACTTGTATCATTCGAAATTGAAGGAGAAAGATTATACATCTATATTTCCTTTACTTTATACATTGTGAATTTAATATTTTTTAAAACCCAAATTAATCTAGGTATCAAATTTTTTTTTTTTTTTGATACACAACAGATTTTTACTTTATATTCAACTACTTTTAGAATGCACTTTAGTTTATATATAAATTTATTATCTGTCTTTATCAGATTATTTTATTCATATCTAATTTAGCCGAGGCCGATTGATAAGACCGAGTGACTAGCGGTCTGGCGTTCGGTGTCACAGATTTCGAGTTCAAGTTCCGGCGATGACAAGGATGTTAGTGGTGGTTCGCATTCCATTTTGAGTCATAGGTTCTGGTCTAATACGACTGTCAAGCGAAGGGCTGACAACCCAAGATATATATATATATATATAAAATAAGAGATATTTTAAAATTATAAAAATTTTGATTATTTTGAAAATAGTCAACTATAAAATAATTTATTTTAAAATTTTATTATATTTAATGAAAAAAATAAATAAATAAAAATGGCATCATAATGCTAGAACAAAAATATTATACACTCAAGAGCCAAAACATTATGACCATCCCTACATTTTGCAATGAACTCGCCTGGATGACGTGGAAGGCACGTGATCAGGGGAAAGTGATATTTAACTGGTATTAAGTGTTGTTATTAATCCATGCCAAGGCGGGTTGAAGCTGTGTTGCGCGCCAAAGGTGGGTCTACTCGTTATTGACAGGTGGTCATAATGTTTTGGCACTTGAGTGTATAATCTGTTAGAATCTCTCCAGAAAGGGGGAAAAACACAATTAATATCACATGTATTCAACAACATAATTAAATTGCAATTGTAGAAATCTGTTGCATTTTAAAGTAAAATAAAAGGGTATGCTTAAAAATATTAATATATCAATGTCTCAATCTTTAGAATTTTAAAGAAAATGTAAAAATTATTTTAGATGGTGCTTTAATGCTTTTCAATATGAAACTTAACGTTTCCCCTTTTTTTAAAATGGAGAAATATTAAGTTTTCATTTTTCATAAGTCCCATTTTTTTTTTATCTAAAACTTTTCTAGTATTAAATAGTGTAAAAATTTGCAGTTGATTCCTTAAAAAATATCACATAATTGAAACACTTGACAGAAGCTGTCTTGGCTAAATATATATTTTTTTTCCATTATTTTTAAATTCATTAATAAAAAATGTCAATAAATACCACATTTAAGAATATTTTGAAACATAAAAATGATAGTTTTATTACTTTTTTAAACTTCAGAATAAGAAAAAAAGAAAAAACGAGAATTCATGAATTTGTTTAATTTTGTTAAAAAAAAAAATGTACAAAAAATATAAAACAATTGTAAGGGATATATTTAAATAAATGGAAACAAATGAATTTTATATATAAATAAAATTCATATTAAATAACAAAATAATATTTAAAATTGGTATATATATATATATATATTCCTAGAAATAGAACTGTAAGCGTATTTTTTAAATTATGAACAATATTTTCAAAGTTATGGCAATTTGAGCTAAAATTTCGTTGTTTTGAAAATATCATCTTACTTAAAAAAATCCATGAATTTTGAGCAAATCTTGTTTTAAAAATTCAAAATAAGTTTGTACTCTTAGCCACACACAACAGAAAAATTTTCTTAAAATATTACAAAGTTTTTAGTGATGAAATTTCTGAATAAAAAAGAAATAGAAAAAATAATTGAATTTAGAAAAGAGGCTTTATTTTTCTGCTCAGATTTACTCTTGAGACTATTTGCACAAATCTTTCGGAAGGATTTTGCAGTTTTTCAAAGTATTTGAATATAAAAGAAGCATTAAAACTATTTTTTTCTGTGTTGTACTATTAAAGAAAGAAACATTTTTATATCCAATGTTAAAAGTATTCACATTATAAAGGCCATTTTTGAATTATTAATGCATTAAAGATTGTGAAACATGTTTTAGTGGTTGAAAAAAATGTATAGAATTTTATACGAACATGCGAATGTAGGTAGATATTTATGTGAATTTGATTATATTCTAAAATTTTCTCTATAAATAATATTTTAATAAACAAAATTAGTATTCTAATATTGTTTCTATAAATATTATTTTAATAAAACAAAAATGATATTCTAAAATTATCCCTATAAATAATGTTTCAATAAACAAATTAATATTTTAAAGTTATCACTATAAATAATATTTTAAAAAAACAAAAATAATATTATAAAACTGTCCTTATAAATAATATTTTAATAAAATAAAAAGAACCTAAAATTATCCCTATAAATAATATTTTAATAAAACAAAAATAATATTCTAATATTTTCCATATAAATATAATTTTAATAAAAGAAAATTTTTTATTCAATTAAATTATTATTTTCTTAATAAAGGAATCATGCATATTATTCACACATTTTTAATTTTTACTATGAATATTTCATTCACAAAATTAATTTCTTTTTAATAACACTTTATATATAAAAATATTAATATTTTTCACACTCAGTATTTGTTAAGTATAATAGATACTTCAAAATAAAAATGATAATTTATGTTTAGATTACATTTTATGCTCAATTAAATACACTAAATAGCATATTGTGTTAAATACAAATATTTGTACGAAATTTATTTATTAAGCTTATTTATTAATTTACTTAAAATTAATAAATAATTTTAATATAATTAAAATTATTCGTATTCTTCATAGAATATTAAATATTCGTTACTATTCATATTCTTTATTATTATTCATATTCTTAATTATTGACATTCTTCAATATTCTTTATTATTTATATTCTTCAATATTTATTCTTCATAAAATATTGAAGTTAAAAAATGCTTATGAGCATAAAAAATATTTTTAATTTTAATTATAATTATCAAATTAAAAAAAGGACAACTACAATATATTCTAATGCTTTATTCTTATAACTAGCATGCATTATGTATGTGCTACGCAAATTATGAACTTTAACTCTTCATTTTTGTCACTTACAACTAGATTCATATACACTTACATATACCTAAATATTTGAAACTTCAAAGCAATCTAGAATTTTTAAAAATACTGTTCGTTAATAAATAAATATGTTATGTCTAGATTATTTTTAATGCATTTTATGTTCAATTAAATATACTAAAAGCTAGATTAAGATAGCGTATTGTGTTAAATACAAGTATTTACACAAAATGAATCTATTAAGCTTATTTAAAGTAAATTAACAAGTTAAAGATATATATGAGGATAAAAAGTTAATTTTAATTTTAATTTAATTTGTTATAATTATCAATTAAAAAAAGGACAAAAGGCAATAATATACTATACTGCTTTAATTCTAATAATTAGATTATACATGTATTAGCCAAATTATGAATTTCATTTCTTCATTTTATAATTAGGTTCATGGGGTCTGATGGCCGAATGGCTAGCGCTATGGCGTTCGGTACCACAGGTACCGGGTTCAAATCCCGGCTTCGCCATGGGTGTTTGTAGTGGCTCGGAATCCACTTTAAGCCGTAGGTCCCGGTCCTAATAGGATCGTAGAGCGCTGCGGGGGCATTGTTACTCCGCGTCCGTGGCTTACCATCAAGTTACACGCGCCCCCTGGGTAATGCAAAATGATTAACGCCGGTGCAGCCCTTATGGCGAAGATCACGGTCTATTTGCCAGCTGCATTAGAAGAAAAAAAAATTAGGTTCATATGCACTAAAAATACATTTATATATACCTAAATAGTTAAGCTTGTTAACTTCAAAACAATTTATAATTTTTTAAAATCCTGTCATAAATGTGCCATTTATTATATCTTTTTAGAAATTCATATCCGAAACCTAAGAAATCATTTTTTATTAATTAATTATTTATTAAATAAATAAGAATATATTTTTTATATTCATCATACATGGCACTAGATTTTACCTTAAAAACTTTATGGAGTCTTTAAGATAGCATCGTAAGAAAAAGGTAAGGCATAATATTTTCAGAATTAGTTTTAAATTTTTTTACATGCTAATACTAATGTGATAATTAAAAATAAAAGATAGTTAAAGTGGAAAATATAAAAATATTGAGAATCCTCATATGAGAATAATTGATTTATTCAGCCAATTTATATTAATTATGACGAGTTAATTTAAGCCTAATATTCTGTAGAAACATTTTTTTACATAAAATTTAACAAGACTAAAAATTTTTGTAAATATCAAAACTGTAACCGTGTAACATTGATTAATTTGCTAATGGTCATGTCTGGTCATATCTAACCATTATGACCAATACCAGTCATTAATACACTCATGTCCATAAATTAAGGATAATTCAGAACCACACAGAAATTGAACTCTAAAATAAAAATTTCACCTGTAGAATTACCACACACATCTTGAAGAAGAATATGCAAATTACAGGAAACCACTAGATGGCGCGGATAGTACGTCACAATGACGAGAGTGTAAGAGAGGGGTATATAAGGAAGGGTGGCAAAGAAGTAAAATTGTTCACAAGCGCTTTAAAAGCCTTTCAGTGCAATAATCGCATAGTTAAGGCACAAAGGAAGCATTTGGATGATTTTTTACGTGGTAGAATTATCGGACGACTGGAATGTGGACGTACCCAGCTGGAAGTATCCGAGGAACTTGGAATCGCCCAGAGTGTCATCTCCAGGCTTTGGCAACGATTCCAAGATGATGGTAATGTGAGTAGATGTTACAGCACAGGTCGCCCCCGAATTACAACGCCGAATGAGGACCGGTATTTACCAGTTACTGCCAAAAGAAACAGACGGAGCACAGCATCAGACCTGTCTCTTCAGCTACCGGTACCACAGTTTCAAGGCAGACCTTGTACAGGGCTTAGGGCACATTGGTCTATATGCTCGTAGGCCTGTCAGATGTGTTCCCCTTACCGCAACTCACTGTCGCCTGCGATTAACCTGGAGTAGAGAGCATGCATTGTGGACACCGCAACAGTGGTCTTGTGTGATGTTTTCCGACGAGTCCAGGTTTAGTTTGCAGTCTGATTCTCGCCGGACTTTCATATGGAGAGCGGCAGGTGCCCGTTACCACCAAGAGAACACCATTGAACGACACCGTTACGGTGGTGCAGGTTGGCTCGTTTGGGGAGGAATTATTCTTGGTTCCAGAACTGACCTGCATGTTCAGAGTGTAACGATGACAGGCCACATCTATCGGGATGTCATTCTGGAACAACATGTACGTTTGTTTCGGGGCGTCATGGGTGCTGAATTTCTGTTTATGGATGACAACGCCTATCCTCACCGTGCAAACATTGTAGACGAATGCCTTCAATTGGAGGATATCCCCCGTATGGATTGGTCAGCCTACTCACCGGATTTGAATCCAATAGAGCATGTGTGGGATATGCTTGGCCGGCGAATTGCAGCCCGTCAACCCCTTCCCACCTGTCAACCGGAACTTCGGAGGGCATTGCTTGATGAGTGGTGTAATATTCCCCAAGATCAGATTGATAATTTGATACTCAGCATGCCTAGACGTTGTAAGGCCTGTATTGCATCGTCCGGGAGACATACTCCATTAAATTATTTATTTAAAATGTTGATTTGAAATCTATTTTGATACGTTTATCTTTATTAAATATTAGCACTTATTAATTTACACTCATATTAGCACACTCAGACTTATTAATAAAATTTAATACCCATATCTAACCAGATCATATATGTTTGGGTCATAATGACCAACTAAATATTAACCTAATAATGCTAATATTTAATTTTATTAAATTTATTATTTAAAAAATTATTAATTATTATTTTAATATTTAATTATTTTGTTTGCTAATATTTCATTATTTTATTTTCTAATATTTAATTATTTTATTTGCTAATATTTAAATATTTTAGTAAATATTATCATTATTTGGCTAATATTTAACAGGTTATTATGACTCACCCATGTCTGACTTGGTCAGATATGGGTGGTCATAACTGCTAATATATCTATTTAATAAAGACAAATATATAAAAATAGATTTAAAATTTAAATTTATTTATTTATTATATTCTTAGTTGTTGATCAACTTCTTCATTCTTATTTTGTAATTATACTTTTGATTACTGAGAAGATAGCCCGGAGAATATAAAAAAGGCTCTAAAATTTTATTCCTTGAAGGAAATAAAAATCTCCTTTCAATGCAACTGAAACGGAAGATTTTCTATCAAAGGAAGAGTAAATAAACTTTTACGCTATTTTACTTACTGTTCAGACTTCGTCAAACCTTCGTTTCTCAATCAAAGGAGAAGAAAGAACGGCACGTACCTCAGGAACTCGGAAATTTTTTAGACTTCTGAGAAATAGAGTAAAGGAATTTTTCTTTTTTGTCTGAATCAAATCTTTTTCAAAAACTTTTTTTTTGTAACTTTAGATGGAACTGGAAATATGATATGCACTGACTTTCGCATTAAAAATATTCCGACTGGAACAAGTATTCTATTTCTCTCAACGTATCGGAGAAATGGAGCAAGTTGTAATAGCATAAAATTAAAATTTTATTTGCGCATATTTTAGGTGTTTCTTACACTCTGCTAAAGCCTTATTTTTATATACCAAAAGATACTTTATTTATAAGTTAAAATATTTATTATATTTTTTGGTAAAAATATTTATTTATTTTTGAAAGTATATTGAGTTTGGTTTGTAGCTCTACGATCATTTTTTTTACACTTTAGGTTAAATCAGACCAAAATCTACAATTTAACATGGATTTCGAACCATTAACAAACATCCATATCGTTGCAAAGATTCGAGCCTGAAGCCTGTGGTAACTCAAGGCTAGAGTGCCAGCCAATTCGTCATAAGACCGCTTGAAAGTATATCCATGTAGTTTTAGATATCCATATTACTTTGAACACACAGACCTGTAAATCTTTTCATATTTATAAACATTCCTTAATGTTGCAAGATATTTAATGAAATTTCTAAATGAGTTGTTATTAGAAAGTAATTTGCACACCTAATCGTACATCAAAACATTTAAAGGAGCTGTTATTGGAAAGTGCCATCAGGCTAAATGAGTTGTTATTAGAAAGTAATTTGCACACCTATATCAAAACATTTGCAGTTTTAGAAAGTAATTTCCTATTCGTATATCAAGATATTTAATGAAATTTTAAATTTAAACACACAGACCTTCTAATCTTTTAAATGAGTTGTTATTTAATAAGCACATCAAGATATTTAATAAAATTTCTAAAGTTGTTATTAGAAAGTAATTTGTACTATTGGTACATCAAAATATTTCTAAAATTTCTAAATGCATTGTTATTAAGTAATATTGGTAATCAAAAATTTCTAAATGAATTGTTATTAGAAAGTAATTTGTACATCAAAATATTTAATAAAATTTCTAAATGAGTTGTTATTGGTACATAGAAAGTAAAAATATTTAATAAAATTTCTAAATGAGTTGTTATTAGAAAATAATTTGTAACACTATTGGTACATCAAAATATTTAATAAAATTTCTAAATGAGTTGTTATTAGAAAGTAATTTGTACACCAATTCGTACATTAAGATATTTAATTAAATTTCTAAATGAGTTGTTATTAGAAAGTAATTTGTAACACTATTGGTACATCAAAATATTTAATAAAATTTCTAAATGAGTTGTTATTAGAAAGTAATTTGTAACACTATTGGTACATCAAAATATTTAATAAAATTTCAAAATGAGTTTTAAATTTAGATCACACTGTACATCAAAATATTTAAATTAAAATGAGTTGTTATTAGAAAATAATTTGTAACACTATTGGTATCAAAATATTTAAAATTTCTAAATGAGTTGTTATTAGAAAAAATTAGGTCTCGTACATTAAGATATTTAATTAAATTTCTAAATGAGTTGTTTTAGAACTTTTAATTTGTAACACTATTGGTACATCAAAAATATTTAATAAAATTTATAAATGAGTTGTTATTAGAAAATAATTTGTAACATTTGTACATCAAAATATTTAATTTTAAAATGAGTTGTTATTAGAAAATAATATTTTCGTCATTAAGATATTTAATTAAATTTCTAAATGAGTTGTTATTAGAAAGTAATTTGTGCAACTATTCATACATCAAGATATTTAATGAAATTTCTAAATGAGTTGCTATTAGAAAGTAATTTGTACCAGCATTTGTACAGCAAGAAATTTAAGGCTCATGAATATCATTGAAATTTAAATCAACTGAAATAATTTAATTAAGACTTAAATCTAAAATTAGATCTTCAATTCTTTCGAAAACAAATCTTTTGAAGACTTTTTATTTGCAGCTTTAATCAAAAATAGAAATATAATATGCAGAGACATTTGCAATAAAAATATTTATTTTAAAATAGTATTATATTTTTCTCAGTAGAACAGTCTCGGAAGAAATTATGATAGCATAAAATTGAAATATGCGAAGTAAGTTTTATGCTATTAATTTTAATGTTATAAAAATAGCTTTTTATGTAAGTTAAGAAACATTTATTTGGAAAATAAAAATATTTTTTTGAAATGCATTTATGCAATATTCTATTGTCTTTTGATAACAAAAGAATGTTGAATTACTTTTATATCACATATTTTTATTGATTATTGAATTAGTTTTATTTGAACACAATTTGTCCATTTCATTATATTAAATTATATTAATTAATAAATTACATAAAACTAAAATTATTAATTATTAAATTATATTAAATTTATATTTAAATATCATCAATATCTTTTCAATTTGAATAAACTAAAATAATTTAAACTAAAAAAAAATATTTGTATTTTATACCATTGAGAAAGTAATTTTGAAAATAAGACATCTATTTATCACAAAAAATGTTAACTGAAACCATTACGAACCGGTTTTTTGTAAATGTTCTCATAAATAATTATTTTCTCTTACAAATAATTCGAATAACTTTTTTTAGTCATTATTCCAGTTATATTTCAAAATAATTTTTAAAGAAATAAATTCTGAAATATTCTTAATATAAATTATTCTTAAATAAATTTTTTAACAGAACAATTCTTAGTGTCTCCTAAATAAACAGTAGGCATACCATTTTAGACTTCATAAATATTTGAGATGTTGCCTGTTCCTTTTTAATTTTCCAAAAACTTTTTAAGGAGCTTTTTATCTATCATCTTAGAAAACAAGCAATATAAATTTTTTTTTTTTAAATCAATTCCTACTTTTTTTTCACTATATTGCAGAAAAGTTCTTTACAAATAAAGTTGAAATTTTCCTCTTACATCTGGCGCCATCTATTATTAGATACATGAAACTTAAATATAAAAAATTTAATTAATTCATTAAATGAATTAATATTTGAAAAAACTGTATTAAAATCAAGGGCTATCCACTGCAAGTTCAAAAAAAATGTATTTGAACTTGAGTGGATGAATAAAAATATTTTATTAACGATTGAAAATTTGAACAAGATAGTGAGAGTGTGAGCTAATAGTAGGAATTGAAAAATATACATAAAATACTTTTATCTTTATCATCATATAAAAAATTTAATAGATTTTTCATCTTATTAAACATTTAATCATTACCTACCTATAGTTTAATTAAAACTTTATCATATTTATTTATAAAATTATTATAAATACGAACAGTTTTTATTTTATTTCCATAAATATTTAAAAAAATAAAAATAAAACAAATTTAACAGAAATCACTGCATAATTATTACTTAGAACTATTTTTTAAAATTACAGTTTTGCTCTGTACTGTTATATTCATGTTCAAAAGTCGTAATTAAAAAGCAATAAAAGTTTAAAATTGGAGCTGACTTTATTGTATAATATAATACATCAAATAAAATAAGCATGGTATTAAAAGTTTTTGTGAGAGGAAACAAAAAAAAAAAAAAAAAAAAAAAAAAAAAAACAGAAATTATTTTCACTTTGGAGAAAATTAAAAGCAAACTTCTTTGCAAATAAGACAAAGAAAAAAAATATCATGGATTAAGAATGGTATAATATAAAAGCGTATAAAAAGAATTTGCAAAGAGCTATTCAAGGATGATTTAGTTTTTTTCCCTTACCTTTAATATCATCTTAATAAGCAGTCTACCATTAATTTTCCTAAGAAGATATGGAATAAACGAATCTTTAGTACAAGAAAAGCTAATACAAAAAAAAGGAACAAATAATTTAATCATAAATGCTGATGTTATTTAATTAAGGTAAATTAGGGGTGACCTCTGTAAGGTTTAATCTTGAATATATGTTGGAAACTTTTATAACCAGAAAATATTAGCCTTGTAAATAAAATTTTAGTTAGCATGATTTTCAAACATTAAAACAGTTTATTCCATGTAAATTAATTTTTTATGGTAACTTTTCATTCTTAATTTCTTTTAAATATTTTGAATTATTCGTCAATTTTTTTGGACCAAATTTTTTTTATCAACAGATGTTGTCGATTTATGTAAGAGAAGTTTTTGTTTTGATTAATTAATTTTCATTACATCCTTTAATGCTCCAGCTTATTTATATTCATAAAACTGATATAATTAAACTAGCACATTAATAAATGTATCAATTTGAAAATAAAAATAAAAAAATTTAAAATTAAAGCAAAATTTAAAATACTAATTAAATCGAATATGACATTTAATTAAATGTCAAAAAAAAATCTTTTCAATAACATTAATTAATAATTCTGTTTGGAGAATAAATGTAGCTAAAACTTTAATCGATGTAAATTTTAAAACTATTTAAGTAAACTAATAATAATTGCAAAAATAATCAATAAGTCAAAGTCAAGTTCTTCACAAAAAATAAAAAATTAATTTCAGTATAAAATTAAAAATTAGTATGAAATTAAAAAAAAAAACTTTAATGAAAAAAAAGGGGTATAAAATTGCAATTACTAAATATTTGTTTCTATGTTAAAAAAACTAGTTTTGAAATTAATATCATATAAAGTGAATATTATAAAAATTATTTTTAGATAAAAAGTTTTATATAGAACAGTAGTTAATCATTTAATACAAATTACAATTATTAAATATTTGTTTCGATATTACAAAACTAGTTTTGAAATGAATCTCATATAAAGCGAATATTATAAAAAATAATTTTAAACAAAAAGTTTTACATATAACAGTAGTTAATCATTTAATTTCAATTCGTGATTATAGTAAATCATTTATCATTTTCTACTGTGTATTACATGAATGTAGAAATTAAAAAAAAAAAAAAAAAAAAATTGTAGAATAGTGATAGTCTAATTTTAATTTTCTTTAACTTGTGATTTGTCTTGATCAAGATGTTGTTTATTAAATTAATTGTACAATTACTTGCCTTGACAACAAGAGACAATTTGTAAATGCAAACATAAAAATAAAAAAATATTGTTTCAGTTCGTTTCAAATTAAATAAATAGATCAACTTGCTGAAAGAAACTTTTCATCTCAATCTACAGTGGTACCTCGACATACGAGTTTAATTCGTTCCGCAACCTTGCTCGTATCTTGAATTACTCGTATCTCGAAGCAAATTTCCCCATACAAAACAATTGAACTACCATTAATCCGTTCCAACCTCCAAAATGTCACCCCAGTTATTTTTGTTGCATGGTTTTGAATAATAAAAACGTATTTATAAATATCAAATATTTATTGCACAAAAACAAAAAAGAGAATGTAAAGAAATAAATTAGATATCCTCACTGGTCTTTGCCTTTTTCGCTACATTTTTCGCTTTCACCTGTAGGCCGTTTAGAAAACATGTCCAAGGAGGTTTGTTTCTTCCTCCTCTCCGCTCATCACAGTTGAAGACTTGCTGAGATGTATCCTTGGGCTTTTATTAGATCGGAAAATGTTTTTTAATGTAATCCTCAGCTGCCTTCATATCTGAACTTGCTGCCCACCATGTCTGACAACGGAGTGAATACCGCTCCTCTTTTAAAATTCTCAAACCAGCCCCGGCTGGCTTTAAATGACTCTTCGGATGCCTCGTCGATGGAAGTCTGCGGGGTTTGCTTCAGCAAATCCCTGTAGATCGCTCTTGCCTTCTCGCAAATGATGGTCTGCGTCAAGGTATCTCCTTGGAGCTGCTTTTCTGTCACCCACACCATCAGCAGTTTCTCCATATTTTCATGAAGGGTGGTTCGCAGTTGGAAATTATCGTAAGGCCCTTAGCCGGCGTTACACTCTTTATCGACTCTTCCGTTTAAGCACAGAACATATCATGGACGTACTACGGCCATACTGCCTCGACAAGTCAACAACTCGAACACCTTGCTCATGTTTTTCTATAATTTCACGTTTTAATTCAATACTCATCATCTTTTCTTAGCACTTGACTTTTACAAACTTTTTTCCGATCCATGGTTATAAAAATAAACGAACTACAACTGTAAATGTAAACGCAACACAAAAAACGCGAACACAACTACACAACTTATCACAGCGGAAGGTTGCTAACTGATCGTGATGGCGCGACTGCGTGTTACTAACGAACCGAACCGGACTCGTATCTCGAATTTTCGCTCGTAACTAAAAGCAAAAATCACTTGCTCGTCGGCTCGTATCTCGAAAATCGTATGTTGGGGCACTCGTATGTCGAGGTACCACTGTATTTGCAAATTTAGAAATGTCAGCAGCTGTAAATTAAAAGTCTTACGTAATGAACGGTGTGTTTTCATTTAAAAGACGGGAATGAAGAAAATTAATAAATTAAGGTTGTCAAAATGGTAACTGCAGGGGAGTAAATAAGCTCCCGGAATTATGAGAGTGGAATGTTAAATTGCTAAATCAGGTACTTTCTATCTTACACTTCAGACTGGTATTTAATTCAGAATTATGATTTACGAATATTTTAATTAATTCAAAATTATGATTTAAGAAGTATTTTCAGATTTGTTAAATAAGCTAGAATTTTGTTATTCGTAGAAATTTCAATGTATTAAAGATTTTTTCTTGAAGAAGATTTTGATTATAAATTGATTAAAAGATTTAGTGAAGGGCTATTAAGTTATAAGGATTGTAGATAAAAGAGAATAAATGAGATAAAAAAATAAGGCTTGTAGATTAAAATATTTATCGAATGACTATTAACTAATAAATAAAGATTGTAAATTAATTGCATGCAAAATTATTCTTTCTTTTCACTTGTGTTTTACACATTTTTTAAAAATCTTTGTACTTTTGAATTCATAAAAGTTACAAAAATTTATAATATGTAAAGATGTTTTATAAAAAAATTTAAGAAATATATACATAAATTGTTTCTTATGTCCATTCTAATGTTTTTCAAATAACTAAATAATTCCATGTTAAAAAGGGATGTATGGTATAAGCAATCCTACAAAAAAGTTGAAGACTTTATGATTTATTGAAAAGAGTTGAGAAAGTAGTTCAATTTAACTATTAATGTTTTTACAAAAATATAATAACTATAGAAATATTAAAATATTTTAACTAAAAGAAAATAAACATAAATACACATTAACTATATACGGAATATATGCATACACAATATAAATACACAATAAATATTAAAATATTTCAACTTATTTTGTGTTAAAATAATTTCTTCAAATTAGCCAAAAATAACTACTTTAATGTTATATATAGTTAGAAATAAGAACTTATTTTGGTTTGTAAAAAACTGGTCAAGAATTTCACTAGCATTGGCATAAATTCGGAGATTATTTTTCAGACTTTTTTTCTATTAAGTTCATTTTGATAGTACTTATTATATTAACTACTTATTTATTTTATATTAAGTACTTATTTGATATAAATTATGCATTATTATTAAAAATATTCGAAGTTTTAGAACTAACATATTAAATAATACAATAAAATCTGTATTTTAAAATTGGTAAACTTTATAAAAAAATTATATTTGTATGAAATGCTTTGACAGTTGCAACAGATAGATGAAGCTTGCTTACTTTTCAATGAGGTAAAATTCTTACTTAATTCGGCCAATTAAAATCATTTATAAAATAACGTCCTTTTATTCAGTTATTTCAAAAATCCAAAACAAATTTATGAATACTTAATTATTAAAAGTAATTTATAAAATTTTATATACTAAACTTTATCTACACAAACCATTAAAATATTTTGTTTTAAAATAGATTAGTCCGAACCATGCAATAATTGAAATTTAATTAAGATTTTTTTTATCAAGTTTATCTACAATAAATGTAGTATTCTATATTTATAAATTGAAGATTTAACATTCATCAACAGTTATTTGAACTAAAAGATACATTTTAATATGAAAATATACCGTTTCAACAAAAAAAATCTAATAACCTAGCTGAATTGTACGAGAATAAATTAAATCAGGTATTTTAATTCTGCTCTGAAAAAAAAAACAATAAATGAATCGAAATAATAAAGAAAAAGTTAATTGAATTTACATATAATCGAAATGATCTTCTTTATTCTAGGAAATGGAAAGTAAATTAATTTTCAATTTAAACAGATTTTATTTGTTTGTTTTACATTATTTTTCATGTGATTTGCAAATCATTTAAATGTAAAAGTTATTTTATAAATCCTTTTAATATTCAACAATTTACTAAAACAAAAAAGTTTAATTATATTAAATGCATTGAAAAGGTCATTTGAAATTAAAATTTAAGCTGTGCACTTACGTTGAAGATTAAAAAAAAATTCAAATGTAAGTGATGATTATAATAATTCAAAAAAACCTTTGCAGAACGAATAAAGAAATATCTAAAATTTTATTTTGATTATTTATAAATAAAAATAAATATTTTTTTATACCTCTTTTAAACATATATTTAACATTTTTTTTTTTATTTAACTAATTTATTAAAATAATAATATTATATGTAAATTTCTGTAATATCATATATAATAATTATATTGTTATAATATTATTATATATTATATAAAATATCATGATAATATAAATTTTAATAAATATTATTTACTTAACTTATTTAATTAGTTTATTTTTAATTAATATTATTTAATAAAGTTACTTATATTAATATTATTTTTTAACTTAATGTTATGTAATCTCATTTTAACTATGCATATTAAAAATATTAATTTTGTTTTTTTGGAAAGTTAATGCAGATTTTTTTTTATGAAATAAAATTGTTATTAATGTTTTTTTCTTTAATCTCTATGAATTAGGGTTTCATTTATTATAAAACAATGTTATTTAATAATATTACTAAAACAAGGCTTGTTAATTTTTATAAAAATGTTTAATAATTTTATGAAAATTTAATAATAACAAATATACGAATACATATAAAAATAAAATACTAATTAATAAAAAAATAAGCTTTAATAATTTTTATAAATCATTATTTTGTTATGATTTACTAATTTATACGTAACAACAAAACTTTAATTGACTATGTATTTTAAAATTTTTTGACATTTAATAATAACACTGAATACAAAAACATAAATATAAATAATAGATATTTATCCTTGTCTTTACTCACCCTTATCAATTTTTTATTTATAATAATTTATTTTTTTATAAATAATTGTATCAACTACCCTTCATATATTCTTAAACTTTAAAATCTGTTATCAATATTTTGAAGAAACAATCCCATTGTAAAATTTACTTTAATGCATTTCATATTTAAAAGAAAACAAATATTTTTCCGCTGAGTTGAGAGTCAACTATGAAACTTGAAACCTTCCTAGTGTAGAAAGAAATCAAATTTCAATAGAATTCCCATATCTTATTTTAAAGAACGTGTTTTCGTTTTGAATAATATATTTATACCACCACATTTGATAAAATTAATGTTCGATTCGTAGAAGAAAGAAAGTTTATAGGAAATAAGTTTTGCATAAAATATGTTCAGAGAGCAGGCACAGCAGATTTTGATTGAAAACATGTACACGATTTATTTAAAGTTATTTATTTCAAATAACAAACCCGTGTTGTACCATCAGAGAAATTTGAGGTTACTTTGAGAAGATATTTCTCGGTAGAATAAATGAATATTTAATTTGGTTTTTAAAATTTGTGATTTTCGATTTAATAATAAAATGTTAATGAATTAAATTTCAAGGAATGGTATTTAAGTTAAATAAATTTTTTTCTTTAAAGGGTAGTATTTTCTATGTAAACAAAATAAATTTAATTTAATGGTCATATATATTATTGAGAAAATTTATATGTAAATTTATATATAAAATTTATATTTTTTTTTATTAAATTTACTTATATTAATATTACTTATATTATTTGATATTTATTTCCAATTAATTCCAGTTTATTAGAAATATTAATTTATTACTTTTGAAAAGCTAATGTAGGTTTTATTTAATAAAATAAAATTGCTTATTAATGTGTTTTAATTTAATATATGAATTGGGGTTTCATTTATTAAGAAAGAATGTAATTTAATAATTTTACTAAAATAATGCTTTTTAATGATTATAAAGATGTTTAATAATTTAATGAAAATATAATACTAATAAAAATACGAATGTATATAAAAATAAAATACTAATAAACAAAAAAATAAGGTTTAATAATTCATATAAAACATTAATTGAAATTTTGTTAATGTTTTACGAATTTATACGTTACAACAACCTTTAATTGACTATTTAAAAAAAATTTGCATTTAATAATAATATTAAATACAAAACCTAAATAAAAATAATAGATATCGATCCTTGTCTTTGCTCACCCTTATCAATTTTTCATTTATAGTAATTGGGATATTTATTTTTTATAAATAATTGTATCATATACACTTTATATATACTTAAACTTTAATATCTGTTATCAATTCTTTGAAGAAACAATCGCATTGTAAAATTTTCTTTAATGTATTTCATATTTAAAATAAAACAAATGTTTTTCCGCTGATTTGAGAGTCAACTAAGAAACTTGAAACCTTCCGAGTGTGGAAACAAATCAAATTTCAATAGAATTCCCATATCTTATTTTAAAAGAACGTGTTTTCGTTTTGAATAATATATTTATACCACCGCATTTGATATAATGAATGTTCGATTCGAAGAAGAAAGAAAGTTTATAGGAAATTAGTTTTGCATAAAATATGTTCAGAGAGTAGGCACAGCAGATTTTGATCGTAAACATGCGCACGATTTATTTAAAGTTATTTATTTCAGATAACAAACTCGTGTTGTACCATCAGTGAAATTTGAGGTTACTTTGGAAAGATATTTCTCGGTAGAATAAATGAATATTTAATTTGGTTCTTAAAAATTGTGATTTTCAATTTAATAATAAAATTTTAATGAATTGAATTTCAAGGGATGGTATTAAAAATGAATAATATTTTTTCTTTAAAGGATATTATTTTCTATATGAACGAAATAAATTTATTTTCATGGTCATACGTATATTGAAAAGTAATATACTGAAAAATAATTTGAAAATAATTATCGACAATTAATTGTATTAGATAGTAATTATCATATTGTGTGTCATGAACGGTTAAAAAATTGAAGTCGTCATTTCTTTCATGGTCACGAAATAAAAAAAGGAAATTTGAAAAACAACTTTTTACATATTTTATAAATAAAAATTTTTAATTATTTGTTAATTATTTATTTTGAACTATTTGCTAATTATTTATTTTAAATATTTATAATTATTTGTTGTTAATTAGGATATTAAACAAATTTCATTTCTCAAAAATTTATGTCATTTATATCACAATTTACGCTACTGAGTTGTAATAATATTCTAATTATATTGAAAAATAATTTGAAAATAATGAGCTGTAATTAATCATTTTAGAGAGTAATTAACTCAAAGTGTGTTAATAAAGTAACATAAAAAAACAAGTAACATAAAAAAAATTTTAAGTCAATTCCTACTTAGGTCAACAAAGAAAATTTTATTTTAATTACTTTCTATTAAATAATTACAATTAATATAAATATGTATATACATATGACAGAATCGCAATATTAAGGGGCAAAATAGAAAGCGAATATTTATTCCTAAATTTATATTCTGTTAAATATCTCATATAAGAGAATTTTTTTTATTCCATATAAAACTAAAATTAAATAATTAAATTTAATTACTGAATTAATATTTGAAAAAAATGTATTTGAACTTTAGTGGATGAATAAAAAGTATTTTATTAGCTATTGAAAATTTGAACAAGATATATATAGGGAGAGTGTCAACTAATAGAAGGAATTGAATGAATGAGAGTGGAATTGAATGAAAAAATTGAAGTCATCTCTTCTTTCATGGTCACGAAATAAAAAATGAAACTTGAAAACATCTTTTGACATATTTTATAAATAAAAAGTTAATTAAGAATTGTAAATAAATTATTCTTTAAATACACAATTATTTGTTAACTATTTGGTTTTTGCGAATTTTACAAAAAAAAAAAAAAAAAAAAAAAAAGAACTGAAACACCCTTCAAAGGGATATAAAATAGCGATAGGATTATCTCAAGAAATAGCAACCAATTTTTTTTCATTCAACAGAAGTAGAGTGAATAATAAGAATCAACGATGTACAGGACAGAAAGTAACATCACTAAATCTTACTCTAGGACCTTTAGATTAATCCTTGACACGGTGGGGGATTTAGTTGCTCTTATTTCTGGCTTTATACTCCTTGGAAAATAAGAGAATAGCACCTTTCTGTTGTACCTTTGATCAAAACAAATGAGAGATCTTACCTGTTTCTTGTAATTTTGCTGTTAACAGAAAAAAAGAAGCTATACAACGATTTTTTATCACTTCTGCATGAGTGGAAATTGATTAAATATGACTTTGACTTGTTAGTTGGGAAATAACACTACCCAATAAGGTCAAAAGTGATGTCATTTAGATATTAAAGGTAAAAGAACTCTTAAAGAGTTCAGAACATCTGCTGCTCTAGATAAAATCCAGGAAGGTTCAGAACTCTTTTTTTCTCTCTGTTAGATGTTTGGTCAAAACATGTGAAAGAAGTAAATCCTATTGCAAAATTCAAGAAAAAGATCTATACAAAATTCAAGAAAAAGATCTATACAAAATTCAAGAAAAAGATCTATACAAAATTTTTTATCACTTTTGTTGAGCATGATGAGGTTATGGATTAAATATAATTTTGTTTGTTTTCTGGAAAAGAATGAGTAATTAAACTCTAGATAGGACATTGATTAAATAGGACTTTAACTCGTCCTTTAGAAAATAACATTACTGAGTACGGTCAAGAGGGATGTTATTTAGATATTAAAGGAGTAGAACTCTTAAAGAGTTCTAGAACATCAGCTGCTTTAGATAAAATTCAGGCAGGTAAGAACTCATTTTTATCGGTTAGATATTTGTTCAAAATAATGAAAGAAGTAAATCTTATTATAAAATTATGATCTGTACAAGAAAAAGATCTATACAAGTTATTTCATTACTTTTATTAAGCATATACAAGATATTTTATTACTTTTATTAACACTTTTGAATAAGAGAAAATTGATTAAATATGGCTTTAACTTGTCATAAAAAAACAACACTACTGAGTAAGGTCAAGAGGGATGTTATTTAGATATTAAAGGAATAGAAAGAACTCTTACAAGAAAAAGTTATAAGTTTATCTGAACATAGGCTGCTCTAGATAAACTTCAGGCACCTAAGAATTTTTCTCTCTGTTAGATATTTGTTCAAAACATATGGAAGAAGTAAATCCTATTGTAAAATTATGATCTGTACAAGAAAAAGATCTATATAAGAGCTTTTATCACTTTTATTAAGCAATTATATTTGTGTTGTTCTTGTTACTATTCCCCCGGTGCAAGAATGGTACACCAGGTCCCAAGGACCTTATCGCAGGCGACGTTCATGGCTAAGGATAATATGCAGCTTCACTTTTAGCGAGGAACCACTAGGGCTGAAGATTACTAAACCTGAAGACGATCTAGTTCTATGATCAGATTAGATCGGAACCTACGGCTTAAAGTGAATTCCGAATCACTGCAAATTATTTATATTTGTTCAAAACATATGAAAGAAGTAAATCCTATTGTAAAATTATGATCTGTACAAGAAAAATATCTATACAAGACTTTTTTTTATCACTTTTTTTAACACTTTTTTTAAACATAATGAGAATGTTGTCTAAATATAATTTTGTTTGTTTCCTGGAAAAGGACGATTAAATAAACTCTAGGTCTCAGTTTAATAGTACTATTTACTTCCTAAAGGTTAATAATTTATACTATGAGACTTTGGCTAACTACTACTTTTTTCTGATTAATAGTTAATCGAAAGCAAAAGAACCGTGTTTTTCTTCTGAATTTTTTAACAAAGCGATTGAATGGTCTGAACTTATTTCTTGTAATTTGGACTTAAAGAGGAAAAGAAAACATTAGACCTTTATTTCTCTCTTCCGTATGTAAGGATATTGATTAAATGCAATTTTCTTTTATCATTTGGAGATTAACCACTAAGCTATATCCAGAATGTTATTGATTATATCTTAAAGGTTAATTATTTTTACTCCTAGACTTAATCCTGGTTTTTGGACAGAAAAAAATCGTGAAAAATCTTTACTAGAACCTTTCACAAAAACAAATAAGAATGGAGAATCTTCTTGTAATTCTAATCTTTACAAACTGGTAAATAATTTTTATTTCTTATATGTAAGGAAATAAACGAAATGAAAAATTATGGAATATCTGGAAAACTACAACTAAATTGAAACTTAGAACAGAATTCAGAAATATTATTTATTTTTTAAAACAATAATGTTAAAGATCAACTTTCTAGATCGAAGTTTAGTAGTATTATCCCATAGACTATAAAAGCTATAAGATTAATTTGTTTCACTATCGAGTACTACTATTTCTCATGAACCCGACTGACGATTCGTGATAAAGGGCAAAAAAAGCAGCCCCTTTTTGTCCTTGCTACACAAAGATATAGGGCCCCAAAGGAAAAGTTTGATTTTATCCCACTCAGTTATACCCAGGACACTGGATACCCATTTTAATCGCCTTTTACGACATGCATGGGCTGCAGTGGGGCTATTCTAGTCTTGACACACAAGGGGCCAGTCTAGATGTTGCTGTCGACCGAATGGGCCATAATGTTAAGGATTAACTTTCTAGATCCAAGTCTAGTAGTATTATCCCATAGACTATAAGAGTAATATTTTCACTATCGAGTACTACTATTTCTCATGAACCCGACTGACGAGTCATGATAAAGGGCAAAAAATGCAGCTTATTTTTGTCCTTGCTGCACAAGGGCATAGGGAACCCAAAGAGAGAAGTTCGATTTTATCCCACCCAATTATACCCAGGGTACTTGGCACCCATTTTAATCGCCTTTTACAACATGCATGGGTTACAGTGTGGTTACATTACAGTGTGACTATTCTAACCCGGAACCACACGGGGCCAGTCTAGACGTTGCTGTCGACCAAATGGGATAAGAAACAACATTATTTCTCATCTTGTAATGATTGGAAAACAAAATTTTTGTCTCTCCCTCCCTATGAATTTTGATCAGTTCAAATGGGAGCATTGAATCCAGTTCTTATATTTTTGATCTCAATAACTAAAGATCTACGTTAGAATCTTGCTTGGTACTTCCGTAAATTGCTTAAATATGATTTTAATTTGTGGCCTTTTGAGATAAGCAGTCGAATGTCAATTAAAGTCGTAATAAATGATGGATTTCAGAAATAATTTATGCAAACATTTAACAGAAAATAAAAAGTGAATATGAACGATGAAGGTTAAAGTAATTTCTAAACCTATGTAATAGAACATTTAAAGTGAATAAAAATTTAATTAAAAAATTTGCACGATCACATAATTTTGTACACATATTAACATTTTAATTTCAATATAATTTTAAAAATAATCCTGAATTTCGCCCCTCCAAATTCTTATAAACTATTTATTAATTAAAAAAAAAAATCAAAGAATAAGAATAGATTAAATACTAATTATGCATTGTTGGAATGAATTAGAATGCATATAGCGTTATAATATCATTTCCGATTCCTAATTCTTTTACAGATGATTTTCGAACTAATTAGTTTGAAAACACAGTTTAAGAATTAAAAATAAATAAGGTTTTTTTATTCCTTTAAAATATTAAAAACTTTAAAGCCTTTTTGGCTATGAGCTACATAAAACATCATAAATTCTCAGAAGAAATGACTTTATAAGTGTTATAGCTTTTCAGTTGCAGGAAATTCGAAAAAATATCTGACTATTTGACTAAAATTGCTCCTAGAATTTTTCTGCTTGTAAATGTAGAGAAATTTTAGGAGCAATTAATATTATTCTCTAAGTTTAATAAGTTATGAATTTGAAACTTGACTTTTAATTTAGTTTCTGAACTCTACATTAGCAATAGCCTTTCTTTCAGCTAATTAACCATGAAATAATTCTTTATTTTTATCAGAATTTGATCTAATTACTATTCAGAAGTCTTTGAAAAAGTTAATTTTTCAAAAGATTTTATTTCTTTTAAAGAAATCAACGTTAATATACATTAAAAAGTTATCTCTTACAAAACCAATAAACTTACAATGGATGCATATCTAAAATCTAACCAGCATTCATAATGGAGAAAAGTTAATCTTAATCTTAAATATATATCGATCATAACCAGAAATAATTTTTTTCCTCATAAGTAAAATAAATCAAATATATTATAAAAATTAAAATAATTCAGAAAATTAAAAAAGTTAAAAAATTAAAAAAATTTCGTAAATTCTCTTTTCCTAAATTATAAATAAAAATATCTTCTGCATCAATTCGTGAAAAAAAAAAAAAAAAAAAAAAAAAAAAAAAAAATTTATTTTGTACTTTTAATCTTAATTTTTAAATCGATCTAATTTTTTAAAATAAATTGCGCCAAACAATACAACAGTGAATAAAACAATAAAATCACAAATTGATCCCACATACAATAACTCTATTCAGATGGGAATTCATTCAGTGTAGAAAACCGATAATGATTTTTCCTTTAATAAAATGGGAAGTTTTGAATGTGATGCATTGTCAGAATACAACAAAGTCTAATAATTACTGTTACAAATATTTATAAATATTTCTTGTTGCATACTTAAGGATAATTAAATTTGTTTCCCAATTCTGTGAAAAGTTGTCCCTTATGAAAAAGAGTTCGATTTATTATTAAAAGAAATGTTACGAAAACATAATTCATTAAAAGAAAAAAAACTTCAAAATTCATTCATCTAATGAATTCATTCATTCATTCATTCTAATGAATTCATTCATCATTCATTCATCTAATGCCTTTTAATTATTGAATTTTTTTAATTATTGAATTTATATTTAAAAAAAAGTTAAGATGCATTATTTTTCCTGTAGTTGAGGAAAACCTTTTTATTAAAATTTTGTAGAATCATTATCCATTTACAAGTATTAATCTCAATAGTATCTGAATATTCAATAGTAAATGAAACGTAAATGAATAGTAATAATAATAATAATAACAGTAAATACGAGTAGTAATAGTAAATGGATTCGTTAATAGTAAATAATATTCGTTCGTTCTATAGTAAATGAATATTCGTTAACAATACAAATTTAGGAGAAAAATAGTATACTCATGTTTGTGAAAATTGCAACACCATGAAGGAATCGTCATAATTGAATGAAATTTAATACACAGTTGAGTGGTAGTGGTACAAATAAATGATTAAATGTTCAAAGCAAACAAACAATAACAAGAGATCGGAATCAGTATTTTGTGTAGCCACCACGCGCCGCAATAAGTGCTGCTATACGACGTGGCATGGAGTCAAACAAATTTTGAATGTCTGCCTGAGGAAGAGCATTCCATATTGTTTGTATGCGCACCCAAAGTTCGTCTGCAGAAGCAACAGGACGAGGATCACGAGCGAGACGCCGACCAACGAAATCCCACACATGTTCAATCGGCGACATATTCGGGGAATACGCAGGCCAAGGAAGAAGCTGTACCTGCCGCGTTGCAAAGAATTATTGAATAGTCCTAGCGATATGAGGGCGGACATATTCCTGTTGAAATACAGCGCCTGGCAAGCTTTGAAGGAAGGGAACAGCTTGGGGCTGTAGAACTTCACTGATGTACCAGTTGCTGTTCAGATTGCCCACAATTCTTAGCAATTGAGATCGTCCATGATATGCTATGGCACCTCAGACCATAACTCCGGGTGTTCGTCCATTGTGACGTTCGATAATGCACTCCGGAAGGTGGCGTTCATCGGCATAGCGTCTGACACGAATGCGGCCATCATGGTACCACAAATTGAAGCGGGATTAGTCAGAAAACACGACATGCTGCCAATCAGCACGCCAGTCTCTATGCTGAGCGGCCCATTGTAGCCGCAGGCGGCGATGGTTTAGCGTGAGAGGGATCCTATATAAAGGAGTCCTTGCGCGCAGTCCACGCTGCAGCAGACGTCTACGAATTGATGAAGCACACAATGAAACACCTGTAGCTATTGACCACTGTGCTGCCAATTGTCTAGAGGAAGCTGTACGGTTCGTCAGCGCCATGCGGGCCAGGTGTCTATCATTGCGAGCTGACGTCACATTTCGGGGTCCACCCCGGATTTCCGAGTTGTCCGACACTCGTCCGTCCACTGCTCACAAAGACGCATCACTGTGCTGCCGTTACGCTGCACACGAGCGGCTACTGCACGATAATACAATCCAGCTTCACGAAGGTCGATGATTCTCCCCCGTTCAAACTCTGTAAGTTGTTCAAATCTCGCTCTCTTTCGTCGAAGAGGCATAAGTAACGATTGAGCTAACGTTTACCACTAGCAGATAACCACCGATAACCATACACGCCTCGCTACAGCTGTCTATTTATTCGGATCCATCCGCCGTTCAGAGGGCGCTGCTCAGCATACGCATGCGCTACGGATTTGAAATTCTAATCATTTGCATATCATGCGCTAATTTGCATTTCCTGAAAATTTCAGCTCCTCGCGTAAATCCTTCATGGTGTTGCAATTTTCACAAACATGATCACAAAAAAAAAAAAAAAAAAAAAAAAAAAAAAAAAAAAAATCAGTTTTAATGCATTTTAAAAATGCTAAACAGAATGTTTGATGTAAAATTAACTGGAAAAAAATGAAATTATTCTGAAATAATATGTCATAAATATTTTGTAATGTATAAAGTAATAATAAGTAATAAAGTATTTTGAACTTTTTGTGCTAAATAAATTCAAAATATACAAAACAAACATTACGTCTCATTATACATTAATTAAGTTAAGAATTAAAATGAAATGTATTATTATTTTCTATAATCGTCATTTTAATTTGTATTATTATTATTTTCTGATAATTTCTGAATATTTTCGATGATTGTTTCATAATTATAACTTCATAATTAATAATGAAGTTAATTATTATTAATGAAGTATTAATTAAATTAATTGATTATTAATAAAATTAATTACGAAATTAATTAATTATTAATGAAATTAATTAATTTTATTTAATATGTCAAAAATAGTACACATGTGTTAACAGAACATAAAGTATTTAAAATATTATATTCTAAACTAAACCAATAATAATTTTAAACTGTATGCGTAGTATTAAAAATGTTCAAAATTTAAATTATTACATAAAATAAAAAAAATTATAAAACATATTTATGTTTAGACTTTTAAAATAAAAAAAATTCATATTTGTTATTCATGAACCCATTTCTAAAAATTATCAAATCTCTATAGTAGTTTAAAATGATTTTTATGCTATAAATGCCAATTTTCTTAATACTACTATGCTACTATTTGATTTAGGACATTCTTAAGAAGTTTAATTGAAATATAATTAAAAAAATAGAATAAATTATTTTAAATTATTAATTATTAAAAATTATTAATTTAAAAAGGTTATTTAAATAATGTTTTGAAATATTTGTGCAATAACTTATTATAGAATAGTATTTCTGGTAAAAATATTATTTTTATAGAATAATATTTTTACCAGAAATATTTCGAAACAATTTTAATATCAATTAAACATAAATTAACAATTCAAACAGGATTTTTATTATACATCAAACATAAATTAACAAATTATTTCATCTTTCCGAAAAAGATTTCAAAAAGTTGATTTCAATCATCTTCAATTAATTCAATCTGAATTTTTATTGTTGAAAAGTAATGTTTAGTGAAATATTATATTTGAATTGATTGAATATTTAAGATGGACATTTAAATAATGTTTTGAAATATTTGTGCAATAACCATTCTTCTTATATGTATTTAATCCAGAAATATTTCGAAGAATCTTAAAAGTATTTTTACCAGAAATATTTCGAAGAACTTTTAATATCAAATAAAGTAATAAATCAAACATGATTCTTCATGCATAACAGAATTTAATAAAGTAATTGCACTCTTCTCCAATTAATTTAATCTGAATTTTTATCGTTGAAAAGTAATGTTTAGTAAAGTAATGTTTCACAATTTTCACCATTAAAATTATTATTAGCACCAAGCCTTACTACAATGGCAGTAGACATCAATATTAAAAATAAACGAATAAGCGTTTTTTAAACATGTTTACGAAACTTTGATTATTTAATAAATATAACTTGTCTAATTAAAAATATGTATTCTGTAATAATTAACAAAAAATAATAGCTTTAAGTTTTATAATTAATCAAAATTATAAAAAAATGTAAATTTAAGTTTAATAAATGTAAATGCATTGATTTATGTAAGTTGTTATGTATTGTCGGAAATGTAAGCTTTAATGTATCGATTGTAAATGTAAGCTTTAATGTATCGATTGTAAATGTAAGTTTTATTGTATTGATTGTAAATGTAAACTTTAATGCATTGATTGTAAATGTAAGTTTTATTGTATTGATTGTAAATGTAAACTTTAATGCACTGATTTTAATTGTAAGCTTTAACATATTGATTTATTTAACAAAATTTTAATTGGAAAAAATACCCATAAAAATTTTAAAACTAGGTAATAAAAAAAATACAAAAACAAAAAACACAAGCATGTATAAAAAAAATAGTTCGTTTATAACTCAGAAGGAAAATGCGTTCTCTTTGCAATTGAAATGTAACAGTTGTTGTCAATGAGAATAATTCGCATAGCAGAGTTTGCAACGCAAGCGTGTGAACAGAACTCTTGTGAAAAGGCTTATGTAAATCGAAAAGATTAAGTGTTCTAAGCGACCGAGAAAGTTTGCTGCATAAATTAACGTAATCACGACAAAGTTCCTTACAGCTTTATTCAGCCGATAAATTTTATGCGCGTCCGTAGAAGTCTTGAAGAAGAAGAAAGTTCTTTAAGCAAAATTTTCGTTTGGAAATTTTTTTGTGAATTTATATTGATGCTTGTTCATTTAAATTCAGAAAGTTGAATTTTATTGTAAAATATTAATTAGTGACATTTACTACTCTGTCCAAAAATAAGACCAATTTTCAATTTAAAATTCCGGGGCTTATGTAATTTCAATTTAATTTTTTTAGGTTGCTGGCACTGGCATGTCCTTGACATCTGTGTGAAATTTGATGTCAAAATATTCATTAGTGTTTGAGTTACGCTTAGCTTTCTGATACGCTAAAAGTGATTTCGGCGATTTTTGAAAAGTCTGATTTAATTGAACAAAGAATTGTTTGCGGAAACGTATATAATATTGTAGAAGGCATTTGGTGAGCATTCCTATACCAGAAAGTAATGTTTAGAAGTGGCATAAACAGTTCAAAGAAGGCAGAGAACGCGTTGAGGACGAAAAGCCCTCTGGTCGACCATCCACCTCAACGATGAAGCTCACGTCCAAAAAATTAAAGGTTTGGTGCTTGCAGACCGTCGATTTACGATTAGAAACCTTGCTGAGGATGCTGGAATTTCAAAAGGATCGGTCAATTCCATTTTGGGCCTCAAACGCGTCAAATATCGATTGGTACCTGAAACACTGAATGCGCCAGCTCACACTGCATTGATTCTTCGTGACTTTTTCACCAAAAATGAAACCCATATCGTTCCACAACCACCGCAATCCCACCGTGCGACTTCTGGCTATTCCCTAAACTCAAAAGACCACTCCGGGAAACCGTTTTGAGTAAATTGAAGAGATTCAAAATGAATCGCTGCCGATGACTTTTTAGCATGCATTGAGGATTGGAAAAAAGTTGGCTTAAGTGCATTGTGTCCGAAGGGAATTACTTTGAAGACGATAAAATAAATTTCGAAAAACAAATAAAGAGTTTTTGAAAAATAAATATTTGGACTTACTTTTTGGGCACGGTAGTACTTGGTTAAAAAAATCTTATTGTTTAAAACCAGATATTTTGTTAGGTCATTCATCAAAATGCTGCTGCAAAATTTATGTCTGTTTTTATTGCTTGCAACAAAACTATTATTGGTTTTAACTATTACTTAATGCTTTTCTGATAATGTTGCTGAAAATACTATTGAATACTGATAACTAGAAAAGGTTATTCTTTGTAATAAGCAAAATGTCAAAATGTTATCGAAAGGAATTTTCCAAATAGAAAATGTCCTTCAAAAAGAAGCAAAAGTCAGAAAACCAATTTTCACAATCAGATTCAAAACAGATCGAAAAAGAAACCTTTGCTGACAGGAAAGATGTCGTATGAAATGAGAAAGTTGGTAAAGATGACACATGTTTTGAAAGGCTTGAAAGATTTTCGAATACGATTGAAAAAAAATTTAATCTTTTGTTTACCTTTGCAGTCGTTGAATATTTCATTTTATATCAGAATTTCTATTCGATTCGGGCAAGATAAACTTTAAAAACATGACATGGAATTGCATTTTAAGGTTTCTGTCATTATTATTTGGGAGGTTGTCATAATATCTCATGAATTGAAGAAATCCAAGTATTGGTCAAAACAAAGCTACAGAAAACTGGAATATCTGGTTATTTTTGTCTTGAATGCTACTGAATGTTTCTACCAATGATGATATATGGAAATGTCACTGAAAATATACTTTTGAATGCTAGCAACTAAAAATATTTGAAAAATAAAAACTCAACATTCGAAAAAGTTATTCAAAAGATTCTTTAGGGTATTCATCAAAATGTGTTAAAATAGTTATAAAGCCATTTTCCACTATCTGATTCAAAACAGATAAAAAAGAAGCCAAGTTGGCACGAAAGATGTAGTATGAATTGGCACATGTTTTAAAAGGCTTTCATATGGCTTATTTTAACAGCCGTTGAATATTTCGTTTTATATCTGAATTTCTATTCAATTCGAATAAGCTAAACTTTCAAAACATGACATAGAGTTGCAGTTTAGGGTTTTTGTTCGTTATTATTTGAGATGTTGTCGTAATATCTCATGAACTGAAGAAATCCAAGTGTAAACCAAGTACTGGCCAAAACAAAGCTACCGAAAGCTGGAATATCTTACTATTATTATATTGAGCGTGCCTACCAATAATAATATATGGAAATGTCACTGAAAAAAAAACACTTTTCAATACTAGTAACTAAAAATATTTGAAAAATCAAAACTCAACATCTGAAAATGTTATTCAAAAGATTCTTTAGGGTATTTATCAAAATGTGTTAAAATAGTTGTAAAACCACTTTCCACTATCAGATTCGAAACGGATAAAAAAGAAGCCAAGTTGGTGCAAAAAATGTCAAAGAGAAAGTTGAAAAGAGGACACGTTTTGAAAGACTTTCACACGGCGGAAAAATTTTCGTATTTTGTTTATTTTGACAGTCGTTGAATATTTTGTTTTATATCTGATTTTCTATTCGATTCCAGCAAGATAACACTTTCGAAACATGATACAAAACTGCATTTTAAGGTTTCTGCTATTATTATTTGGAAGGTCGTCATTATGACAACCTATGCAGTTATGTATCATGTTTTGAATAAATCCATCTCCATCTTATCTTATGAATAGAAGAAATCCAAGTGTAAGTAAAAAAAAAGCCATCGAAAGCTGGAATATCTGACTATTATTGTATTTAATGTTACTGAATGTGTCTGCCAATAATAATATATGGAAATGTCACTAAAATATACTTTTCATCTCTAATAAATAAAAGTATTTGAAAAATAAAAATTCAACGTTCGAAAATGTTATTCAAAGGGCTTTTAGTCTATTCATCAAAATGTGTTAAAATAAATATAATGCCAATTTCCTCCATTTCATTCAAAAGAGATAAAAAAGAAGCCTAGTTTGCACGAAAAATGTCAGTAAGAATGAGGAATCTGTAAACACGGCTGAAAATTTTTTATATTTTGTTTATTTTAACAACAATTTTTTGTTTATTTTAACAGTCGTGGAATATTTTGCTTTACATATGATTTTCAAATCGATTTGACCAAGATAAACTTTCAAAACATGACACAGAATTTCATTTTATGGTTTCTGTCATTATTATTTGGGAGGTTGTCATGATATCTCATGAATTGAAGAAATCCAAGTATTGGCCAAAACAAAGCTATCGAAAATTAGAATATCTGTTTATTATTGTCTTGAATGTTACAGAATGTCTACCAAGAATAACATATGACAATGTCACTGAAAATATACTTTTCAATTCTAGTAACTAAAATTATTTATAAAATCACAACTCAAAATTCGAAAATGTTATTTAAAAGTATTCACAAATCTGTTAAAAAAGTTACGAAACCAATTTACACGATAAGATTCAAAACTTATCGTGTAAATTGGTACAATTTAGTTGGTACAAGAAATGCCAATAGAAATGAGAAAGTTGAAAATAGGAAAAGACTTTGAAAGACCTTCATATGGCTGAGAAAATTTAATCTGTTTATTTGAACAGTAGTTGAATATTTCATTTTATATCTGAATTTCTATTCAATTCGAGCAAGATAAACATTAGAAACAAGATACAGAACTACAATTTAAGGTTTCTGTCAATATTATTTGAAATGTTGTCGGAATATCTCATGAATTAAAGACATCCGAGTATAAATAAAGAATTGGTCAAAACAAAGCTACCGAAAGCTGGAATATCCCACTATTATTGATTTGAACGTTACGGAATGTCTACCAAGAATAACATATGACAATGTCACTGAAAATATACTTTTCAATTCTAGTAACTAAAATTATTTATAAAATCACAATTCAAAATTCAAAAATGTTATTTAAAAGGATTCACAAATGTGTTGAAAAAGTTACAAAACCAATTTCTACGATCAGATTCAAAACAGATAAAAGAGAAGCCGAGTTGTCACGAAAAATGGCAGTAGAAATGAGAAAGTGTAAAAGATGACACGTGTTTTGGAAGGCTTTCATAAGACTAAAAAAAAAAATTTAATCTTATTATTTTATGTTTATTTTAGCAGTCGTCGAACACTTCATTTTATTTTATATCTGCGTTTCTGTTCAGTTCAAATAAGATAAGCATAACTACATGTCAAAGAATCTTTCTTTCGGTCCCTCATGTTATTATTAAAGAAGCAGTTTCAGGAAATCTTGTTAGTTGAATAAGGCCAGGTGTAAATAAAGTATTCACGAAAACAAACACTTAGAAAGCTTTGCAATATTTGTAATATGTAAAGTTGAAATTTTTTAAATTCTGTTTGTTTATTTGTTTCTTATCCCATTTGGTACACAGCAACATTTATACCAGTAATGGGAAAACGTTTTCGGTGGCGGGCCAAATATTGAAGAAAAAAAGTTTGGCGGGCCAAGATAAGTTTTTCTAAAATTTTAAAAACAATATACAAGTATTATAATTTAAATATGTTAATGCAAATATGTAATTCAATTATGAAATATGATATAAAATAATTGCATTTTTTCTTTAAGAATTATGCTATTAATGTTCCCGAATTTATAAAATTTTTGTACTTTTCCAGCATATTTTTTATTATCTATATCTTTCAAACATATTCAACATATAACATTTCCAACATACAGCACCATCTATATTTACATAACTTTTTTAATCTTATTTATTACTATATTCCAAATAGAGAAGTTTTTCGAAAACAAATTAATCGCAAAAAATATAAAATTAAAAGTTAAAAGTTAAATTTTTTTGGCATCTTTGTTTGCAAAACGAGGGTCACTCTGAAATTTTTGGGATACGGCTAAATGGTACAAGTTAAACTTGCCAAATTTTGAGAGTGTTCAAAGTAGTCCCCTCCAACATCAAAGCACTTTTGCAGACAATTTTTCCAAAGTTTAAATGCTTCACGCCCCCCATTTCTTGGAATTCATCAAAAATATGCTTTTATAGCCTCATCAATCTCATCTTCAGAATGAAACGGCGACCACGTAAATTTTTCTTGAGATTAAAAAAAAAAGCCAAAAGTCACACATAGCAAGATCAGAGGAATAGTGTGGATGCTCTATCCCTGTGATGTGTTTGTATTTAATAAATTCGCCTGTCGATCTTGCCGTATGAGAAGATGCATTATCATGGTGAAGCATGAATTCCCTTACATTCACTTCTTGAAGAATTTCTGGAAGACACTTAGTGTTGTACTAGTTAGCTGTGACTGTCTTCTGTCCATCCAACTTGATGGCTTTGGCCAGTCCCGTACTTCTGAAGAAAACGGCACACATTACTTTTTTCATCGCTCGTTGTCTTGGTTTGGATTCATCTTCAAAGATTCATAATTTACTTTCTTGTTGTGTTGAAACGTCAAAAAACGGTATGCAAGTTTCATCACCAGTTATGATTTTAGAAATATGGCGGTGTCCATCATCGTTAAGTAATTTTATGGTTTCTTTGAAGATTCTGACACGCTCCGTTTTTTGGTGTTCTGTTAAATTATGGGAGACCCATCGACAAACTAATTTTTTCATATGCAATTCTTCATTAATAATTCTATGTATAGCTGCAGATCCAATGTTAAGTTTCTTCTGTATCATTTGGTTAGTGCAACGATTAACATCGACTAATATTTTTCGTACGGCCGACACATTTTCTGGAACTACAATTGATGAAGATATTCCTGTGTGTTCCTGATCCAGCAGAGAACTTGACCTCTATGAAATTCTGTAAATCATCTAAATACAGTAGCACGAGATGGAGCTTCGTCTCCATATTCTAATTATAGACGTTGGAGGCATTCTCTCCAGTTCTTAATTTAACCCCACTTTAAAATCATAGAAAATCATATCGCGATAATGCATTCGCGTCAATTCCATTTTCCTTTCTTCCAAAATCTAATCTACGGCAAATAAATTGCAATTGTTGCCACAAATTATCGTCTACGGTCATAAAAGGGTTCAAATTTACAAATCTAACAAATAAAGTTTTTCCTGCATTTGCTGCCACTGTCTCAAAAAATTCAGAGTTACCCAGGTATAAACAAAATCATTGTCTGTTGGGCTTCTTCGTGCTTTTTAACTTCTTTCAAATATTAATAATTTTAATATTTTTTTTAATAAATAAACTCCTTACAATTTCCAAATTTTCTTCCAACATTCAATTATAAAATTCACTGTTTAAACTAGAATTACCAACAGAAAAGGAAACAATTAAAATTATTTTATAATTTATTTTGTTTTAATATATTTGAATAAACTCGTCTTTAAGATAATATTAGCATTGATTATTAATTATTTTGAACTGTCAATTATAAATGATAGAAACAGAAAACTATTTTACATATGGCATACGTATTTAAATTTACAGTGATGGGAAAGTAAAAAAGCTACAAAATATTATTGAAACCATAAAAGTCAAAATGTTTTTTGGTTAAATGAAAATTAAATTATTATTCAGAAGTAATCAAATGAATAGAAATAAATATAAAATTTACCAGTATGCTAAAATGTTAATCAATGTTGATTTTTTTTTATTAATATCGTTTTTAGTGAACAAAAATAATTTTGAAATAGAATTTCATTAATTTAAAATAAAAAATTTTTCAATTTGAATATCAATTTAAGATTGGGAAAATTATTTTTAAGTATAATGTTATATAATTCCAAAAATAAATAATAGATTCTGAAAGAATAAGAATAAATGTCACTGTATTGTTTTAATTATACAAAAATTAAATATTTTTACAACTAAAATTAAATAAATTTAAACAAAATAATTTGTGAATAAACAGTTTTCTGAGCCTATAATTATTATAATCCTAAAAAAACGAAGTAGAACACTGAAAATTAATTCTAACATAGATAAAAATCAATGTTTTCTTATAAATGCTGATTTAAATTTAATTATTATCAGATTTCAACAATCTATTTTGAAAAAAAAGGTATTGTTTTTCTAACAAATTTATAGAAATATTTTCAAATGTATGATTTTTTTAAAACATTTTTCCACTCAAATATAAATATATACTTTATTTATCATCAGAAATACTCTACTAATAAAAATATTAAAAAATGATTTTCCAACTTTTTAATTTATTCTTTTCAGTGAAATAAATTAAAACGAACTTTACTGAAGGTTCTGAAATAAATGTTTGCTTTTCGGTGTTGGTTACGCATAATAAGTAATCAATCTTTAAATTAACATAAATGGATCCAAAATCCACCTCGTACATTATTTATTGTTTACTGTACCGGAGGTTATTGCCCCTAGGAGACTTGGCATTTAGTGGTAAATCTGAAAATGAATGTGGTTGATGTTCAACATCATGCATAATCAATGGTTTGCTTGCTGCTATTTGCCACCATTTCAGTAAAAGTGACTAAACTTTGTAAGTCGATATGAAATTACCAGCAGCTGCCGTTTTCTCTAAAAGGATGGATTGTACATCACAGTAATTAAATTCAATGCTGGATTCACAAATCGTGACCAAAGACATTTGCCGAATGTAGTCGATTTGAATGAAATGCATGCAGTTGCAGTTATGATAAATGTAGCAGCAGAATAATTACTCTGTGAAGTAATGGCATTATGACATTAAAAATGGTCATTGGAAATGTCAGATGCAGCTTATTTTTTCACAGTCGTTTATTTTACTTTCGTAAAGTAGAATAAATATTCATAGCAAAAATAAAATACAATAATTAACTTTTAAAATAATTTTTTAAATTAATTAATTTTTATTAATTAATAATTTGATTTATTAATTTTATTTTATTAATTTAGTTAATTTATTTTACCTAATTTTATTAATTTTACTTTAATTACTTAGTTATTTTTTTTAATCTAATTTTATTAATTTTACTTTATTTAGGTTATTTAATTATTTAATTTTTATTAATTAATAATTTTATTTATTTATTTAATTAATTTTACTTTATTTATTTTTTAATTTATTTAATTTTATTTTATTAATCAATAATTTTAAAAATTATTTTTAATTATCTAAAAATCGTTTTATTCAGAATGAATTTAATTTTTCTTGTATTTATTGAAGATATTGTGATAGTTTTAGGTGTATGGTATTGGCAGAGATTTTTTAGGTTATGAAATATTTTAAATCTATAATTGGTACATCAACATCAAATGGAAATTCGAAATGATTTTAAAAGAGAAAATTGTATTCTTATTTAAAGTTTTCTAAATTAATATTTCATTTAAATTTAATTGTTCTCTGTTTTTCATTGAAAAAAAAATTGTACTGATTTTTTAAAGTAAATTTAAAGGATCTTTTTTTCCCAGAACATGACTTTTGTCAAATAGTTCTTCATTAAAAATATAGCTTAACGAGAAATATTTATTCCATGAGTTATATACTAAAAGCTTTAATAATTTTATATCAATTTATATCTATGAAGACAAAATCAAGAAAATTTAACTACATTACAATTCAATAAACTCACTACTACTGGTTGGAATAAAAATGGTTGAGTTGAAGGTTTGAAACTTAAGAATTTCATAATTTGCAGTTAGAATCAAAAGAAAAAGTCAATCTTGAATTCAATTGTCTTACCTGAAAATGTTTGATAACATTTTCAGTTCACTTAATTTTTAATTATTTTGTATATTGTTTATTTATTTTATTATTTTAAACTCGTTTATATTTACATATGCTTAAAGCCCATAATTAAGGTATGAGATAAGCATTTCAATTCAAGATCAACTTTTGCACTTTATTATAACTGCAAATTATAAAATTCTTAAGTTTCAAAACTTCAACCCAACAGACCTTATATAGAAGTGAATATATTCAATTGAATATATTATGTAGAAGTGAATATATTGAATTGAAATGTATAATGAAATAAATATTCATAATGTTGTTTTAATACATGTTAAATATTTATAAACTTTTTATAACCTAAAATTTATAAATAAAAACAAATTATTAAAAGTGTGCCTTGTGTTATTAAAAACTTCAAAATTATTAAAAGTTTTGTCATATAACTCATAAAAGGAAATTTGTACATTGGATTCATTGTTCTAATAAGCTTTGTTAACCACCTATCTCTATATGCCCCTTGTTATATTTTTCTGGTCCATGAGAAGATTGGTTGACGCATAAATAATAATAATAATAATAATGAAAATAAGCAACAAACATAAAAAGTACCTTTTCAGTACAAAGTGTTAAAATCTCAGTAATCAGCGTAAAAATCTCAAAACTGTTATCAATTGTAACAAATTTAAAAATCGCAACTTCCTTATCCCCCGTAACAAACCTAAAAAAAAAATACTTTATCAAATACTCTTTTGATCAAAAGTAAAAATCTCCAACCTTTTATCGATTGTAGGAAATTAAAAAATCTCAATTTCTTCATCCGCATTTTACTGATTTTTATCTCTGAAAGACAGTCCTCTTTTTTAGAAAATCTTTTTTTAAAAATACAATTTATAAAGAATTTAAGTTTTAAAACTTTGGGTTGAAGTTTTATCAACCCAAAGTTTAATTAAGGATCAACCTTATCGCAACCAGTAGAAATGAGGTTATTGACTTGAAATGTATATAGTGAAATAAATTTTCATAATGCTGTTTTAATACATATTAAATAACCCAATCAACCTTATCCCAACCAGTAGAAGTGAGTGTATTGAAATGAAATGTATAGTGAAATAAATTTTCATAATGCTGTTTTAATACATGTTAAATATTTATAAAAAATTATATAAATTTTCTATAACCTTAAACGCAAGGTATTAAAGGTAACATCTTTTTTAAAGATACCAAAATAAGAATTCCATTAAATTCAAAGGAATTTAAATCCAGAATATCATTTCAAACATCTTTTTGAATTAATTTTAATGAATTCAAAAAGATTTGTTTTCTTTGTTAAGGTTAAACCAACAAGAAACAAATGCGATACATATTGCTTTGTATATGAGAAGCGATGGCGAATAGATCAATATGATTCCCTTTGCCCATCCATCAAAGTTAAACACTAGAATACGTGCGACGGATACAGAGAAAAAAATTCTTACTTTTCTTTTCTGAATGAATAGACGACCTCAGACCTCTTATCGGTTGTAACAAACTTAAAAATCGCAACTTCTTTATCCACAGCAACAAACCTAAAAAAAGTATCGTACCAAAAGTGCTTTTGATTAAGCGAGAAAATCTCCAACCTTTTATCGATTGTAGCAAATTTAAAAATCTCAATATCTTTATCCACATTTTGCCAATTTTCATCTTTAAAAGACAGTCTTTCTTTAAGAAAAACCTTTTTTTAAAGATACCAAAATAAGAAATTCCATCATATTTAAAGGAATTTGAATCCAGAATATCACATCAAGCATTTTTTTTGCATTCATTTTAACTAACTCAAAAAGATTTGTTTTCTTTGATTAGGTTAAACCAACAAGAAACAAATGCCATACATATTGCTTTGTATAAGAGGAGCGATGGCGAATAGATCAATATGATTCCCTTTGCCAATCCATCAGAGTTAAACACTAGAATACGTGCGACGGATACAGAGAAAAAATTCTTACCTGTCTTTTCTGAATGAATAGACAACCTCAGACCTCTTATCGGTTGTAACAAACTTAAAAATCGCAACTTCTTTATCCACAGCAACAAACTTAAAAAAAGTATCTTACCAAAAGTACTTTTGATTAAGCGAAAAAATCTCAAAACTTTTATCGATTATACCAAATTTAAAAATCGCTACTTCTTTATCCACATTTTACCGATTCTCATCTCTAAACGACAGTCTTTCTTTAAGAAAAACCTTTTTTTAAAGATACCAAAATAAGAAATTCCATTGTATTTAAGGAATTTAAATCCAGAATGTCATATCAAACATCTTTTTGTATTAATTTTAACTAAAACAAAAAGATTTGCTTTCTTTGATAAGGTTAAACCAACAAGAAACAAATGCGATACACATTGCTTTGTATATGAGGAGCGATGGCGAATAGATCAATATGATTCCCTTTACCCATCCATCAGAGTTAAACACTAGAATACGTGCGACGGATACAAAGGAAAATTCTTAGTGCTCTTTTCTGAATGAATGGACGCAATAAATGGATGGTGGGCAACGAGCATACATCAAATTCTGGCCGAGTCTGAATACCTCTGTCAAAAGGCGGCACTTGTGCCTACGAAAATGATTAAAATGCTTTAGAAAATGCGTAATGAATAAAAGTATATCATCAGAGGCGAGGAGACTGATGCATTCTCATCTGTCATGGCTGATGCCCCGCGTCATACATAAAGGGCAAAGCTTATATCTCGATTATGAGGTGTTGAGGCTTCTTCAGGGCTTCAGGGTTCAATGGATTCAGGATATTGAAAGGAGGATTTATTGCTCCTGGAAAAAGGAAATGAATTTTTTTTATATTTTTGTTGGAGAGGGGGGAAATTTAGAAATGATATTATAATAAAAGTTGAATTGCTTATTAAACTATTTTAAATATTTCATAGTACACGTTAAGCTATTAATGATGCCTTACACGAAAAAAAAATAATTGTTTTCATTAGTTTATACTCTATTAAATAGTAAAGTTTCTGCTGAACTTACCGAAAGGTAAATTGGATTTCATATCTTTTAATCAAACAGGATTTGTAATTTGGTTGGTGGTTAATCACTAGCATGTAAAATGATATCATAAGTAATCTTCTAAGACTGGATAAAAAGGGCATAGGTAAACTCTTAAACAGCCATAAGTGAGGCATAGACGTGGACTTAAAAACAATTGTAGCTAAAAGAAATTGCTATTCAATCAATTTGAAATTCAAATCAATCCTATTTCTAAAATTATTCAGATGTTTTCTCAAATTTCTATGAAAATCATCGAGACTCGTTAATTTTACCAGCCTAACATTATTCGTCAGTATCACAGTGTTAAAGCAAATTAAACCTTCAGCACAAATGCAACATAGTTAATATACTACACACTATAAGCTATCAGCCCATGACCAATAGAGATAGTCCACCAAACAAGTTATCAATGAATTTTAATCAATCAGTTATTTAGAATACATGAATTACGTGAAATATCAAGATATATAACGAATGAATTTCTAGCAAATAGTATTCCAAAAAAATTTTGATTTGCCCCTTATAAAGTAGTGTTAATAGAATAAGCAGTATAAATATAACAATATGCATAATAGGGTAAATGTCAGTTTAAAAATAATATTTTACTTACTGTATAATATAAAATATTAATATCTGCTCTAATTTTATTTATGACTTTTATCACAGATTGTAGAATGTAAAGATCTTTAATCTTTCTAAATATTAATTTGAAATTGAGTTTTAATTCAAAAGAAAATAAAGATTTGTTTTCATAAAATTATATGGATAAGTTTATATTGAATTATATCAGTTACACACTAAGCGAATCATTACAGAGGAGCTCCTGACATGTTGTCAATTGAATAAAATGTAAATTTTTAGCTTTTGAATCTGTAGTTTACTTTTATTGTACACTCTATTTCAATAATGATTAATAATCAAAAATTTATCGTTGATTTTCAATTCTACTTTCCTGGAAAGAGCTTGTTAGAGCAATATGCCAATGTTAAACGCGCAACATATTCATTCTATAATCACTGAAAATGACTGTCACTTAACTATTCCCAAATCCGAAACGTTTCATATTAATATTGCATCGAAATTCCAACGTTATTAACGAAAATATGACATCTTATGACATCAATTCTCTATTATTAATTACGAAATGGAAGACCTTCCCCTATTCTCTAATCAGATAATCAGATTTTAGAATGGTACATTCCAAACATTTCAATAATAAAGCAAGCTTATAAAATATCCACAATTGGAGATCTATGAATAATCGCGAGTATTAGGCAATCATCACTCTCAAACTAGATACTTGGGTCACGTTTAATTAAGTCGGACATTCTCCTTCTGGGACGTATCCGGCCATTGTCAGAACTGACTCATCCGTCTCCAGGATCGCAATTTCCCGGACTACGGAATGCCGGACGCGCATTCATCAGCTCACTTTCCGGATGTTCCGTTCCAATTAGCGAGGCCCTCACTCATCTCTTACAATGCACCTTCGAACCTTTTAGGGCGGGAAATATGAGTTTGTGCAGTCAAGTGAACGTTGAATGTCAATAATTTGAATCGTTGAAGGACATGGTCAATGTATTGGTCAATAAACTTTTTAACTAGATAGGGTCATGACATTCAATTAATGAATAAGTCATATTATGGAAATTATGCTCTAACAAGTAGTACTTCAAAAAGTTTTGATTTGCCCGTTTTGAAATAGTATTAATACAGTAAGTATACCAATATCCATAAAAGAAATATCTGTTTAAAAATAATATTTTGCATATTATATAATATCAGATATTAACGTCTGTGTAATTTTGTTTAAACATTTTATTATAGATTGTAGAATTTAAAGAGTTTTAATATTAATGTAAAGTCGAGTTTTAATTTAAAAGAAAATAAAGGAATGTTTTCTTAAAGTTATATGGATAATTTCATATTGAATTATTTCATTCACACACTTATAAACGACGTATGAGAGAGGAGCTCCTGACATTCCTGTCTATTGAATAAATATAAATGTCAACTATTTAATCCATTATTTACTAAAACTATTGTACAAATCTATTTCAATAATGATTAATCATCAAAAATTTTATCTTCGATTTTCACTTCTCCTTTTCCAGAAAAGGCTTGTAAGAGCGATATGTCAATGTTAAACGCTCAACATATTCATTTTATAATTACTGACAGTGGCTGTCACTTAACTATTCCCAAATCCGAAACGTTTCATATTAATATTGCATCGATAACTCTAACATTATTAACGAAAATATGACGTCTTAAATGCTCCATTATTAAGTTAAACCTTTATGTTATATGCTAATTACGAGAGGGAAAGACCTTCCCCTATTCTCTAATCAGATTTTCGAAAGGAGCATTCCAAACATTCAATAATATAGCGAGCTTTTAAAATATCCACAATTGGCGATCTATGAATAATCATGAGTATTAGGCAATCATCACTCTGGAACTAGATACTTAGGTCACGCTTAATTAAGTCGGACATTCTCCTTCTGGGACGTATACGGCCATAGACAGAACTCACTCCTCCGTCTCCAGGATCGCAATTTCCTGAACTACGGAATGCCGGACGCGCATTCATCAGCTCACTTTCCGGATGTTCCGTTCCAATTAACGAGGCCCTCACTCATCTCTTACAATGCACCTTCGAACATTTTTGGGCGGGAAAATATGAGTTTGTGCAGTCAAGTGAACGTTGAATGTCAATAATTCGAATCGTTGAAGGACATTCAGTTCAATGGTCAATAAACTTTTAAACTAGACGGGCTATTTATAACATTCTATTAGTAAATGAGTCATTCTATGGAAATTATGCTCTAACAAATAGTACTTCAATAATTTTTGATTTGCTCGTTTTGAAATAGTATTAATACAGTAAGTATACCAATATACATAACAAAAATATCAATTTAAAAATAATATTTTAAGTATTATATAATATCAGATATTAATACTTGCTGTAATTTTTATTTATGACTTTTATCATGAATTGTAGAATTTTATAAGATTTAAAATTACATTAATTACTTAATTTAACTTATATTAATTATTTAATGTTAATTTCAAATGATTTAAAAGTAAATAAATGTTTTTTTAATAAAATTATATCGATAAGTGTTTATTGAATTATTTCATTCGCACATTTATAAACAAATCATTATAAAAGAGCTCATGACATGCTGTCTATTAAATAAAATCTAAATTTTCAGCTTTTAAATTCATAATTTACTTGCATTGTACAATATATTTCAATACTATTAATCATCAAAAATTTAATCTTTGATTTTTAATTCTCCTTTCCTGGAAATAGTTTATAAGAGCAATATACCAATGTTAAACGCTCAAGATATTCATTTTATAATTACTGAAAATGACTGTCACTTAACTATTCCAAATCCGAAACGCTTCATATTAATATTGCATCGAAATTCCAACATTATTAACGAAAATATGACATCTTAAATGCTCGATTATTAAGTTAAACGTTTACGTTATATGCTAATTACGAAATGGAAAGACCTTTCCCAATTCACTAATCAGATTTTCGAATGGTGCATTCCAAACATTCAATAATACAGCAAGCTTTTAAAATATCCACAATTGGAGATCTATGAATAATGATGAGTATTAGGCAATCATCACTCTGGAACTAGATACTTGGGTCACGTTTAATTAAGCCGGACATTCTCCTTCTGGGACGTATCCGGTCATTGTCAGAACTCAGTCCTCCGTCTCCAGGATCGCAATTTCCCGGACTACGGAATGCCGGACGCGCATTCATCAGCTCACTTTCCGGATGTTCCGTTCCAATTAACGAGGCTCTCTTACAAAGCACCTTCGAACCTTTTTTGAGCGGAAAATATGAGTTTGTGCCGTCAAGTGAACGTTGAATGTCAATAATTGGAATCGTTGAAGGGCATTCAGTGTAATGGTCAATAAACTTTTAAACTAGATGGGCTTATGATGTTTTATTAATGAATGAGTTATTCTATGGAAATTATGCTCTGAGGGTTGATTTCGTTTTAAATGCTATTGTATTAAATTGTCGAGAGGCTTCTTATAACGAAGTAATTTTATTTCTGACTTATGTATATTGTAGAATTTAAAAATTTTAAAACTTTTCTAATATTAATTTCCAATATTTTAAATTATATTAATTACTTAATTTAAATTAAATTAATTATTAAATGTTAATTTTAAATACTTTAAAAGAAAATAAAGGATTGTTTTCATAAAATTATATGTATAAGTGCATATTGAATTATTTCATTTGCACACTTTTAAACGAATCATTATACAGGCTCTCCTGGCATGTTGTAAATGAATAAAATCTAAATTTTTAGTTTTTGAATCCATAATTTACTAAAATTATTGTACAATCTATTTCCATAATGATTAATCACCATAAATGTAATCTTTGATTTTCACTTCTTCTTTTCTGGAAAGTGTTTGTAAGAGCAATATGCCAATGTTAAACGCTAAACATATTCATTTTATAATTACTGAAAGTGACTGTCACTTAACTATTCTCAAATCCGAAACGTTTCATATTAATATTGCTTGGAAACTTCATCATTATTAACGAAAATATGACATCTTAAATGCTCGATTATTAAGTTAAACCTTCACGTTATATGCTAATTACGAAATGGAAGACCTTCCCCTATTCTCTAATCAGATTTTCGAATGGTGCATTCCAAGCATTCAATAATACAGCAAGCTTTTAAAATATCCACAATTGGCGATCTATGAATAATTATGAGTATTAGGCAATCATCACTCTCAGAACTAGATACTTGGGTCATTCCCTATCACGTTTAATTAAGTCGGACATTCTCCTTCTGTGACGTATCCGGCCATTGTCAGAACTCACTCATCCTTCTCCAGGATCGCAATTTCCCGGACTACGGAATGCCGGACGCGCATTCATCAGCTCACTTTCCGGATGTTCCGTTCCAATTAGCGAGGCCCTCACTCATCTCTTACAATGCACCTTCGAACATTTTTGGGCGGGAAATATGAGTTTGTGCAGTCAAGTGAACGTTAAATGTCAATAATTCGAATCGTTGAAGGACATTCAGTGTAATGGTCAATAAACTTTTAAACTAGAAGGGCTATTTATGACGTTCTAATAATGAATGAGTCATTCTATGGAAATTATGCTCTAACAAGTAGTACTTCAAAAATATTTGGTTTGCCCGTTTTGAAATAGTATTAATACAGTAAGTATACCGATATACATAACAAAAATATCTGTTTAAAAATAATATTTTACATATTATATAATATAAGATATTAACACCTGTGTAGTTTTGTTTAAAACTTTTATCATAGATTGTAGAATTTAAAGATTTTTTATATTAATGCAAAGTCGAGTTTTAATTTAAAAGAAAGCAAAGGAATGTTTTCATAAAGTTATATGGATAATTTCATATTGAATTATATCAGTTACACACTTAACGAATCATTACAGAGGAGCTCCTGGCAAGCTGTCAATTGAATAAAATGTAAATTTTTAGATTTTGAATCCATAATTTACTAAAACTATTGTACAATCTGTTTTAATAATGTTTAATCACGAAAAATGTAATCTGTGATTTTCATTCATCCTTTTTCGGAAAGGGCTTGCAAGAGCAATATGCCAATGATAAACGCTCAACATATTCATTTTATAACCACTGAAAGTGACTGTCCCTTAACAATACGCAAATGCGAAACGTTCATATTAATATTGCATCGAAACTCCAACATTATTAACGAAAATATGACATTTTAAATGCTCCATTATTAAGTTAAACCTTTATGTTATATGCTAATTACGAAATGGAAGACCTTCCCCTATTCTCTAATCAGATTTTCGAAAGGTGCATTCCAAACATTCAATAATACAGCAAGCTTTTAAAATATCCACAATTGGCGATCTATGAATAATCATGAGTATTAGGCAATCATCACTCTGGAACTAGTTACTTGGGTCATGTTTAATTAAGTTGGACATTCTCCTTCTGGGACGTATCCGGTCATTGTCAGAACTCACTCATCCGTCTCCAGGATCGCAATTTCCCGGACTACTGAATGCCGGACGCGCATTCATCAGCACACTTTCCGGATGTTCCGTTCCAATTAACGAAGCTCTCGCTCATCTCTTACAATCCACCTTCAAACCTTTTTGGGCGGGAAATATGAGTTTGTGCTGTCAAGTGAACTTTGAATGTTCAATAATACGAATAATTGAAGGGCAGTCAATGTAATGGTTAATAAACTTTTATACTACTAGATGGGCTTATGGCGTTCTATTAATGAATGAGTCATTCTATGGAAATTATGCTCTAACAAGTCAAAACAAGTTGAAGTCGGAAGTCAAGTCAAGTTGTACTTCAAAATGTTTGATTTACTCGTTTTGAAATAGTATTAATACAGGAAGTATACCAATATACATAACAAAAATATCTGTTTAAAAATAATATTTTACATATTATATAATATCAGATATTAATTATAACAGCTGTTGTAATTTCGTTTAAGACATTTATCATAGATTGTAGAATTTAAAGTGCTTTTTATCTTTTTTAGCCTTAATGTAAAATCTAGTTTTAATTTAAAAGAAAATAAAGGATTCTTTTCATAAATTTATATGGATAAGTTAATATTGAATTATATCAGTTACACACAACGAATCATTACAGAGGAGCTCCTGACATACTGTCAATTGAATGAAATGTAAATATTTAGCTTTTGAATCCATAATTTACTTGTATTATAATTCTATATCAATTACGATTAATCGGCCAAATTTTAATCTCTGATTTTCAGTTCTTCTCAAAGATCAGGAAAGAGCAATATGCCACTGTTAAACGCTCAACATATTCATTTTATAATTACTGAAAGTGACTGTCACTTAACTATTCCCAAATCCGAAATGTTTCATATTAATATTGCATCGAAACTCCAACATTATTAACGAAAATATGACCTCTTAAATGCTCTATTATTAAGTTAAACCTTTATGTTATATGCTAATTACGAGAGGGAAAGACCTTCCCCTATTCTGTAATCAGATTTTCGAAAGGTGCATTCCAAACATTCACTAATACAGTAAGCTTTTAAAATATCCACAATTGGAGATCTATGAATAATGATGAGTATTAGGCAATCATCACTCTGTAACCAGATACTTGGGTTACGTTTAATTAAGCCGGACATTCTCCTTCTGGGACGTATCCGGTCATTGTCAGGACTCACTCATCCGTCTCCAGGATCGCAATTTCCCGGACTACGGAATGCCGGACGCGCATTCATCAGCTCACTTTCCGGATGTTCCGTTCCAATTAACGATGCTCTCACTCATCTCTTACAGTGAACCTTCGAACCTTTTTGGGTGGGAAATATGAGTTTGTGCAGTCAAGTGAACGTTAAATGTCAATAATTCGAATCGTTGAAGGACATGCAAGTGTAATGGTCAATAAACTTTTAAACTAGACGGGTTTATGATGTTCTATTAATGAATAAGTCATTCTATGGAAATTATGGTCTGAGGGTTGATTTTATTTTAAATGCTGTTATATTGAACAATCGACAGGTCTCTTATTGCGAAGTCATTTTTATTTTAGAAATTTCAAAAACTGAAGATTATGGTCCGCAAAAAAAAAAAAGAAAGAATTTAGTGAATGTGAGAAAAGGGATTCATGTTACCTTCTTAATTATCATTATAAAAATATTAATTCGTATTATTATGCATTCGTTAACAATGTTAATATCAAAAGTAAAGATTATGATCATCGGAAAAAAATAATTTAGTGAATGTGAGAAGAGGGATTCATGTTACATTCTTAATTATCATTATCGTTATTGTTATATTAACATTATTCATGTTATTCATATGATTCATGATACATTAATTATCATTATCGTTATTGTTATATTAACATTATTCATTATGTTATTGTTATATTCATTATTCATTATTAATTATTCATTATCGTTATTAATTATCATTATAACAATATTATTCATGTTATTCATATGATTCATGTTATAATATTAATTATCATTATAACAATATTAATTCTTGTTATTCATATGATTCTTGATACATTCTTAATTATCATTATAACAATATTGCTCAAAATTAGATATACTTAATAGATGGTATAAGATCATTTGCTATCTTTTAAAAATACTTTATTTTTGTAAAAAATGAAAAGTTTTAATTTACGTATAAAAACGGGGAAGAAATCTAATATTTTTTTTTATGTAATAAGAGTAATCGAACTTGTTAATGTAATATTTGTAACTTCGTTCTTCTAAGAATTTAAAGAGCATTAAAATATTTTTTCTTCAGACAGTTACACTCTTTCTAACGAATTTATTTAATTTGACTGATTATTAATCTAAATACAAACGTAAATTATATTTTAAAACCCCGATAACTTAAAAAAAATTTGGCGTGTTAGTGTTAAGTTTAAGTGTTATTAAATGTGGTTAGAATCTCAGTAAATATAAAACAAAACCTGAAAGAAATCTGATATATAATTTGTAATAAGTAACAATCAGATTTAAATGTTAATAGCCATTTGTAAAAGTTATTGATTTTATGCATAATATAAAAGTTTACCAGTAAAATTCATGCAATGCGTTTAATAATTTCAATTTTTCCTGGGGTTATTATTTCATTATCCCTTTTTGGTTCAAGTACTAGTAGTGCTTCATGTGTTCTAATCATCGTTTAAGTGTTAAACTGTTGTGATAGATTTGATCTGTAGTTTTGTTTATTTCTTTCGTGTTTAAATTTACTAATTTTATTGTTATTCTTTTGGTTGCTAGAGAGTGCAGGCAACGTTTATTGCATTTTTGAGGGAATTTTTGGAATTTCGAATTTTTCGATGATTTCTGGAATTTTAAATTTTAGAGTAGTTTTTTAATGGGGGTTTCATTTTCACATCTGCAAATTTGTTTTGATTGTTAAAAAAAAAAGAAAAACATTTGGATAAATTGAGATAAAGCAGCATCGGCCGGCATACATCTCAAAGCACCAAGTCAAGTCAAGTCAAGTCAAGTTTAATAATTTTCGAGATTCTTCTTCTTCTCGGGGAAATTTTGATGTTCAAAAGTTCTTGATTTTAAATCTAATCTAAAAGTTTACCAGTAAAATTCAAGCAATGCTTTTAATAATTTACGAGATTCTTCTTCTTCATTGGCGCAAAAGCACCGAGATCGTCTGCATATTGGCAAATTTCGAGACAGGAGATGTTTTCCTTTTTTACGGAATAGGAATGTCTCTTATATTAGACCGGGACATTGTCTGCCCTACATTCAAAAGTTATATTAGACCGGGACTTAGGCTATGGCGGTTTAAAGTGGATTCTGAACCATTGCAAACATTCATGGCCCCCGCCGGGACTCGAACCCTTAAGATGTGGCACCAAGCGCCAGGCGATAGTCACTGGGTCATCAGGCCCAAACTGCCGACATTAGATTATTCTAAAAAAACTGTAAAAAAAAATTTTTTTTTAGATATTTTGATAATGTAAAATATAATATGTTGCAACAAAACCTTTTTTTTTTTTAAACGAACGAGACCTCTTAGCGTTAATCTTAAAAGAATACTTTGTACTTGTGGTAAACTGTTTTTTTTTCCTATATGACTTTATATTCTCTATGGAATTGAACCACTTTGGTGAATAGAAGCAATGTCTTCAGCGAACATTTCTTGACGAGTGAAGGGAGAATAATGTATTCTGAGAGGATGTTTAAAGGCAAATGACCGATATTTGCATGTCCAGTTGCATGCGCATGTTCCGATTAATGCGGAAATTTTTTACTGGGTATTCAAATTGTCTGTGCCACAGTTTCACACAGAATATGTAAATAGCAAAATGTATGATGGAAAATTATTTCCAGTTTGAATAAAATATTGAGAATGGAGTAAATTATGAGGTAAACAATTTATTAGTTGATTCAAAATATTTGTTCTTTCTCTTTAAAAATCAGTATATCAACTCAATTAGTTGGAATAGTGGTTTAAAGAATGATGAATTTTTTTATTCAAGGCTAACTTGACTTGTTAAAATTATAATTACTAAAGAATTTTATATTGTTGTTAAATAATTTATTATTTGTGTTATTTGTGTGTCAACTTTTCAAACAAAAGTATATTATTTTATAAAGATTCTTTAATGAATGCTACAAACTTTACATAATTTAAATTAAATTTTCTTCTCTAAATGAAATTAAAAAGTAAATCCTTCCTATTCAATAAAATATCGAATGATGACATTATTAAAAGGGAAATGAAATTTAATTTATTTATCAGTATTGATAATAATTTTTGAATCATATTAAACATTACGCTTTTCATGAATAAAAGTTTAAAGAATTAAATTTTTAAAACAAAATATTAAATAAACATTACATTACAAACTCATTTTACATTTTCGGCATTCATTTTAACTTAGAATATGTTTTTGGACAAATAAGTTCATTGAAAACTTAAGGGAAAAGTAAAATTCAACCTGAAATAATTTAATATCGTGGCCACTTTTAATATAATTATTATAACGATGGGTTGAAGTCGTTATTCTTTTGTGAATTATTTAGAAATATTTTAAAAGAAATGCATTGAAAAAGAATTACATTTAAAAGAGAAACATTTATATTTTAGAAGAGATTATCTAGATAATTAATGCAATTTTACTCTACATACTACTAAAAGATGTATTGGTACTTTATTTATCAATAGCATAATTGTTAAAAATCTGCTTTTGCTTCACTTTATAATTATGCAATAAAAATTTTGTTATGTAATATACTAGAGTTAATAATAGGGAGTTTTTGCATACCGTAAGTTAGTTACCGTAGGACGTCCATTAGCTTTTTTCTCCCTAGCGCGCATGGTCAGTTTCCTATGAGCATGCGCGCTAGGGAGAAAAATGCTAACGGACGTCCTACGGTAACTAACTTACGGTATGCAAAAACTCCCTAATATCATCCATTATTAAATATAATTTCCGGTTACTAAATCACTAGTTAATATAGTTATAGCATTTTTTTTAATTAAAAATTTAGTTACCTTTTACAAATAGGTAAATCTGAAAAAACTGGATATATTATATATTATATTATAATCTATATATTATGATTTATTGGCCATTCCAATGTAAGATTGCAACTTCATTCAATTGATAAATTTATAAAACTCACCCTATATAAAAGAAATACAGGAACCTTATACTGCTATATCGTTTTTTGCATTTAATACTAGTACACAATAACAAATTTTTGGTGAGAATTTTTCATCCAATTAAAACTTTTTATTGCACTTTTACATGTACTGTTAACATTAGCGTTATACTCTCCCAATTATAATAACACGGATTCCTTCTTTTCTTTATTGCTTTCTTCCACTTCTGCCTCTTATTATTTCCTGTCCGAATTTTTGTTCCTTATGCCATCGGAAGACAGTTCGCGACACAAGTGACACAATAAACGGTGGCGTTGGAAGGGGAGGCTCCTTCGATAACAAGCAGCTGTTTGACAAGCGGAACATGATTGTCATGACGGTGGTTTTCTGCTCAGGAACACAAATCATATTTGTAAATCTGATGCTGAAGCAAATAGCCACGGACAGTTGCAGCCTGCTGTATTTTCCATTATTTTAGCATTGCGTTTGATGGACGATAGAAGAGATTTTTATATTCTTCTTTTTATGAATTCTGTTGGGATGCAAGAAAATACGTATTTATGGATTAAATGTTTTCAAAACGTTTTGTCGTATTTCTTTTAGTTTTTTTTTTCTTAAAAATAATCATAATTAGGAATTTGTTACTTTGAAAGACACCAAGTTTAGATTGAATTTTTAAGATTTTTTAAATATAAAATTATGTCAATCATGTTCATTATGTCCCTAATCATGTTCCATATTTTAATTTTTCTTGAAAATCTCAAATTATAAAAACTATTTTAAAACTACATATTGTATATATTTTTTAAGGGAAAAATGACAAAGTCTGAAAGCAATGACAATGGCAAAATAACAAAGGCCACAAGAAAAGTAATAACTAATGCATACTTGCGATTAATACATAGGTATATACATACAATACATAAATATTTTAAACATCAACAAAATAATTTAATTCTAATGTAAATCGTAAATTATAATTTGTTTTCAAAGTATCTGATGTTATTAACAAAATAGAGTGGCTTTAGGCACTTTGTACAGGTAAAAATATCCTGTATCAAAACTCACTAAACAGATTAGTACTCATATTATATAAAGTGTTCATTTTTTATATTTAAAATAATAAAATATTTTATGTAAGGATCAATACAAATCTTTAAAAAATGCTAAATAAAATTGAAACCTTTTTTTATACAGAAGCAACAAACATTGCAGTTAAGTTGGGTCGACCGTACATTTTAAGATAAAAACCAATATTTAGAAACCCACCAAAAGTTGAAGAGGAAAGTTGCAATGTATGGGTTTAAATTCTGTAAGACATGAACTATTTTATTTACGCTTAAAAATAACAGTTTTATTGATAAATGAATTAGACAACTGCAGATTTATTAAGGATGAGAATATTTACAATAATAAAAATTACTTGAAGTTTTTAAAATATATATTTAAAAAAAGTATTGTAGTTCACATAAGTTTAAGCAACTTTATTCACTTAAAAAATCTAAATATAGATATACACTGAAGTGACAAAAGTCATGGGATAGCAATATGCAAATTTTCAGATGGCAGTAGCATCGCGTAGAACAGGTATAAATGCGCAGTGCTTTCGCAGAGCTTTCATTTCTGTTCAAGTTATTCATGTGAAAAGGTTTTGACGTGATGATGACCGCACGACGGGAATTAACAGACTTTGAACGCGGAATGTTAGTTGGAGCTAGACGCATGGGTCATGCCATTTCGGAAATCGTTAGGGAATTCAACATTCCCAGATCCACTGTGTCAAGAGTGTGCCGAGAGTATGAAATTTCAGGCATAACATCCCACCATGGACAGTGCAGTGGTCGACCGCCTGCACTTAACGACCGAGACCGGCGACGTCTGCAAAGAGTCGTAAATTCTAACAGACAAGCAACACTGCGTCAAATAACCGCAAAAATCAATGTGGGACGTACAAGGGACTTGTCTGTTAGAACTGTGCGGAGAAATTTGGCTTTCTTGGGCTATTCCAGCAGAAGACCGACTCGAGTGCCTTTACTGACAGAACGACATCGCTTGCAGCGACTCTCGTGGGCACGTGAGCATATCGGTTGGTCCCTAGATGAATGGAAAACCGTGGCCTGGTCCGATGAGTCACGATTTCAGTTGGTAAGAGCTGATGGTAGGGTTCGAATGTGGCGCAGACCCCACGAAGCCATGGACTCAAACTGTCAGCAAGGCACTGTTCAAGCTGGTGGTGACTCCGTAATGGTGTGGGCTGTTTTTTTTCATGGCATGGACTTGGTCATCTGGTGCGACTGGACCGAACATTGACTGGAAATGCTTATGTTCAGCTACATGGAGATCACTTGCAGCCATTCATGGACTTCATGTACCCAAACAACGATGGGATTTTTATGGATGACTATGCGCCATGTCACCGGGCCACAACTGTTCGCGATTGGTTTGAAGAACATTCTGGACAATTCCAACGAATGATCTGGCCACCTAGATCGCCCGACATGAATCCCATCGAGCATTTATGGGACATCATCGAGAGGTCTGTTCGTGCCCAAAATCCTGCACCATCAACGCTTTCACAATTATGGACGTCTATCGAGACAGCCTGCAGAAGACTTCCAACGACTAGTTGAGTCCATGCCACGTCGAGTTGCTGCACTTCGTCGGGCGAAAGGAGGGCCGACACGATATTAAGAGGTATCCCATGACTTTTGTCACTTCAGTGTATACTATAATACTAGTGTACTATAAGTGACAAAATATATTTAGTGTGTCCTTGAATACGTAATTTAATTGATATACATTTGTAATTGATTTGTAATTGAAGATTCTTGAACTATGATTAATTATGATAGGTTTGAGTAAAGTGATAGAATGTCCTTTTTGAGACATATTTCTGATAGCAATCGCAATTAATTTTGACATTTTTTCAACTTTTTTTAATATTACGTTTTGTTATAAGATATTCCAGCTATTATCATAAACCTGATAATAATCCGAGTAAATTACAATATTTTTTCGATCTTCCTTATTCGAAGTTCATAAAAAGTAATAATCATAAAAATTAATACAGTAATAATCTTCATGATTCAGTAATGATGATGATGATTCAGTAATAATCATAAAAAGTTTAGCAAAACTTTCATTTTTTTCTTTGAAGCAACATTTGGGGTCTTTTTTTTTTTTTTTTTTTTTTTGCCACTTTTTCTGTAATAAGTCATTCTTTTTTCTATTGCAATCAGATAAATTTATCCAAGACTCATCACTTATGGCTACATATTTCACTTTTCCCTCTTGACAAATAATTTAACAACAGGCTGCATGTAGTCTTATGCTTTTTTGGCGTTAGCCTGTTATTTTTTTTTCATTTTGATTAGCCTTAAATCAGATTTTTTAATTTTATTAATAGTTCCTATAAAGATGATAAGGATGACTATGATTGACCATGATTGGTTAGGGTAAAGTAATGGAAGGTCCTCTTTAAAACATGTCCCTGATAGTTAATTTTGACGTTTTTTTAAAAATCTTTATTTTATGTTTTCTTTTATAAGAGAATTCAGTAATAATCATAAAACGTTTAGCAAAACTTTCATTGTTTTCTCTGAAGCAACATTTTGTGACTTTTTGCCAATTTATAAGTAGTAAATCATTCTTTTTTTTTTTTTCTATTGCAATCAGATAAATATAACCAAGATTTATCAATGGTAACTACATCTTTCTATTTTCCCTTGGGAATTAGTCAACAACAAATATTCATACAACAAATTACTTATAGTCTTATGCGGTTTTGGCGTTAGCCTTTGAACATTTTTTTGTTTTGGTTACCCTTAAATCAGATTTTATAATTTTATTAACAGTTCTTATACAGATGATAATAATGACTATGATTGGTTTGGGTAAAGTCAGGGAAGGTCCCCTTTGAAACTTATTTCTAATCGTAATCAGAGTTACTTTTGAGATTTTTTCAACTTTTTTTACATTAAGTTTTGTGATATAAGATAATTCAGTAATAATCATAAAACGTTTAGCAAAACTTTCGTTGTTTTCTCTGAAGCAACATTTTGTGTCCTTTTTGTCACTTTATCAGTACTAAGTCATTCTTTTTTCACTAGCAATCAGATAAATATATTCAAGACTCATCAATTGTAACTACAAATTTCTATTTTCCACATGGGAAATAGTCAACAACAACTATTACAACTGACTGAATATAGTCTTAAGCTGATTTGGCTTTAGCCTTTGAAAATTTTTGTTTTGTTTTGGTTATACTTAAATCTGTTTTTATTATTTTATTAACAGCTCCTATAGAGACGTTAAAAGATTGTGTGATAGTTCTTTAGGGGGATTTTCTTTTTCAGATGATAATAATGACTATGATTGGTTTGGGTAAAGTCAGGGAAGGTCCCCTTTGAAACTTATTTCTAATCGTAATCAGAGTTACTTTTGACATTTTTTCAACTTTTTTTTACATTAAGTTTTCTGATATAAGATAATTCAGTAATAATCATAAAACGTTTAGCAAAACTTTCGTTTTTTTCTCTGAAGCAACATTTTGTGTCCTTTTTGTCACTTTATCAGTACTAAGTCATTCTTTTTTTCACTAGCAATCAGATAAATATATTCAAGACTCATCAATTGTAACTACAAATTTCTATTTTCCACCTGGGAAACAGTCAACAACAACTATTACAACTGACTGAATAGAGTCTTAAGCTGATTTGGCTTTAGCCTTTGAAAATTTTTTGTTTTGTTTTGGTTATACTTAAATCTGTTTTGATTATTTTATTAACAGCTCCTATAGAGACGTTAAAAGATTGTGTGATATTTCTTTAGGGGGATTTTCTTTTGAAACTGTGATATATGTTTGGACCCATTTGATGGTAGTCGGAATGCAGTTTTTTTTTACTTTTAAAAAAGTAAAAATATTTAGTGCTTTCACATGCTTTTCACATTTCTTTTTACTAATTGAATAAGAATATTTCTTTTAGTGGAAAACAAAACTTTTATTGTTTATTTTCCAGTGTCATTTTAAAGCAAAGAATAGTTCTAATGATGCAGACGGTAATTAGATCCTATTGGAAATTGGTGTCATTAAGGTTTTAATTGATATAGAAAGCAAAAACTCTTACAAAAATATTTGAATGCATTGTATTGTTTTAAAACTATGGGTTCGTTAAAATTTTTTTTTTGTTCGTAGTATCTCTAAAGAATGAAATTTTTTAAAGACTTACAATATAAGTTTGGCTATTTCAATGAAGTTTTACTATTTTAATTTAAAATCTGAAATATATTCAACAATACTAAATGAAAATCCTTTTGTTTTCTTTTGTATAAAAGTTTTAATATTTGTTTTTTAAAGTAACTGAAAAATAATATTAAAAAGATTTAACCCTTTTTTTTTCCAAAAATAATTCTCATAGGTTCTTCTAAGATATATTTACAAAAAAATTGTTTTTTATAGTTTTGATATTTTTACTTACTTATCGAAACAATGTTTCAGTAAACATCTAGAGAATTTGAAATAAAATCCTGAGAAATTTATTGCTTCAATACATATCCATAAAAAATGGGGAAAATTTTTTTTATTTTCCAACTGACAGAGTTTGAATTATTGGATGATCCATTTTCATACAAAAATTTTACCTAAATTTTCATTTTTATACATTATAAATAATAAAATATATTCTTTAGTTTATACAATAGTTTCAAAAAGTTAAGGAAAAATCTGAAAATTTGTGAAATTTCTATTCCTGGAATTTAATATTTGACAAAAATATTAATGAACTAATGCTTCATAAATTAGGAAAAAAACGAGTAATATAAATTTTTTTTTTTTGAAGTCAATTTCTACTTTTTTTTCACTACATTGCAGAAAGTTCGTTATAAATAATTTTCATTCATTTTTTAAGATTATCTGGCGCCATCTACCGGTAGATATATGCAACTTAAATCTAAAAAAAAAACTGAAATTGATTAATTAAATTTAATTACTGAATTAATATTTGAAAAAACTGTCTTAACATCAAGTGTCATCCACTACAAGTTAAAAATAAATGTATTTGAACTTGAGTGGATGAATAAAAAGTATTTTATCAACGATTGAAAATTTGAACAAGATATATATACACTGAAGTGACAAAAGTCATGGGATAGCAACATGCAAATTTTCAGATGGCAGTAGCATCGCGTAGAACAGGTATAAATGCGCAGTGCTTTCGCAGAGCTTTCATTTCTGTTCAAGTTATTCATGTGAAGAGGTTTTGACGTGATGATGACCGCGCGACGGGAATTAACAGACTTTGAAAGCGGAATGTTAGTTGGAGCTAGACGCATGGGTCATGCCATTTCGGAAATCGTTAGGGAATTCAACATTCCCAGATCCACTGTGTCAAGAGTGTGCCGAGAGTATGAAATTTCAGGCATAACATCCCACCATGAACAGCGCAGTGGTCGACCGCCTGCACTTAACGACCGAGACCGGCGACGTCTGCAAAGAGTCGTAAATTCTAACAGACAAGCAACACTGCGTCAAATAACCGCAGAAATCAATGTGGGACGTACAAGGGACTTGTCTGTTAGAACTGTGCGGAGAAATTTGGCTTTCTTGGGCTATTCCAGCAGAAGACCGACTCGAGTGCCTTTATTGACAGAACGACATCGCTTGCAGCGACTCTCGTGGGCACGTGAGCATATCGGTTGGTCCCTAGATGAATGGAAAACCGTGGTCTTGTCCGATGAGTCACGATTTCAGTTGGTAAGAGCTGATGGTAGGGTTCGAGTGTGGCGCAGACCCCACGAAGCCATGGACCCAAACTGTCAGCAAGGCACTGTTCAAGTTGGTGGTGGCTCCGTAATGGTGTGGGCTGTTTTTTCATGGCATGGACTTGGTCCTCTGGTGCGACTGGACCGAACATTGTCTGGAAATGCTTATGTTCAGCTACTTGGAGATCATTTGCAGCCATTCATGGACTTCATGTACCCAAACAACGATGGGATTTTTATGGATGATAATGCGCCATGTCACCGGGCCACAACTGTTCGCGATTGGTTTGAAGAACATTCTGGACAATTCCAACGAATGATCTGGCCACCTAGATCGCCCGACATGAATCCCATCGAGCATTTATGGGACATCATCGAGAGGTCTGTTCGTGCCCAAAATCCTGCACCATCAACGCTTTCACAATTATGGACGTCTATCGAGACAGCATGGCTGAATATTCCTGCAGAATACTTCCAACGACTTGTTGAGTCCATGCCACGTCGAGTTGCTGCACTTCGCCGGGCGAAAGGAGGGCCGACACGATATTAAGAGGTATCCCATGACTTTTGTCACTTCAGTGTATATAGGGAGAGTGTGAGCTAATAGATGGAATTGAAAAAAAAAAACTTAGATTTTTCTTGGAAATACAATGGAAACATATCAAAAACAATTCATTTTTAGCAGCTTCATTAAGCAGTTTTGTCACCTTTAACAGCTATTTAAACACTGTAGCGATGTGTTATTCTCAAATTTATGGCCTTCATTAATTTAGTCCATTGTTCTATACATTGTTAGAGGTATTTTAGTCCATTAATTTCCACCCTCAACATAGCTCACTGCTCTACCAGGGCAATTCAATGATTTTGGAAGTTGAAAGGTGTGGGTTAAGTGCAGAAATAACATTCCCTATAACAACCAATATAAGGTCAATCGAGGACAAATCTGGATATTGTGCTGATCAATTCATGCGAACAAAATCTCTTGGAACGCAATTAACCACTCTAGCTCTGCTTGATCTGGCATGCCCTTCTTATAGGATGACTTAGTCACCAACTGCATTAGGGTATGGAAGGACAATTGAATCAAGAATGTTATCATTATGTAACGTAAGTAAAGGCAATATAAATAGTAACTACAGTAATGGCGTCTCTTGAGACATTATGCAGGGTATTGCGAAAATATCATAAAAATACTTTCCCCCACTCATACACTAGAATCATCAAATCTGTTTGTTTCATGGATATAACTGCGATATGAGCTTTTTCCCAAAGTCTGAATCTCTTTAAAACAAAATCTGAATTCATCAATAAATAGTACAATTCCCCATTAACTGCAAGTTGGCAGTTATCCAATTGATATTTGTGCTTCTCCAATTAAACCTCTAATTTCGTTGGAATTAACCTCTAATTCCGTGAATTAATCTCTAATTTCGTGATGTGAGGGGTTCATACAATGCATGATGTTATGTATACAACCCTGGTTTGTGGAAATTCCTGTCCTCATAGAGTCTGAATATCAGTCTTCCGGGGTTGCTTGGTACAAGAACAGATCTGAGGTGGATTGGAGCAGGACCGGCGATATTGTTTATTCATTGAGCTTTAGAAGACGATTTATCTTGCTGTCCCCGGTTGGGGTAAAGTTTGCCGCGAATAGCAGTCATCTGCGGTAATTTTAGACCTAACTCTTTATTGATTTTAAATTTCTAGAAACTGATTTTGTCTTACTAATACATTTATCATTCTCTAAATTACAGAAGGGCACCCATTCAGCCCTCTTAATATTTTTTTTCTTTCTAATACAGCTGGCAAACACTTAGACAGCTTGGTCTTGGATGCCTTAAGGCAAGCTCTACACAGACGTTACTCACTTTGCATTACCCAGGGGGCGCGTGTAACTTGAAGATAAGCCCCGGACGCGGAGTAACAATGCCCCCCGCAACGCTCAACGATCATATTGGACCGGGACCTACGGTTTAAAGTGGATTCCGAACCACTACAAACATCCATGGCAACGCCGGGACCCGAACCCGAAACCTGTGGTACCGAGAGCCAGAGCGCTAGCCACTCGACCATTCAGGCCCCACGCCATCTTAATATAAAAGTTTGAATCAGGCCTACTTCTTATTCACTTAATGAAGTCGTCAATTTAAATCTTCAGATAATTCATGGCGAGTACTAATGTATAAATCAAGGCTATCTCGAAGCTTTACTATTTGCAAAAACCACAGACGCTTTTAATGTTTTTTTTTTTTTTTGCTATTTGTCGAATGATATTATAGGCCAGCAGTTGCATTAATTTGCATATCATATTCACTTGCAGAATTTTTTTGAAATATATTGCGTAATTTTTCTCTTTATGGACATGCAATCACAATTTTTTAATATTTTTCTCTAATTTCTGGAAATTTGCTTCAAATTTGCTCAAAATTTGCTTTGAATGCTGCAAAGGTTAAAATTAAAATTATGATATCAAATCATAAATAATTTGGATTTGAAATATATAGTTTGAAGTATTACGTAACAAATCCTTAGAATTATTGAAGATTAAGACAATATTAGGACAAAATTATTAAGACAAAATTAGGCAGTTGAGTACAAGTATATAAAAACGTCTGTAAACCAGAAAATGCATAAATCAAATATTCGTAGTATTTAGTTTATCTATGTGATCAAATTTCATATCACAATTCATCGTACTGTTTAATCTATTATAATAAACACGTAGAAAATACTTGGAATAATTTATGTTTCATCAAGAATCTATTCGGAAATCTATTCTGGAAGTTTCGCATACACGAGAAAGAATAACATAGTTTTCATATGAGAACATAGCTATTTATATTATTATAAATATATATAGCAAATCCATATCATATTATGTTATGTTGAAGAAGTGAATATTTCTCAATATATAATCAGGAATATTTTGTCGAGGATTGAAAGCTTAGACAAATAAATATAGAGAGATATTCTGAAAGGATTATTAAATCAATCTCTATATAAATATATGAGCTATAAATTGTAAATTAATATTGCTTTGATAGAAAGGGCCCATAAAATAAACTTGATATGTCTAGATATAAATTTA